>JAECWO010000099.1:4760000-5342500 GCA_018150735.1 Drosophila sp. 14030-0761.01
AAAATTCCTTTTTAAGAGAAAATCGAATAAAAAAGGCAAGCAAACAAGTATAAAAATGGTTTGATTCAGTGAAGTAGAAAAAGAATTCAAAAAAAGTGCTTCGGATAAATTTATTGGAATATCTCTAAAAAAAGTACTTAAAACGTGACCTAGAATAGTCAGAAATTGTTTTGGATAAGATCAACATTGCCTTCCCTTTTTTTTTTGTGGCTGTTAGTTTGTTCCGCAAACCCAAAAAGTGGTTCGGATAAGTCATTAAAATTGCTCAAGTAAAAATAAAAAGTTCCTTTCAAGCGGATTTCACGACGATTACTTCACTCCGCACAACCACACACATATTGCTCTTTTTTTATATGCCACAAAACAACTCGTCGAATTACAACCAGAAATGTTAATGTCAACAATTGCCAAAATGTTGCCTCTGTGGAGCCTTCCATTTGCCCCATCTCTCTCTCTCTCTCTCTTCACCGCAACTCCCATAAAAGCGATTTAGCGCATTAAAAAATCCTCCCCCATCACAGTTGTTGCCTTGAAAGAAGATGAAGAAAAACTCCAAACGAAACAAAAAATAATAATAAAATGAAAAACCTCTTTTAATTCTTTTTTAAGCAAACAAATAAAATTATGCACAGGCGGCTAAGAGGGTGAAAGGGAGGGAGGGGAGGGGACGGGTGGGTAGGCGAAACATAAACACGGCAAATAAATATCAAAAATGGGGCTGCAAGGGGGGATGGATGAATGGATGGGAATATACAGAAGGAACGGGAAAGCGGCACGTTGTCCCCCGGGTGCCTTCAACGCGGCCATTATGACGAAAAAATCCTCGAAGCAGGAAAAAGAAAACACATTTCACATTTCGTTTGCGAAAAGAAAAAAAATAAAAGAAAAAAACCCTGAGACAGACTTTTTTGCTCTCGCTGCTCACAAAGTTATGTCTGAGACAGGACCAGACGACAGGGGAATGACGCGGAATTTGTTGTGTGTGTGTGTGTGTGTGTTTAATGAGCTAAGCGGAAGGAAGTCAGTCAGCGCAACGAACGACGAACGCAAGGACCCGACGAACGACAGTCCCGCCGACGATGAGATGTTTTTGTGATGAAAACGAAAAATATATAATAAATACAAGGCAAAACAGGAATTTTAAAGTCAAGCCCCTTTTTTGTTGATTTCTTGGTGGAAGTTGCTTCCTTTTGTCCCAGCCAAAAAGTTGAAAATTAGCGCAACTGTCACTTTTACTTTTGACTTTACTTCATTTTGGGTTCTGCTTGTCATTTCTTTTTGACAAAGGCAAGCGAAAAGGCATTAAATTTAATTTCTTTAAGTCGAGAGCATGAAAAGGCAATCAGATGAAGAGAGAAATTTTCCAATCATAGGGTGAGTCCAGGACGACTCTATGCTAATGAAGACTTTTATGGTCCCTGGATGGTGCCTTGTTAGCTAGTTTTTTCTGAAGCATGCCCAAGTTCATTAAATTTAGTTCCTTTTCCTTATTTACATAATCTCAATACAGGTAAAATGATTGATGAGCATCGAAAATATAACAAACTTTTTGTGGAAAATCGTTTTAGTTGTAGGGACGAAGACCACGTTGGGCGCCAGTGTTGTTAGTAGATAAATTCAACTCAAGGACCATCTCTGAGTCGTCATTCGATCACCTTAGTAACCCTTTTTGTAGCAAAGCTCAGTACTAAGTTATCATAGATTCAAAATGCATGTACTTTGACGAGTGAATCTCTGTAATCCAGATTTGTAGTTAATAACCGACTACATTTATCGCCCACGTTGGGCGCCCTTTTTATGCTTAGAGACTGTTTTAATCATGTCTCTGCATCAAAGTAAACAACTCAATAACCTTTTTTGTGTGAAACCCAAGATTTTTACTCCACAACCACAAGAAAACACTTTGCCTCATCCCATTCTGCATTTCCTCCCCATCATCCTTTTGGGTTAGTTGGTAATGTAAAACATGCTGCTAAACATGCCTCAAGTTGGCGGCGGCGGCGGCGAGGCAGTGTGCTGTCAGGTAATAAAACACCGCCGTTTAGATATTTTAACTTAGATTTTCAATAAAATACTTTGCCAATCTACAAGAACCAGCAGCTAGCAAATCTTTTGCATAAGCCAGGACAATCTAATTTTATAGCACCCCAAACCGTTTGCCATTTGAATGTTGCTACAGATATAGAGACAAAACACAGCAAGAGAAAGATAGAGATATATGTATGTATGTATATATAGGCGAAGTGTAAGCGAGACAGAACGAGGAAAATGCGGGCCAAATAAATTGCCTCAGTTGGTAATGTAAGCCGGTAGAGAGGACTTCATTTCTCTTACCCTGGTATTCCTTTCACCCTGAGCCGCGTGTAATGCGCTCAATCAAAAGTCAAATGTCTAAAAATATTATGAAAAGCCCTTTTTTTCCCCCTGCCTGACGACGACTATCTCACTGACGGTGGGACAGTTGGTTTCCAGGACGCAGCTTCGAGGCTGTCCAAACATATTCCCAAGGGGTCTGTAAAACAAAGTACAGTGGGTCCAAAAACTATAAATTTGATCAGTTTGAAATATGCAGATGAACTCTTTCACAATTCATTTAAAATAAAAATCTGCAGCCACACATTTTTTTTTTTAGAGTGTGGGGCAACAGTATAAATATACAGCCACACTCTTTTCAACTGGTCTAGAAACCACGGGGTTTGGTATTGTATTTTTCAACAATAAAAGAAACAATTGATATGCAATTGAATATTTTCCTCC
The DNA here is from genome assembly GCA_018150735.1 of Drosophila sp. 14030-0761.01. Classification (NCBI taxonomy): domain Eukaryota; kingdom Metazoa; phylum Arthropoda; class Insecta; order Diptera; family Drosophilidae; genus Drosophila; species Drosophila sp. 14030-0761.01. The sequence goes on from JAECWO010000099.1 coordinate 4,762,758, forward strand.
ATTTTTGTTGAGCTTTGGTCCCACTGTAATTCGCCGCCTGCTTAGAATTCATTTATGCTGGCTCCGGCATTGGGTTCGTTACGTTTCGGGATTTTTGGTGCTATGCCGCCTGCTTATCCTTGTGTTTTGTGCTGTCTCTCTCTCTCTCTCCCCATCTCTCTTGCTGCCAATCGGTTTCGATTTCTTTTCATTTATACACTTTCCTGTTTGGGTTCGACCTTCTTCCTGCCACCCAATCGAGCTCTCGCCGCCACCTCCTTTTCTTGTCTCTTTCGGGCAATCTTCTTATATATTTTTTTCTATTATTGGCTCCATTTGTTGTGTGCTACTGTGTTTTGTTTGTTTATGCTTCATTTTGATTTTCTCAGCTTAAATTGTATTTGTTGTTTCTATTTTCGTTAGTTGGTGGACCTTCCGCTGCCGCTGCTTGCCATTTCCCTGTGAACCTACAAGTGAATATTATTCGTTTACATAGCGATTTCCTGCTCCTTGCCACGTTTTTAGTTTCTCGTTTACCCTTTTTTTTTTTTGCCCCTGCTGTTTGTTTTGTTAGTTGAGTCGTCCGACGTCGTTGTTGCCGTCGCCTGGTTAGTTTATTTGCCTTTTGGTTTATCATCAGAGTCGCCTCGTCCTTTTTTTTTCCATGTCTAAATTTATGTGGCCGCAATTTATTTAAATTTATGTGGCTTTTGTCAAATTGATTTCAATGCTAAAATGGGGTTGACAAGGTGAATGTTTAGCCTCTCTTATTTTTTGTAGCCAAAAGGTTGATTGAGTTTGTATTTGTGGTCACAAAATGTTGTGTGATTTCAAATTAATATCTGATTAATGTGACTGCATATTTTTAATAACGAACAAAATGTATAAAATGTCTAATTTGAGTAATTATCATTTCATTTATTATACCAAACCTTTAATCTGATGGTATTATATTTGGCTTCTTAATAAACAACCCATTTTTATCTAAAACACTTTCATAAGATTAGTGTGGCAGCATATCTCTAGAGAATACCAAATATTTTCAAAGAAAAAAAATATATTGCTATTGGTCTTATTATACCCTTGCAAAAAGGGTATATTAATTTTGGTCAGAAGTGTGCAACGCATAGAAGGAGCCATCTCCGACCATATAAAGTATATATATTCTTGATCAGCATGGCAAGACGAGTTCAAATCCGCCTGTCCGTCTGTCTGTCTGTCTGTCTGTCTGTCTGTCTGTCTGTCCGTCTGTCTGGATCAACAGCTTCTCCTCCTAGACCGCTATAGCTACAGAGCCGCAATTTTGCACGAAGTCTTGTATATACTGCAGGCATTGTATATCTCGGATTCATCCGGATCGGACGACTATATCATATAGCTCCCATAGGAACCGTCAGTCGAAAATAGAGTTTTAGATTAATAAGTTCGCTGTTTTTCATCTGATTGTTATAAAACTTAACATTTGGCAGTTTACTATACATCTATACGTCCGTGCCAAATTTAATCGAGATCGGACTACTATATCATATAGCTCCCATAGGAACAATCGGATCAAATATAGTTTTGCTTCTAAAAACTTTTTTGTTTCTATTGCGATCATCACCAAACTTAGTAAATAACATTTGCGCATAATAAATTATAATCCTGCCAAATTTGATCAAAATCGGATGACTATATGATATAACTGTCATACAAACAGATGGAAAAATTGAATGCAGCATATCTACATACATGCATATGTACATATGCATGCCGTGCTATAGCGTGTAGATAAGGATTTTTACATAAAAATCCTTTCCATTTTGCGATCTCCATTTAGGGATTGAGTAACGCAAGAACTTGCAAGGGTATACAAACTTCGGCATGGTCGAAGTTAGCCCGGCCTTCTGGTTAAATATTCATGTGATAAACCAAATTGTCTCTCATTCAAGCCACTCGATATTGATGAAACACCTTCAGTACGCGCCATGATTAGTGTGGCTGCATATCTCTATCTAGAGAATACTAAATATTTTCAAAGAAAAAGTATATTGTTATTGATTTGCTTTCTATTCCATATTTAGTCTTATTAAATATTCATGTGATAAACCAAATTGTCTCTCATTCTTAGCCCCTTGATATTGATGAAACATGGCATTACTTCCAGTACGCGCCATGATTAGTGTGGCTGCATATCTCTATCTAGAGAATACTAAACATTTTCAGAGAAAAAAGTATATTGCTATTGATTTGCTTTCTATTCCATATTTAGTCTTATTAAATATTCATGTTATACGCCAAATTGCCTGTCATTCTCAGCCACTTGATATTGATGAAACTTGGCATTAGTGTTCCAGTACGCCCCTAACCCCACCTACCTCTCACTCCTCCTTTCCCTCTATAAAAAAAAGGTTTTCATATCAAAATGGCAATAAATAACAAACAATGCTGTCTGCAATTTTCCACTTTATAAAAAAACGAAGCAGCATGAGAAAAAAATAAAAGCCATAAACAAAAGCCAGCCCGAAAATTACCATGGATTTTGTTGTTGTTCTCTTCTGTTCTGTTCCTTTTTTATTTTTGTGTGTGCAGTCATAAATGCTGGCAACGAGCCGCCGCCTCAGTGTCAGCCCCTAGGAAATGACTGACAGTCAGTTAGACGGTCGTTCCGTGGGAGTGGGCGGAGTGGGAGAAGAGCGATCCAGAGCCAAGCCAAGTTGAACTTGTAGCATATTTTTGCCTCGCAATTAATTAATCTCCAAGGTAATAACGAACAGAGCAGCAGCAGCAGCAACAGGAGCAGGAGCAGGAGAAAAAAAGCAAAGGGGGTTGCAGGACACAATTGTCTGTGCTTTTGTTTTATTGTTTTCTGCATTGTTTCCCATAGCATACTTTTTCGGGTTCTCTGCGTGGATGAAGGATAACGCGTCATGTGTTTGGCGTTGACGCGCCGTTTTAATTTATGAAAAAGGATTGAAAGAGTGGAATGAGACCGCAAGAAGTCGTGTGTAGAAGTCACCACCATCAATGTCAGGGCATCATCAGTGGGAGAAAGTGATTAATGTTGAAAGATATGTGCAATAAGTCTAAAAGCGATCACAAACCCACATATTTGTCATTTAAGTAAAGACTTGAGCAAAGGCTCAATGCGAAGTTTATTCAGCTCTACGAATTTTGGGCTCCAAATTGTTTTTCATCAAGGAATTACATTTTAACATATTCTCTTATTAATTTAGATTAAAGCATTAAAGCACTAATATAGGGTGATAGTGTATAATATACACTGTATGTTATTATTGTAAATTTAGACTTGTTTGCTAGTTTTGGTGCTAGATTATTCAAATCTCCAGCCTTTTCAGTTGCTTTCTGGGATTGTCTATTTGTCCGCCTTTGTTGCCCAGTTTTTTGTGATCTTGAGGACTAGCTGATTTACGAATACATTTCCATCCTTCGATATAATTATTTCACAATTCTTCTGGATTTAGAAGAAGGAGAACTTTCATTTATTAATGCAAAATGACCTTATCCAGTTGGGTTGCATCTTGTTAGCATATCTTACTTGATTCTAGACATTTAAAAGATTTGAATCCACACTTTTAATAATGTGCAGAGGATCTAATGCGAGGTTCCATTAATTTTTAATATCCAGCAAGGACCAATAGTTTTCAACAATTTATTAATATGAAATTCTCAAAGCAAAATATATTATAAAATCTATAGTAAATTGCCATAAGATTTCCCAAACAATTGATCAATGTGCATTTGGCTTTATTCATGCTTTAAAATACCAATTTATATCAAAATATGAATACTTTGCCAAGTTTCTGCCATGTCTACATGCATATGTACATCAATATTTGGGGTTTATCCTTTTCCATTGAAGTATGCTTTCATTTCATGCTCCATTCGCAAAAGCTGATCAACTGACAATTGCACAAAGCTGCCCCAAAAAGATACCGACACAATAACAAAACAACAGAAGCAACATGCACGCACAATAACCTGAAAGCCTTTTTGCCCAGTGGCTAGATGAGAAGCTCCTGTCGTGTCCTGTTCTGTTCTGTTCTGTTATCCTGACCATGCTCATTGGCCACTTAAAGACAAAGCAGAAACAGAGCCAGACACAACAAAACAACAACATAGGGAAGAAGGCAGCAGCCGCCGCCGCTGCCGCCGCCAGTAGTAGTTGCCAATCGCCAGTGCAACGAAGCGGCAAATGCAACACCACGACACGACAGCAACAACAACTACAACTACAATGGGCAGCAACAAAGCCAACAACTTCAGTTGCAACATGAACACACTTTAACCCAGGAGTCGATATCATTTCCGGCCAAATGCGTTTACAATGTGGCCAAGAGTATAACTGGGTAGCAGTAGGTAGTAGGAGAGAGAGATGTGTTCGCAGACACACACACACACACAAAACAAGTGGAGCAAAGTTTTCCTCGTTTTCCCAACTTAAAGCCAGCCGCTTGTATCTCTGCCCCAACTCCACTCACAACAGTTGCAAAGAGGCAAGCAACGTAAATTGCATTCCAGCAAAATTGTTGCCTAGCCTAAACTAAATGTTGACAGCAGACGGCAACGGCGGCGACGGCGCTGAGACGATGTGTCTGAGACCGCTGACATGTTGCCGTCTAGCCAAAAAAAAAAAGAAAAAAATGTTTGCAATGGAAATGCAAAATGCCAACTGCTAAAAACTAGCTACACTATGCAAAAATCCATATAAAAATTAATTGATTTTAAGCAATTTAAAACTTAACCGATAACTAATTTTAAATTTGTTTCTCTTCTCTTTTCATGTGCTGCTTCTTCTGGGATTTTAGGTGAGTTAAGCTATAAACTTTAAATAGAATTTTCAGCTCATATTTCGGTTTGGTATTAACTAAGCAGTTAAATTTTCAATAGAGTAAAAAATGATCATGATCTCTATATGTTAGATAGAAGGGAATGCTTGAATATTGACAATTAATATCTAAATTTTTCATAAATAATGAAAATTAACCGTTAAACAGAGAAACGTTCATCAACATTCGATACATTTTGTTAAGATCCTTCTTTGCCAATCGAAATAACCGATATTACAAATCTATTCGGTTCATATTACAAATGGTTCAGGTTTTTAATCCCTCTCACTCAGAAATCGGTAGAAAATATTTCGTTTATCGTACCAACAATATTATATGTTATTATATTGAAACCAGTTAGGTTCGACTTAAATGCGATTTTGGTTTGCTATTTGTGGATAGATAATTATTTTAGGAATCGTAACTTGCAATCGTATTTATCGGAGCTACGACATTCGATAACGATACTTCTATTGCAGATTTATCGATCTATGGAAAACACTGTTGACAATAATATAGATTTTAGTTAATCATTATTTTTTTTTCATTTAAAAAACCAAATTATGGATTTGGTATCGGTTTTGTTCTGTGGATATGAATTGCATTCAATTATTTTGCATTTCTGTGAAGATTGCTATAGTTTTTTTTGGTGTCATTTCGCTCAGTGTAACTTAGTTAGTTACCGATTTTGACTGCAATGGCAGTAGAAGACCTCAACCAGTTAGTCATTCAGTCAGTGAGTTACTCTTGACTCACTTCACTCCTTATTCACCCACCGAATCAGTCGGTCAATCAAACTTCTCGCCAATCAGCAAAGCGTCATTCCGCCTGTCTCTCTTACCTTTCCTTTCCCCTCATTCGCAGTATTCCTTCTGCTGCCTGTCAAGTTGTCGTCTAGAGTGGAAACGAAGGGAATGGAGTGGTGAGAAGAGACCGGTTGGAGTCATAGGAAGGGCAGGAGGCCTGTGAAATTAGCGGCTGCAATGGCAAATTATGGCTGGCAGTAGTAAGGGGGTGAATAGCCATTCCCCCTTACACCTACCCTCTTCTTCTGACACTTGAACAAAACACGCAGCGTCATTTTGCCACCTTTCCGAGACAGAACAGCAAATTCTGCTGCCTAATTGTTGCCAAAAACGAAAATGGGCTAATTGGACTATGTGGCATATTAATTGAAAATCAATAAGGATAAAGGGTCACAGCTGGTGCAGCTGCGCTCAAAATTTATGAGTAGCCCAAAAGTGAGCCAAATAGCTTTAAGGAACCTCTTCTTTAGTGGAAGGATGGACAAAATGTATTGGATAGGAAAGGTAGCATTTACCTTTGACTCTTTAAAGTAACTGCCCACTATAAAATAAATAAATAATTAAATAATAATAAATTAGTAAATAATTTTGGTATCGATTGGTATCCCCTCAATGAGCATTCAAAATTTGGGGCTGACATTATGGGCTTAATATTAATGGTATTAATGTGAGACTATGAGTTTGGGAGAAAAGTTTAAAAAATCCCAACACACGGGAATATTCTGTTGACATAAAATGTATTTGATCATGAAATCGCCCAAAGGCAAAAGCCGCAAAAAAAGTTTCTACAGGTTATCGATAACGTTTCGTTTCCATTATTCCATTATTTTGTTCGAGTTCGAAATATTTCCCAATAAACGTAATTTGCAAAGGGGCCAGGCCAAGCTTAAAGATTATCGATAATCTGCTTAAGATATTTGTTTCCATATCATTGTTACTAGTTTCCTAGAAAATACAGAGGAGGTAATTTATAAACAATTTCATTAATATAGAATTTCTAAAATTCTTCCCAAAAAAATTATTTTTTTAAAAAGCATCGAAAAAATGAAAAATAACAAATTAATGTACAGGATATCTCGAAAGTCGACTCCCAATTTGGCTTTGGAAATTTGCCAAGAATGTTTTAATTAAATCACCTGCTGCCTAAGGTGGAAAACTTTCATCCCTTCTTTACTTTTAGCTAACTTCTTTTATTTTGGTGCTTTGGTTTAGCACGAAAAAGAAATTCATTAAAAAATTTAATTTTCGCTCAACAAGTTGATTGTGAATGAAAAATTCTTTGCACTTTGCTAATAAGTTTCGCTTTTGTTTTTCATTAGCTCTTTTATATTTTTTTTTCGAAACTTTTTCGTCGTATAACAGATCAAAATTTCTGCTCTCTCTCTCTCTCTCTCCCGCTCATCTGAGTGCACGTGTCAAGCGTATATTTCTTCCAGTTGGCAAAGCATTTTGGTTAAAAAAAGTATTAAAATAGAAGGAGTAGCATGGGAGAAGAGAGAAGAGGGGGGTGTGGGGGAAAGAGCTGGAGAGTGGGCTGTGTCAATGTGTGCCAAGAGCTTCCCCTTTCCCGCAAGTTGAAGCCTGGTTGCACAGCAAAGTGTTTGTTGCTGTTCTTGTTGTTGTTGTTGTTGGTGGGTGCGCAACGAGGCATGCACATGGTTTACATTAGGCTAAGTAGCACACACTCACACACACACAAAACTCTGGCACACACCTACAACACATCAGCTAACCCCATCTCAAACAAGAAGCCACCACACTAGAGCAAACTCTCTTGGCCTCACGTTTTATTTGGTCAAGACAGTTGACTTTAAACCACGGATGACAGTTAGCTTATTTATGGACAGATCTGTTGTTTTTCAATTCCTATTTAATTCACCTCCTTAACTCTGGACCGATTATTTACATTATTTTATCACTACCTAGTTATAGAACCTTTAAGTCTTCGTAGTTTCTTCTCTCCGATTGCCAGAGATTTTGTAAAATTTATTTTCCAATAAATAAAGATCAACTGATCCTAACTTTAGAATAACAATTCCATCTATATTTCAAACCACTGTTCCCATTGCCAGTTTTGGAGTATGTGTTGGAGCCAAGTGTATGTTTGTTAGTCATTCTTCTTCCTTTTGTGTTTTCGGTGTTGGCATAACGCGTTGATAAGCTAAAAGGCTAAGAGTTGGCCCCGGCCAAAGGTCCTCAAGGGTTAATGTTAAGGGACAGACAACTGAGGAGTAGTAGGAGGAGCCACTCCTTCTTTTTTAGATAACTAACAAAAAAAAAAGAAGGAAATTTATCACAAAAAATAACCGAAAAAAAGAACCGAACAAGGTTGATAAGCAGCAGCAGCAGCAGCAGGGGCACCTCACTTAACATATTTTCTACCCTTGGCATACCCCCTGCTTCGTGCCGCCCCGCCCACTATTACCGTCCGTGTCGAAAGGGGCGACTTTTGCATTGTCTATAAAAATTTATGTCTAACAGGGGCCAAATGCCGTCGCCGCCGCCGCAGCTCTTGGTTTAATGGTGTGAATTATATTAAGCCCCACACACACACACACACGCTGTAAAGAGGGCGTGGCTTTTTGTTTTAGCGGTAGGCGGGAGAGACCCAACCCCCCCTGGTGTGTGCATGTGTGTGTGTGTGTATGCCGCTGATTTGTTTTTATCACAGCTCCCGGGAGGCATCAATTATGCGCCCTGTTGTCAGAGTAAAGTTTCCTTTTTTCCCCAATTTCAACGTTTTCTTTTTTCTCGTTGGGTTGCGGCGGAAGCATTTAATGGAAAATGAATAGCATAAAGTTGCCACTTTAAAGTACAATTTTTGGTGGTTTGAAAATTGCTCATGTAGAAGAAAGATTCTTTCAATCTAAGGGCAAGTTGTTTGGGGAAATTTAGCATTTTCTATTGAATCCAAAAAAAATAGTAATATGTAATTTTAAATCCTTTTTGTTAATCTTTCGACGTAAAGGTTACACAAATGGTTGAGTTCCGTCTTTATTCAGAGAATCTCGACGCTCGACGATATTATATACCAATTTTTAAGGATCTTGTGATACATTCAGCACAAGGTCTCGGAAAAACTGTTCATAATTGTGTTTACAATGACTTATGCAATTCGTGAAATCACGATATCATGAAAAATATATATTTGGTGACATATTTCAGATAAGGACCAAATTCATAACAAATTGGTGTCACTGAACTACAAGTTTTAAACGTTTTTAAAATTCGCTGTGTTCGCTTACACTTCTTCGGAAATGTCAATTTTGCCAACCATATAACAATTAAATAACTTAATATTCTTATCAAAATTTAAAGCTCAAAATTGTACAATTGTCAGTCTGGAAAGTGTTTCCATTCCACAGAAAAGGTAGTCAAAAAACCACAAAAGACATGGCTTGAAAATTTTAATTGTCACATTTCTGTATTGTATGCAACCAAAGCACATGGGATCCAAAGTGTGGAATGGCATCCCAGAGAAGGAGCCAAGTTATTCCCATCTTCTATTTGCTCCTATCTTGTGTCCTTGCTTTGCTCACTTTAATGGTCATTTTAATTGTTGTCTGTGTTTAGGGGAAGGCCTCTCTGCAGCTGTGATAAAATATATATTTCCCCCCTTATCTCTCTCTCTCTTTGTTGTTGTCCCCCTTTCCTGTCTGTCTGTGGTGTGTCGTCTCTTTTTCAAGCAAATTAGTTCCATTGATATGGCTCAAGTTTTCGGACCAAGTTCATCATTAAAAATTATGTTTATGAGGCCAACAATTAAATGCTCTCTTTGGCCAAAAAAAATAACAACGAAAGCAAAAATTTGCTGAGAAGGACAACAATGAAAAGTCCTACACATCCTGACACACACACAAAAGTTGAGTAGAGAGCTGGTCCAAATTAAATGCATGTCCTTGGGTTTTGTACAATTGTTTTTCAGCCTCACAATGAAAGGCAAAATAAAAAGGACACACACACACACACACGCATTAAAACTATGATTATGAGTCCTACTCATAGGGAAAGGGAGAGAGAGAGGAGTGGGTGGAAGGGGAAGAGATGTTGGGGTAGAGTCCTTGTCATCATTGTGTGCCGGCTTTGCCTCTTCTCCTGCCTTTTGCTGTTGCTTTTTCTTTCTTCTTCAAATATGGCAACTCAGTTGTTTTAATTGTAAGCTGAGGCTGCTCTTGGTCCTGCTGCCTCTCTCTTTGTTTGTGTGTGCGTGTGTGTGTGTGTGTTGTTCTGTTCTGTGTGTGCTGCTTGTTTTGTAGTTGTAATTGCACTTTTCTACAATTATTGTTTTATTTCTTCTTTGCCTACCTCTTTCCTACTCGCTTTTTCTTTCTCTCATTTTTCCCTTGCTCGTTGCTGCTGATGGCCAGGCAATGCCATTTTTATAGCATACTTCTCAGGGCTGCAACTTTAAATGCAATTTTGAAGGGGTAATTTTGTTTATATGGCTTTATTTATAGCAAAATAATAGCAAAAATTATAAATGGCTTGCTTTAGTTTCCAGAAAATTTCAAAATTGAAAAAAAGTTAGATTTTGTGGACCTCTTACGCATACGTTTGTGTATATAAGAGAGACCTCTTTTTGACTTCTTGTGGTTTTGGATGTGAAAAAGAGAAATTAGTCATACAAAGTAAACTAAATACTGTGGACTAATTCTGCCATAAAACAGCGTTGGAATTATAAAATTAAAAATATAATGAGATTTTAATGCCTTCGTTTTGCAAATTTGGGCTACAATGACGATTTGCTTCACATTTGTTTAATGTAATGAAGTTTATCTTTAAGGTTGAAGGGTGAGCGATTGGAAAACGATCATGTATATTAATTTATCCACGTATTTGTAGAAATATTTCTAGATATCTTTCCTAGCCAAAAGTATAACAAAAATTTAATTTTTAGATCAAACAATGTTTTTGAAACTTTTTCTTGTTTATCAAAAACAATTTCGTCAGCTTTTGCACTCTACAGATTAGCATCTAATTTATTTGCCTCATAAGGATGAGTTTTATGCTTCTGTACCTCTCTCTAACACTCATATCCCTGTCTCATTTTCTCTGGCTGTCTCCCTCTCCTTCTCTTTCACTTCACAACCAAGTCAAGTGGCAAGCAGCAAGTTTCCTAATTATGCCAACGCTGGCGCATCCTCTCAACTCTCTTGACATATTTATTTTTGTGTGTGTGTGTGTGTGTGTGATGCCGCATTGAAAAGTAAAAACACATATGTATGTCTGTATAAGGAAAAGAGGTATGAAAAGGAGGTAAGAGAGGGGGGAAATACATAGATGAAGCAGCATACATTTCTCTACACTTTGTGTAGCACTTGACCAGGCGAAAGCTCAGAAAAACCAAAAGCTAAATCCAAGTAAAGCCACAAAATTTTTGAATATTTTGCAGTTGTTTGGTGTCCCTTTCTGGCTCTCTATCGCCCGATCCCCACAGATCTTTCTCTTTGTAACTCTAAAGTATGCTTTAATTACATTTTACATGCAGAAAAAAGAAGGGAACTGATTTTCATTTAAAAAAAGTTCCTTTCATAATACTTTTGCGTGAAAATCTCTCTCTCTCTCTATGGGAAAATGTGGAAAACGAAGCCTTTTCAAATTCAGTGGGGCATGCGTGTGTGTGTGTGTGAGTGTGTGCGAGTGTGTGTTTTGGTTTGTGTTGGCAACTAACCCAAATAAACTGCATGCAGTGATAATTAAATAAGTTTACCCTTTTTTGTTGTTGTTGTTTAAAAAACTAGCAAAAAGAATCTCAAATTATGAAATTTTTTTTCTGCGTTTTGGCCAGAAAATTAAAATTCAATTAACATTTTAAATTTGGCTTTTTACTATGCCATCTCAATTGCTAGCGCAACTTTATTCTAAATAACTTCGGTTGAAAATTAAGCCAAAAAAAATCATCCATTTAATATCTGAACTATAAATCGCATATTTAAAATTACTTTTACAATGCAAATGTTTTTGGTTAATGACAAGCTAAGTCAAAAATCGATCAAGACTTTTATTTAAATTTTGAGTTTCGTAGTCGGAAATTTCTTTTTCTTGCATATTTTCACAAGGAGCTCGTTTAGTGACTTTCCTTAAGCCAGATTAAAGGAATTTCTTCTGACTCTCACTCTCGTTGTTGTTGTTGTTAATATATTTGCCTTAATGCCATATTGCCGCCTTGTTGTCTGTCGAATTTTTATTTTATAAGCCTCTCAACACAAAAAAAAAAAAACACCACAAACACCCTCAAAGTGCTTACATTAGATTGGGGCATCAACTTAGAAATACCCTGTAGCTCCCACAATTTGCTGTGTTTTCTAAAAATATCAATACACTGTGAAATTGATCGAATATAACGTCGGGGTCACCATATGTACATATGTATTTACGGTTCAAAGGCAGTGAATTAATTATTTGATAATGTTTACCTTACTTCTTTACGGTATCCGTTTGGAATTTTTTCTGATATTACGTCGGGGTCACCATATATAAATAGAAGAATCGAATTCGAAAGTGCTTCTCTTATTGCAGGCTTGAGTTGGACGATTGTAAAAAAATACAGACATTTTTAGTTGGATTCCGATCAAGATGTATATATTCTCGATATATATATATATATATATAAAGATACAATAATTTACTGCGCTTCCTATTGCCTACTTTTTGTCACCTTAAGGATACTATATTTACCAAAAGTCCTACAGGGTATAAAACGAACAAAAAAAAGGCGGCAAAAGAAACTTTTTATCCTAGACAAAGTGCTGCTGCTGTATTTGTGTCTCTCATATCTCTGTGTGTGTCTGTGTGTGTGTGCGTGTGGTGTTTGTTTTTGCGGTTTTTTTCGGTCACAGGTGCCACTTATGTTGCCAACAACAACAACAACAAGAACAACGACAGCAAGAACCAAGAGTTTGGTTCCTTTTTTCTTCTTTCTAGTAGTTGCCGCCGCTTATTATAACGGGCCGCAGCGCTTTTTATTACTTTAGCAAGTCGCAGAGGCAGCCGCAGAGGCAGCCACAGCAGCAGCAAATGAAAACTTTTTTATAGTGGCCAGACTTGGCGAGTCATCATCCCTCTCTCTCTGTTATTCACTCTGTTTCTCTCTCTCTCTCTCTCGCTCTCTTTCGCTCTCTTTCTTGCCTTTGGTCCAGACAGCGCGTCTCTTTTAAGGATCTTAAAACAAAAAAATAGACTAGAAACTGTTATGGAACGAAAGTTGGGAGGTTAAAAGTTTGCCACTTTAATAATTCATTCGCTTCCACTATTTATGTGACAGGTGATAGCAGCAGAAGGTCCTTCTTGGAGAAGGTCGCACACTCAAACACCACGCACACCTGGTTTTTTTGTCTAGACCAAAAAGTTTAAATAATAGCAATAACACTCTCTGTCTAGATTTGGCTTTAAAATTTAACCAAAATCTTTTCACAATATTTTTATCAAACATTTTGCAGCACATTGAACACAGAAATCAAGCATACCAAGCCGAGTTGTACCATAAAAATGTGGCTAACAAAATTGTCTACCCTTTCCTCTTTCGTCGTTTTTTCAATTCTTTGCTTTAAAAGTCGTTTTCCTTGGCAGCAACTTCTTTTCTTTTGCTGGCTGTGTCACAGGACTTTAAGGGAGGCTGTGCCTATTCTTACCACAACCATGTCCCACACTACATGGCTGCATCATTAACTAAACGACAGTTTAAGCGACTGTAGAAAAATGAAGCAAAAAGAAACGATGGCAAAGAAAATATCTCCTTGGCAACGTTTCAACATTTCGTCACTCCGAAAAATTAGAAGTAGGATATGGTTGTGGGACACACACACATAACATTAACTAACAACTCATATCCTTGAACAAATTTCACTCAAGTGAACTGAACGAACAAACGCCTGTTGATAGGCAACACATTATATTGGCTGGAGGGTGAGAGAGTGCGGAAGGACGCCTAATGAAGCGTCAAGAGGGCGAAAAAAAGAGGAAGAGGGAGGCCACAAAATGATGGGAGAACCAACCAGTAAGGAATCAAGTCAAGTTTACATACATATGAGCAGATACTTAAAAGAAAATTAATTTTCTAAGAAAATGGTGAAATGGTGTGTAACTTAAAAGGAACCAAATTAATGAGTTATTGGAATGAGATACTCCTTCAAGAGCGTTTTTTTTTGTACCCAATACGATTTTCACCCTAAAACCAGTTAGAAAAAACAAAAATATGTTGCATACCTTTGGGCACTTTTCATAATAAATTGATTTAACTATATTATTTCGATTCTTACAAGTTATACTTTAGCCACTTTAAACCAATTTTCCATATCCAGAATTCCCTGTTAATACATCCTCTCAATTCATCCTCTAGTCATTTTTAAAGCAAACAAAAATTGTGTAGCATACCTTAAGGCACTTTTCAATGTATATAAATTGATTTATCTAGACTTTGCTTTAGATTGTTAATTGATTTCTAGCTTATAACCAATGCTCTAGATATTTAAAGCAGATTTTTCATTTTCACAATACTGAAATCGCATATTTTCACAAATTTTTCCACTTACGACAGGCAAGAACAAAATAGACAAAGTTGCGCATTTAGCGACTTTTAAGGCAGTAGCAACAACGATACTCTAGTACACAAGCACATAATTTTCCGAGTCCTTTCCCCGGAGCACAATCCTCCTCCCAGTCTCCTTTCTATATTCTCTTTCTCTCAACCAATTTGCCAGCCGTTTTATTTGCGGTTGTCGTACATTTATGGCCTTTTTGGCTGACTTCTTTTGTTGTTTTTCATTCATTTTGTTGCCGCTGTTGTTGGTTGCCTCCACTTCACATTCGTATTTAGTGTAATCTGTTGTGGTGGCAGCGCTCCTCCTTGCGCTCCTCATCCTACCTCATTCATGGAAATTGGTTGTGCGGGGTCCTGCTCCTTGTTGACCATTTAAGTGCAAGTCTAATTACACTGGAAATTGTTCGAATTATGCATTTTGTAGAGTCGAAATCTTTTGTTGTTGTTGCCTGTGCCCCCCAGTAATTTAGCTCTCAAGAGTGGTTTAATATATACATCTGTGCATGGTGCATTTATAATGGCAAAACGTACTTCCACACACAAAGCTCTTTTGTGTTTGCTCTGATTCATGAAGAACTAACATTTATGTACGAGTATACTCATTCGTTTCATGTTTTTTCAAGCATTTTCGTAGCATAAAAGACTCACAGATAATTCGTGCTAAACAAAAGAAACATAAATACATCCAATTTGTACAGCAAATAGCAGTAATATAATGAGTTTTGCGTGGTATTTGTTTAAAAGCAAAAGAATTTATAATCTTTCGACTACTAAATGTGGCAATATATTTATATATTTCTGTTTGATTTACTTACTGCTAAACATGATTCGGTAATCTCATGTATTTTTGTAATATTTCGAGTTGATTTGGCAGATGCCTGTTCCTGGAACTTAAATTAAAACGAGAAATGGGAAATTCCTAACCATTTTTAACTAACTTCTTTTCTACTTCTTATCTTGTTTGCCTTTTTTAGATTTATCTAATTGAGTTTGCGTCCTCAAAATTTGTAGTATATGTGTAATACATATATACATATGTATATTTTAAATGCACTATAAAATGGTTTTAAAATAGTTTTAAAAATCCCTTTTCGTTCTTTTAGAGATGGCAAAGCCGTGTTCAAGCAATTTATAGTGGTTTTTCATTTTGTCTTTTTGTAACAAAAAATTAACTTTATTTGAAAACTTTTTTAAATATTTTTTCGAACTCTAAAAATGCTCTCATGGTAATTTTTGACCAAAATAAAATATTGCTTATAATGGCACTTGCAAAGAGTAGAGTCTTAAACCATAAATGGCAACTTAAGATCGTTTACTGTGTCTTTTTGTGTAAAATATATTTTGGGTATTTATATATTTTTGCTATTTTGTATTGATATTAAATTTATGAAAGTTCGATTCCTGTAAATCTTATGATTATAAGAACGATTTGCACTTACTTCACATTACTTGGCAATCTTTTCTCTCTTTTGTCCTGTAGGTTACTTTCAAATCATTGCCATGTTCAATCAATTTGCCCAGCGATCAATGTTCTCACATTTGACATTTTCAAGCTTTTGTCGTCCTTTGCGTTTGCTTTATAAATAATTTAAAATGCAAACATCTCAAACAGCTTTTAACCCTTTCAACTTTCTCGCTGGCTTGTCTCTCTTCTAAAGCCCAGCTGTGTGACACACTTTTCTTCTTCAGTTTTCTTTTTTACACACAATGTATATATTATTTTTTTATTTTTGCTTGATTTTTCCAATCCGTTGGCTGTTGGTGTCCTATATTGTCTGTCCCTCATCCAGCTCTCCTCCTACGCCAAATACAATAAATATTTAATGCACATGTTATTACATCAATAAGTGTGTCACTCAAGGCTTTTATCGCTTACCTTGGATTGGCTTCAGTCGAGGAGGGTGGAGAAGGAAAGAGTGTGGAGGGGCAGGAGCGAGTTAAGGCCATAAAAAAGGAAACAAACGATATCCTATAAATTTTGTAGATATATAAATATATGTTTTCTATTTCTCTTTTCTTTTTTTTTTTTGCCCTTACCAGAGAGGGCATATTTATTTTGGATGAATGTTTGCAATGCGGTAGACCATATACAAACAAATATTTTTTAACGGGTTTCCTTCTTTTGTGGATCTTAAAACCAACTTAATCGAACGACTTTACGGCCCTAGTAGCTAACACTTTTTATAGTTTGATGTATCCAATTTTTCATAGGGGGTAATAGTAATTATTATGGTTCTTAAATCATTGTAAATCTTGGTGCTATTTCTTAGTTCTATATATTTTCAGTTATTTCTCACGAGATCGATGACAATTAATTTTTTTCAAATAGCTTTTATAGTATGAATTAGAAATTTTCATTGGTATAGTTTTCCTGTGAATGTACTAATTGATCTGATCTTATCTATAAAATAGATGCCTATTTGGAAAGAGTATACAACGTTCGACCAGACCAACCTGTAAGCCTTTCACATTGATTGTTCTTTTTATTGAATTGTCAGTCGCTTTTTATGTTAAAATATAAACGAAATATTGGCAATTTATACAAATGTAAATATGAATATGTATATTTTATACAAATATGGGTCAATTTTTTATGCATTAGCAAACAATTCTCGAACAACAACAACAACAATAATAGGAATAAAAATAATATTTTTTTCACCTGTTAGTTTGTTTATTTTAACGTTGCCTTTTCTTTGTTATTTTGTGACATTTTGCTTCCGTTTGTGTTCGTCGTTGTTCATGTCAATCGCATTTGAGCGGGCCTTAATGCCACATGACAGCTGAAAAACTATTGCATATTTTAAGGCGTTGTCCCTAACCCTCCACCCCGTTGCACTATGCTCCTCCTTCTGCTCGTCACATAGATTTGTATATGCGGTCAGTTTTTTCATTGAATTTTTTATGGTCCACCAAAAATCGTAGCAATATTTTTTCGTAATTAAAAAAGCCAAGTAAATAAATTGAGTTGAATGATAGAGAGACAGAGAGAAGTGGGTGGAAAAAGCTGAAATATTCAACTGTAATATAAATTTTCCATGTTTTGTTGGGCATAAATTTGTTGAAATTGTTATGAAGCTAGAGTTAAGTGAGTGGAAGCAAAAAAATTCGCTACAGAAAATATTTAAATTTTCGCAAAAAATATTCGCGAACACAGTGCAATTTGGTTCACAAATCAGAATATTTTTGAAACAACACTTGTTTAAAAACTTCTTTATAAAAAGGTGTAAATTATCTGTAGGAGTTTTTTTTTGTTTGTTAAGCTAACGATTGATTTGATTGTCTGAATTGATTGATTGTATCCAAAGAACATTCAAGAAAGGAACTAGTTCCTAAAAGCATTTTACTTAGACATTTTTCAACACTGAACTGAAGAACTAGTTTTTAGAATGTACTCGGAAACGAATAAATTCTCGATTGTATTGGAAAATCGTTTCCTAAAATTTAAAAAAAATTTTTATTTAACATTAAACAAGATGTAATTTTAGACAAGAAATAAGTTCTCAACTAAACACGTCATAAACGCTATTTGAAACTCACTATAATTGCATATTAACACTAGCATATAAAATAATATTCCCTCAATTAGATATAAACATTACTACATTGACTATTTGTCTACATTTGTTTCACCCACGTCCAACAAAAAAAAAAAAAAACGGAAAAACTATAATATATTTGTATTTTTAGGCAGACAAAAAACACAAAAAAGCGGAAAAAATCAGACTGAAAGTTTTCTTGTTGAACTTTCCTGTTGCCTTTTGCCACCTTCCTCCAACAGCTACACTTCTTGGTGGAATCACGCACACGTCTGGGCTATGCCACTTGTCTAAACAAGGAGTCGCGACATCAAGCCAACACATGACAATCTCTTCTTCAACGCCACCACGTTGACGTCTTTAGGTCGGTCCTACTATATATGTATATCGTATACATATATAGAAAAATAACGCCTCGACGCATGTCACGTGTTTAATTATTTACGTGACTTGGCTACATTTTTTGTGTGTCCCCCCCTATGTTTGTTTCTTCTTCTGTGTTTTTTTTATTGTCTAAATATTTATTGCCAGTTTGGCTAGTATTTCTATACCCTGGAAAAGCATGGATTTAAAAGAAAGGATGGCATTCGAGTCATCGAAATCTATCGTGGTCCATCTAATGTCTTTATTTATTATAAATCAAATCTACCAATCAGCTTTAAATTCAGCTATATCGATCTGCGTTCTGATTTCGGACTCTTTAATTTTACACATTTTTGGTTAGATTTAACCACGTAGAAGGGAAACACGGTTCTTCCCAACGTACTACAGGGTATCTTAAAGTTAGTGCTCCGTCTTCTCGTAGGGTTCTGTGATTTTCTCTAGTTGTTTTTTTTTTTTTTTTTTGGGATAGCTGCCAACTTTGCTTGTGGTCGGTTTTTTAACGGAATTTCAAATTGACTTTTAAATTTAACTTTGCCTTAAATTTACCAAAAGAAAACAAAGCGTGGAGCGCACACAGAACAACAGAAACAGTTACCAAAGTATAAAATTAAAATTGTTTTTTATAAACACACACCCACATGAGAGTGAGTATGTGTGCACACGCACACAATTAAAAACACAAGCACAAAATCATTAAAAATTTAAGCAGCTTTTAGGCTTACACACGAGGCAGACTTTTGCCTGCCACCCCTTTTAGTCCTTGTCTCTTCGTGCCCTCCCTCCCATTTCTCCATTTTGCTCTTTTTTACGTCTGATTAACATGCGTAAACACAACAAAGCGTCAGGGGAGTGAGTGGGTGAAGGTGTCCAAGGTAGAATGAGAATGGGGTGGGGGGGGGGGACCCTTGTGTACCCTTTTTCGGTATGCTGACTTGATCAAATTTCATTAATTGAGTGAAGCCAGACACAAGAACAAATAAACAAACAAACAAAACCATGTGAATGAATTCGTTGAACGACTACACCCCGACATGTCGACCGAATGCTTTTAATTGCTCAAATAGAATGAGAATTTTAAGAATTTTTCCCATAGTTGATTAAATATTTTCGCTTTCGGGCATTAATTCATCAATTTGGAAAGCAAATTTAGTTAGTTTTAATCAAGAAAATATTTTCTCTGTCAATTTACTTCGTCAATTTCCTCTGACAATTTCCTTCTCAGGATTTAAATACATATTTTAAAATATATTAAATTTCTACCGTTTCTTAAAAAAGCAAATTCATGTATATGAATTTTAGTTAAGATTTTCAGTTTATAAGTGTACAACAATTTACATTCAATTTCTGTATTGTAATTAGACTCAACTTTGGTTATTCAATCAAGTTAATTTGTTCCATTTACTATTCATTTTTATTGAGGAAAATAATTTATGTATCTATTCCATATTTTGCGTCATTTACATTCATTAGTAGATATATTCACTTTCAATATAAGTCCGGCTTGCCTTGTTATCCTAAATATTTGATAATGCAATTTCAACATTTAATTGAATTGTAATCTCAATTCAGTCATCTATTCAATAAACAAAAGCATCAACAATTTCCTTAAGGGAACATTTTAAAATATGTTTCGCCTGGAGCCGCCAGTAGCAGAGCAGACAAGAACGAACGAAAAACCTGTCCTAGATTGTTTTTCAATAAATTGATGTCGTATCATCTTGGCCAACTCTCGTCGCCCCACCTCCATTTCATCTCCACCTCCGAGTCCCTACCTTTGCTCCTTTCAAGCACCTGTCAAAGGAAGCTTCCTTCGTTTAATGGCCATTTTCTTGGGCAATTAGAGACACGGCTAAACGACTTTCCTCAGCTCTTACCTCTTACCCGCTTGCCTCTATTCCCTCCACTTTCCGCTCTGTGTTCTTCTGCCTTTTGCTTTTTTTTGGCTTTTTCCCTGGGGCCTCGTTGGCCATGCCCCATTATTATGATTATCGCTGGTCGTTTGTGGGTTGTTGCGTTTCACTTCCTTCACCTCGTCTTCCACTCTTGCTTGTCCTCTCGTCCTGGTTGTAGTCATCTATCTATCCTTTCGCTTTCGCAGCTCGTTTCGTTTCGTTCCTTATTTTTTTTTTTTGTTGAGTTGACAAAATCATAAAAATGTACACACAACAAATTATACAAATGTCTCCCGAATGAGTTAAGAGACACAAAAAGGATGGGGAAAGAAAGGGGGAGAACGACTAAAATTTATAATGTTGTGTGTGCGTTTTCTGTATTCTTCCTCAGCTTTGTTGTTGTTACAATTTTCGGTTAATGGTCCCTAAGAGACTGAAAATTTTGAAGGAGTTAGACGTTTGACATAAAATGGGTTAAAGCAGAACAAAAGATTATGTAGAATATAGTTTGAAAACAAATAACTATAAGTAAGTTTTTTAGATTCAAAATACATTAGGACTTCAGAAGTTTTGAGAGATGGAAATTAAAAATGAAAAGATCTTCAAATTGAACATTACTCACGCATTAAATTAAGCTAAAACAGAGTTAACATGAAGTGAAAAAAATTATTTAACAATATTAAATTATAGTAGATGAAATGGAAATAAAGATCAATTAATATTCAAATACAAATTGCCTGATGTATAGATGAATAGATAATCAAGAATTGAACTGGAAAGAAATCCATAATAACCTTAATTGGACACACTTCAATTTATATGTCTAAATTTCATTGAAAAATTGAACTAATTTATTTCCAATAAATTCAATTCTCGACTTTATCAAATATGAAAGAAGATGAGAAATTTAAATGAATGCATTTAGATTTATAATTAAAAATTTGAAGTTGAAATAAATAATTGAACGATAATTAAGTAATGAAAAATATGCATTTAGATAGATAATATTGATATTGAACATGAAATTGATTTCAATATTCATTCAACTTTAACAAATATTATGTATCAGAAATTGTATTGAGGGAAAAGTGCGCGGGAAACGATTTCATCTTTCCCAAAGTTCATTCCTGTTCTTTGGCTTTAAGAGTGTCTCAATAAAAGCTTTCCCCCTTGCTGTCCCATCTTTCATGACCCCCACTAAAAGGAGCAATTCCAATTTTCGCCATTGTCAATGCAATTCATTAACATTTAAGTGCTCAAATATTGAAATGCATATGCCAGTTGGTGGGGGCCAGCAGCAGTTGGAGGCGAGAAGATGACGATTCCCAGTGAATTGAGTTCACTTCAGTTCAGTTGCAGCGGCAACACGAGCCAGAAAGTATCTTCCTCACCTCGACCTCTCGACCCTCTCCCTCTTTCACCCTGTGTGTGGCAAGAGCACGTCAAACCAACAAAATTTATGCGCCACTGCATCGAGAAAAAGGGAGGCAAGCAAAAGTGGAAACGAGAGTGAAAAGACCTCAACAACTGTAAAAAAGAAAGAAGAAAACTTGGAATTGTTTCAATTTCCCTAGCAAACAACAATTTGGCCAAAAAGTGGCGACAATTTTCACAATTCTCCGAGTCTCTGGTATTTTTTCATTTATAATTTTTTCGGTAGAGCCAAAAGACTTATGTTGACTGCGAAATAAACACACACACAAAAAAATAAAATAAAATACCATTTGATTCAATTTTACACACATCGCGCAGCACACATCGCGTCCTCCAAGACGGGGGTTGCCAGGGGGGATGGCGGCGGTATGAATTTTCAGCCACCGGAAGCCATGCAAATCATTTTCCTTTTCCTGCTGAATCAATAAATTCTTTTGCCCCCAAACGCGTTCAAAGTTTAAGTCCCGTGTATGTATGTTTTTTTTTGTTTTCGTTCTTTTGAAGGTTGTTCCATTTTTATATTATTTCTACAAATGGGGTTATATAGTTTTTTGAAGAGATATGGATAAAATCTAAATCATAAAATTCGTTCGGTCGGAAAACGGTCACACCGTTTTTCTTAGCTGGTTGTGAATCGTAAATAAGTTTTAATGAGCTTTCCAATCCGGAGTGATATCTCCCTTCTATTGAAATATTTTTATATTTTAGAAGAGAATATTCCCAAAGCACTTCCTAAGGCTTCGGATCAAAAAGTAGATGTTCTGTTCTTCTATCTCACCTAAAACAATATTCAGACTAGACTATTTAAGTATTTGTAAAATATGCTTAACATTAAGAAAGAACTTGAAATCACTTGAAAAGAGGTTTTCATATAAAGTTTTTACATCTATTTTTGTATGCTCGATTTGTTTGATAATGCAAAAGTATTGATAAAAGCCCAACAAGTGCATCCTCAATATTTTTGAATAAACTGACATCGATATAATATTGTAGATGTGGATTTTTTTCGACACGTAGAAAATAGATACTAATTTTAGCAATTTTCGTTTAAGTGTGAAAAAATTTACTTAATATATCGTTAAAACAATCGATCCCACATTTTGCGATAAGCTCTCAGATTAACATCTTAAACATCTTAACATCATCTCCAGATGATTGCTCTAAAGAGAATTCAGACTTCTACATCAAATTCAGAATTCTCTTTCAATTTTCTTAACCTTTTTTTGTCATTGGTTTCGCTGGCGGCGTTGTTGGCATTTTTGCGCCGCAGTTGCTGCGTATATGCGAAGTGCTCCCCCTCCCTCCCGCCAGCAAATATTTCCCCTCAGCACCGAGCATCAGTTCACATTCAGGGCCGTGTCAGTTTTAATGTGCAGCACTTTAAAAAACAAAAATAAAAAGCAGAAAAAGAAAGTTAACCCAAAAACCAAAAAAAAAAAGAAATAGCCAGGAGATTCAGTTTCAGGTTCCCTTTTTCCACTCACATGCGTTTGTGTGTGTGTGTGTGTGCATATAGGTGTGCGTTTGTGTGTTGCGTGTATGTATTTCATTCATTTCATTGTGGTTATACTCTTCGCTTTTGGGCCCAGCTTGGACTTTGCGTATTTGGTTGCGATTTTATTTCACTTTTTTTTTTGTTTTTATCCCAGTATCTCTGTGTATGTCCTGGTATCCTGCAGTCCTTTGTGCTTTATCTTTTGCCATATACACATATATTTTTTTACCCCACTCTTTGTTTCTCTGTGTGTGGATCTCTTTCTCTTCTCTCGGCCACAAGATTTACTTATTTAATTTGGTTCACCCTGTCCCTGTGTATGTGGTTACTGGAACATGCCTGTTTTATACCCTGTAATAAGCGTAGGCCGAAATCGGGCATTCGCGGATTGGTGAAAGGTAAAAGGTATCCCAGAATTCTGGCATTATAATATGTTTAATAATATATTTATATATTTTCTCAGCATTTGAAGATGCTGATGACAAACAAAGCACAATAAAAAAAGTATTCTTAGAATGGGAAAAATTATTTTGCCAGAAACTTTTTAAAATGAGTTTTATTAGTTCGGATATGTTTCTGTCCTCCTACTTCTAATACGCGAAATCCATTTGCTATTTTTGCTCTCACATTCATATCTTTTATTTATGGTTTATGCTTTACTCACAATGATTTTCTCAATTATTGTAAGTTTAGAACTGGAACTGATATTGGCAAAACCTTAATTTATTAATGACGCAACCAAATATAAATTTGTCGATAAAAAAGATCGTATCTCAATCGAAAATCGTCCTTGTTTGTTTTAGAATAACATGTTAATTGATTGACAAAGTTGTAGAGATTGTTTCCCCGTGAAAAATTCAATATTTCTTTGTGGTTTTGTATGAGTTGAGCCCAAACTTGAAGTTTAATTGAATGCTGGGTATTTTCAAGTCTTCTCGCACCGTAAATGTTTGTTGAACTGTTGCTTTTTGTATATCTTTTTAGTTGATTTCAAGTTGTGTGAGCCATTTTTGCTACGTTTATTTGGCTTTTTAATTTCGTCGCCGTCATTTGCAGTTACAGTTCATCAAAAGGGAAAAGGGGGGAGAGAAAGAGATGGAGTTGAAAATGATATTGAAATATTGATAATACAATTTAAAATGGGGAAAATCATTGGCAGTGTTATTTGCTTTAACTATGACCACATTCCTGCAAAGCTCTTTCTCTGTACCCATTCCTCCTCCTTCTGTGCACTCCTTTTATAATCGGCTTAAAAAATTTTAGTGTCCTTTAACCCGACTTAGGCTTCACTTTGATCTCTGGCAACCTTTTAATACCCACCCAAAAAAAAAAAAGAAAAAGCAACCAAGAATAACCTCTTCTCTTTGTCCTTCTTTGGTTGCCTATAAATTACTCAGCAGAAAAACCGAAAATTTCAGCGCGCTTATCAAAGATAATTTTAAGCCGCATTTAAAATGATTTCTCTTTCTGTTGAGCTACGCGAATTTTCTTCTCTGTGCTGCTTTTCCTCTTTTTCTGCTGACTCGACATTGTCTGGCAACGAGAAGGAAAACTTCTCCCTCGCAACCTACTACTCGTCCTCCTCCTTGGGTTCAATGTTGACAGTAAGCCCAAAAAAAACGAACTTGGTTCGCATTGCGCTTTATTTTTTGTCCTTTAATTTTTGGTAGAGTCCTTTCGCCATTCCTGGTCCAAAGGGGTAGACAGACAGACAGACAGACGACGGTGGCCCTTGGACTTTTGTGCAAATATTTGAACGACGGAGTACACAGCAGCAGCTCATTTTTTGGTCAAAGTCAAATTTTGAAGGGTGAAGTAGTATAAGGAGGAAAAGGGGTAAAGAGAGCGGTGGGGAGGGAGTAGACTTGTGTGTAATTAAGCAAAAATGTGAAATCGTTTGTAGTTCTTGTTGTTGTGTTAATAATTGCTTGTAAATAGATCAAAGTTGGCATCCAATTTGATAGCCAAAGAGTTAGATGATATTGAATCCCCAAATGGATTAACTTTGACTAATTGGCGGTTGGGGAATGGAGTACGAAAACATATCGAGAAGTCCATTTGGGAGTTGGAACTTAAAAGATTAAGTTGAAATGAATGGGTAGAGGATAGATACATTTCTCATATGGACAAATGTGCTATTTCAAGAAGGGGACACTCGGAGAAAAAAGGTAAAGCAAAAATAAATTAGAAGCTTTTGAGAAGCCTTTTGAACCAAATCAAATTTTAACAAAATTCAACAATTATGCTAACGATCTAATATAGTTAAAATTTCCAAAAGTTTCAATTTGAAAAAAACCATGGAGAGGTTTATTCCAAAATGTGCACCAAAGTTTAACTAATAATGATTTTAGATTTCTAATTGGCTTTTAAATTTCATCATATACTTGTACTTGGTGGTAGAAGATGATTTTCTGTCAGAAATATTCAGGCTATTGCCCTCAAATAATTCGAAATTAAATCAGCAAACTTAATTTAAGTCGTAATCAACATCATTTCGTGTCGGCCTATTCTCATTTTCAAGATATTTCTCATTGTTAAACTATTTAAACTTCAATTGTTAGATTGTATTAATAATTAACAAGTAACTAGATGAAGACTAGTTTAAAACTAGTTGTTGTTTAAACAATAATATTTTGCATTTATTATTTAAATAAGACGATTTTTTCACATTTTTAAAGGATACAGCTTTAATATTCAAAGTAAAAAGAACAAACTGACTATACTTCTGCACAATCGTCCTTATTCATTTGTTCCTTGTTTCCAATTTGCAAACCTTTTCAATTGGCTTTTCATTATGCTGGATTTTCTCTTTGCCTTCGCGCTACTCCGTATATTTTCATTTCCTGGTTCGTCGTTTCGTCTTCCATTGTCCTTGAGATCTCTCTCTTAAAGTTCTCTGGCTAGTTCTTTCCCTCAACAGTTAAGTCCTCTTCAATTTACATTGATTTCAAGTTGTTTGTCTCAACTAAAAGTGCCTTCTCACTCACTCACTTACTTACTCACTACTTACAAATCGACATTATGAGTCGAAAGAGCCAAGAACAATAATGAAACTAACCAACAACAACAACAGAAGCAGCATCCAGCAACAGGAGGAGAATCAAAGATTCTTTCAGACTTCACCTGCGAAAGGGCAAAAAGGAAAATGAGAAAAATGGTCCATGTCCTTTTCCACAGAGCGCTCAGTTGACTTGAGTTGAGCCTCCACAGTTGTCCTTGTCCTTGTCTCTATGTCAAAAAATGGAACAAACCCATGTCTCAGAAAACTTTTTTAATAGATTTCAAATTTTTGCACGAGAAGGCGGCAACCTGTTTTATTTTCCTTTGCTTTTCCTCCTATTTTTTTTCCTTCATTCTCTCTCGAGTAATCAAGTAAAATTAGTAAGTTTCTTTAGTGGTTGTTCGGACGACTCCCAGGACAATTTCCTTCGGTCGGCAAATTGTTGACAGCTGCTCGACTGCTTCGACTGGCGCCGCCTGTCGAAATGAAGATAAATGCGATAAGAAATTTAAAGAAAAACCAGCAAATTTAAAGGCAAAAGAAATAACTAACGAAAAAGTGTTGAAAGATTCTAGAAAAATGTACACAACTCGAAAGCGAAAAAATTCGATAGTCTTGTTAAGTCGATAGTTTTTGGGGTCGTAGCAAAACTTTTTAAAATGTGTTGCTGCCTAGTTTGTGCACTGATGTTGATGAAGATGAATTGCAGTTTGCCAAGAGTTCCTCCCATTTGATAGTAACCAAGTTGCAAGTTATCCATGTTGTTTGTTGCATGTACCAAGAAGTTTTTTCGTTTTGGGCTGAAAAAGTTTTTAATAAAATTGTCACAATTCGATATACAAAAACAAAAAAACACAAAAAAAAAAAAAACGGATACCAAAAGTGGGTTAAATGTGGCAAAGAACATCGCAAATGTACTGGAATAGGTTACTAAATAATTACGTTCCAATTGGGTCTTAGAATAGAATGAAGATAGAATTACTAGCAGATTTTTCGTAACTTTATTGAAAGATACAAGGACAAAGTATTAGAATTTGATTAATTAGTATGAAAAAATTAAGTTTGAGAAAAGTCGATTTTTTTTTATAATTTCTACCACCTTTTGATCTTGCTTCACAAATAAAATAAGTAAAGAAAAGCTTTTCTCTTTCAGTGACTCTTTCAAACTTTAACTAAATTAAAGTCACAAAAGTCAAAAGAGAGGGTTAAATACTTAGTAGAATTGTATGGTAGACATAGCCCATGGGGGAAGAGGGGGGACAAATGAATTTGAAACTTTTTCGTCTGAACAAAATACAAAACAACATCACAAAAACTTCACACAGAAAACTTCAAATTACAAAATGCAACAAAGGGCGGCGAAGAAGAGCACAAAAAGCTGGGGAAGGCAATAATCAAAATCAAAGAGAGGTGTGGAGAGGTCCGGGGGGCGAGTAGAGAAGAAAGGGAGAATGACAAGAATTTGCTACATAAAAGTAAAAGACAAAGCAAAAAACAAAAAGTGCAATTATATTACTTTTAGAGCATGAGGAGGGAAGGAAAATAAGGATTGGGTCTGTTGGTGGGGGAAGGAGGAGGGGGGACAGTATTCAATGTTAAGTGTAATTATATGCGGGTTTGATTTATTGACACACACAGACAAACACGGTCACATATACAGTTAATCCTTCAAGCCTTTAGCAAAAAAAAAAACATAGGCAAAGCTTATCTCGGCGCACCGTCACATATATGCCCTTCAAGAAGTTGAATATCTGCAGGGTATTTACACGACTTGCTTTAATTCCGAAAAAAAATCTTGCACATCTGCTGTTCTAACATAGGTTAGGTCGTCATTGAGCGACCTCTCCAATTTTTTAGTAGATGAAACTGTTTTGGCGGCTTTGATTTTTCTTTTTGCTCTCGATTTGAAATTTGAAATATGTAATCGGACATTTTGAACTAACCTCTTATAGTATATCAATTTATATTTATCTGTTGTTTATCTGATTTAGAAATAGACAGGTGAATATGAAAATTTTCATATATGTATGTATGTACATATTCATTTCTCTTACACATTGATATTACTTTCAAATCATAATTATTTTACACATCCATTTATACATACATTTATCTATTTGATCATTTAATTCAAATATATTTATGTATTTCTGCAACTATTGCAAATCATAGGAAAGGGTATAGAAACATGACTTTAATTTGGACTTAATAAAACTTTTCTCTCTCGCTCTCTTTTTCTCTACTTGTGCATTTCTCTTTCCTTTCGTCTCTATGTATGTGTGTGTGTGTGTATATATGTTTACTTGGCGATTTTCTGGCTGACTAAACCTCAAATAGCATTAGCCTAATGGCCATTTGCTGCTGCTGGTGCTGGTTGTGCAAATAGACGATTTTCAGTCAAGAGGCCAAATTGGGTCAACTTAAAAGCGCGGCGGCACCTGGTCAAAGACAAGAACTAAGGACCTATGATTAAATGCTGACTGTCTCCGTCTCTCTCGCACTCTGTTATTCTATGCTTTCTCTTTAACTTTGTGTATAGATAACACTATATAGAAGAAGAGGGCGTGTTCAGTTAGACAAATGGTTAATGGAAATGGTTTGCTTTTTCTCTTATTTTTTCCTAGCCTTAATGAGAATTTAGTTTGGCGTGGAAAAATGAAATCTGTATGGAAAAAAGAACTAATTTGCATTTCGGATAAAAAGTTGTTTAAATAGAGAGGGGAAATTTAACGGAAAGTGTTTTCTCTTTAGTTCTACGACTTTACAGTCATAATAGACTATTTTTTTAATTATGAAAAAAATTAACCAATTTTTAAGCAATTTTGTTTTGCAATTTTTATAAGATTCTCTGTTCCTCACAGTTTTAAAACCAAATCAATAAGTCGTCAGGAATTACAATTTCTTAACTATTAGATGTAACCTAAAACCCGTATAAAATTAACTGCAAAGATGATTTGATTCATTTAATCTCTTATTACCTATCCCTTCGGTTTTTGTCGGGTGTATATGTTTATTAGCAAATGTATCCCTGTTTCGGAAGGGTATTCGATGAAAGATGAGAGACTTGTTTTTATTCTCCATCAGGCCCTTGACAACACAACCAACGGTTAAAATCTCAGCCCAAACTCTTGTCTTAACATGAAAAGCAACAAAAGTTTTTCGTCTACGTCTTACACCATGCGTTCTCTGCTGCTGCTCTCGGCCGCTCTCCCACGATCTTCGCTTCCTCACCCACTAAAATTCCTATGCTAGGCTTGCAATTCTAACTGTTAATCCTCTCATTAACTTTTGTAATTCCTCTGATGGTCGCATTCTTCAGCTCCTCTCGTCCATTTGTCCGTCGACTATTGAACGTGTAAGAGTTCAAATTGAAGGCGCTGCGCGTGCGTTTTGTACTTTATATATATTTATATAAATATATTTATTCATTTTCTTTTAATTAGTCAGTCAAAAGTATCAGAGTTCTATAACCGAGTGTCGCGAGTGTTCAAAGTGGAAATAATATTTTTAGACATTTTTTATATAAACTAAATTTCAATTGTCGTCCGTGTGCGTGTCGAATATATATTCGTACATATAAAACCGTTGAACGTGTTTTTTGGTGCATTGAAAACGAAGTCGAAAGTTAACTGTTGTTCCGCCTCCCGCCGCCTCTCTATTGACTATTGATTATTATCCTTTAGTGTGACAGTGTAAAAACAAAAAAAAAAGAAAAAATATGTATAGCAGTCGCTCTTCGTTTTTGGCCAATCGCCGTATGATATTTGATTTCTCTGAAAAAACTTCCAACGAGTTGGCACTATTAGAGTAAGTTTTTAAAGACTAATGCTTAAAAATATCTGTATAATTCTTGTAACTTAGAACTAAAATATATTCCCGTCTTTCATTAAATATTTAAATTTAGATAATAATCAAAAAGTGTTTGGAATCTATCAGTACAAACTCAAAAATTGTGAACTTCTGAAGCAAAACTAAAATATTCAATGGTTATATTTACTTTTCTATCGTCCAACGGTCAATGATTATATTAGATTTTCTGTTGAAAGAAAGTTTGATAATTATATGCTAGAAAAAATTTCACTTAATTAATACTAATGGTACAATATAAAAATATTAAATTATATTGCTTTTTGATTCCAATGGAATCTTTTTAATAATTTTCCATCGTGCCTTCCCGAAACTTCTTCAATGACTGTACTAACAAAATATTTCTCTCTATTTTTCTCCTATTTTATTGCAGTGCATTTGGTATGAGCGATAAGAGCAGCAGTGCCACCAATAGCCTTCCGAATAGTCCCATACATAGCAACAACAACAATAATTCGCTGCTCAGTAATAATAACAACAACAATAGCATTGGGAGCAGCTGCAGCAGCAGCCACAACAACATCAACCCAAATCTTGGTGGCAGCAACAATTCTCTAGTGGGGAGCAATAGCAGCACAATTGCAGCCGCCGCTGCTGCAGCGGTTAACGGTATTATGTCCACGACAGGTTTGATTGGCAACACCAATGGCAACAACAACATGATCAGCAACAACAACAACAATAATCCATGCAGCGCCAATCGTAATATGGTGGTTAGCATGGACGATGATTCATGCTTTCGTTTGGACACTGATGCGACCGTTACCTATGGCGAAAAGGAGCCCGATCCTGATAATATTAAAATGTTTGTGGGTCAGGTACCCAAATCAATGGATGAAACGCAATTGCGTGAAATGTTTGAGGAATATGGTGCAGTCCATTCGATAAATGTGCTGCGTGACAAGGCCACTGGCATTAGTAAAGGTAAGAGCTTCGCCTATACCCCTGAACCCAAATACTTTCAACTAACTATAGTGGTCCCCATTAATAAATAATCCAATAAATCTCATAGAATGAAATTTACATTAAATTTAATTATATTTAATCCTATTTAATGTAAATGATTTCGTTTGAAAATATTTAATTTTTCAGTTTGTATAGTTAGCGTTTGTTTTTACTGAGTTACCACTGTAGCCGAAACCTCTAATTTCATGCGGGTAGTCATTACATTTTACTATCATCATCATCATCCCTTTCTCTCCATTTCTCTTATTTTCGCTTTTGTTTGACTTTTGCTGTCTGATAAATTGCATTCGAATTTGTTGCGGTAAATACCAGAGAAAGCTTTCTCGTTAAAGCTCCACCCTCCTTTCCCCCTGTGCTGCCATATACATAGATGAGACCAAAAGTTACTAACACAAACACACACACACAAACAGAGCAGAGAGACAGAGAAAGAGGAAACATTAATATGATAGAATATCTTCGTGTCTCTTTCTCTATCCCTTTTTAATTGAATGCATTTGCCTTTTTGCCATTTCTCATTTCATTTCATCAGCAAATTGCCTTTTTGTTCTTTTCGCTATTTGTCTATAAAATTGAGAATTTTTGGTGGGAGTTGAAGGGAAGGACAAAATGAGTAAAGAGCAAACAGCAATTGAAGATGATTTTACACATTTTCCTCTGTGCAGTTGTTCTTTTTGTGTTATCAGTTAAAAAGTTCTCTTAAAGTTTAATTACCGACTTTCAAATACCCTATACCAAGTTGAAGGAGAATGTTTTACTTGATATATTTATTTAATAATGGAATGAGACAACATTAGATAATAGATGTAGTTTTGGATAGACAAATGTTTTAAAATAAATATTTGATGGATTTGCAAACACTTTAGTATTCTGGTTTGAAACCATAGTAAAAATCGGAATGCCGACTTCAATAGATCCTTGCAAGATCCTGCATTATGTTGCCCCCTGACGTGGCGTATTGTGAAGTCTCTAATCTCGCAATTTTTGATATAAATTTAAAGAAATTAAACAACATTTAATATTAATATTCATTATTTTTAAAAGATATCGTCCTTTATCCCTGACTATAATTTATAACCTTTTATTTTACGAGTAGAGTAGTAGTAATAAAATATATTTTTAATTTCTTATCTATTATATTGTGAATATTTTCATTATTTTCACAACTTCATGCTTCTTTTTTGTGCTCTTCTCCTTTTGTTGTTGAATTGTAATATTCATCTCTCCATTTCATTGTGCCAAGTGCACTTTAGTTAGTTTTATTGATGCTCATTCATAACGGTTCAACTTCAGCATTCTAATCTTTATTCCGCTTTTCAATTGTCATCCTCCTCTGTTCCTCCGTCTGGTTTGCTCTCTATATTTTCTCTATTCATATTTTTGGATTCATTGTTCATATTTATCTATGTATGTATATATTTATTTAGCTTGCCTTTTGCTGCCTGCATTTGACAGATTCCAGCCTTTGGGATTCTTTTCTTCTTTTTGTTTTTTATGGGCGTTGGTCAGTTGGTTGGTAGGTTTTGGGGGCGTGGTTTAGTCCAGTTCAGTCCAAAAGTAAAAGCTCAAACAGTTTTAGAAGCACTTAAGTGGCGCGTTGTGTTGATGATTTATGACAAGCATTTTAAGTGCCACTGACTCTGGAATGGGAGAGAACTATAACAGACTCCTCATATATGAGGGTCAGCGATAGGGTGGGGGTTGGCTTAGGAAGTTGAAGTTTCGGTTTATGTCACTACTACTTGAAAGCCAGTAAGAGGCCGTGGTGTGTCGCCGCCCAAAAATTCGACACAAATTGCATTCGAAAAAGTTTCACAAGCAAAATAGGCGGAGTACATACATATAGCCCGCTGACCCAAGGGCAAAAAGCCGATAGGATTTGCAAAAGATTGAAGACTAAACCCACTTTTAATAAGAGATGGTTTTTTCAATATTTCATATATTCATATATTTCAAAACTTCTTTAGAATCATGGATGTTACCGATTAGAATGAAAGAACCAGCTTGGAAGTATTCACATTAGGCTTTAAACTAGTTCAAAATAGTTTTAACTATGTCAGTTTGATTTCAAGCTTGTTTTTATATCGAACTTTGTTTCCAATTTGTTGGTTCATCTTGGAACTAGTTTAGTTACGGTCAGTTTCGAACTAGCTCGATTTTGAGCTTGATATCTAACACAAGTGTGTAACACTTCAACTACTTTTAGTAATTGAACTCAAATATGCTTATAAGCCGTGTTTTTTTGAACAAGCTCAAGGATTTTTCGGATTACATTTTCCTGTTTTCCGTTTTCCCTGAAACTACTTTGACTTGTTTTCTGTTTCTTTCGATAACTTTTGGCATTTTTGCTTTTTGTGCAGAAATTTCCTTTCTTGAAAACTTCCTGCCTCTTGGTAGACGTAGTAGTAGTCGTAGAAGTAACAAACTAACAAGCATTTCCATTTAGATGGCAAAAATGCTAACCCAGTTCCTATTTTTTTTTTTTTTTTGGTTGTCCTAGTCCTAAGAATTTGTTTGGCTATGGCTGTTGCATTTTTATGGGCCAAGTAGAGAGTTTGTTTCTCTCACACTCCTCTCCCCCTTCGACCTCTGCTTACTCTTCGTCGTCGTCGTCTACTTCATCCTCAATGCAAAATGACACTTTTAAGTGCGATGGCTTGACCTCTGAACCAGAAAGTCGTAAATAACCCAAAACAAAACACACAAGAAACAAAAAAGTATTTTTAGGGCAAATGTTTCCCCTGAACCAAACCGAAAAAATAGGAAAAACAAAAAGCCGAAAAAGATTTTACCATGTAAAAGCTTAGATACCCTTGCCCATGTATAAGTCAATGTATTTTTACAAACCAATTTATGGTAGAATAAATTAAGAAGCAATAATCGATTCTGATCAGATGTGCTTAAGTCTTACATGAAACCAAGATATTTTAGTATAGCTTCCAGCAAAGTAAATTTACTTTTTCCGGGGAAAGTGTATGAAAAAACCAAAAAATTGTTTTTGGCACTAAATTTTGTTAGCGTTGGCCAGTTACTTTTTGGTAGGATTTTCTCTATGCTGTGTTTTTGTTGTTGCTGCGGGTGTTTGTGGTTCTGTGGCTAAGAGATAAGGTTAGAGCAAGAGGGAGGGACTGCGGGGGGATTAGGGGCAGGTGGAGAACTAGAGCGGGACAAGGTTAAGCGCTTGGGTCATAATTTATTAGCGCTTGCGGTCGAGAAAGAGGGAAGAAGTAGATAAAATGCGGAGAGACGGAAAGAGGGGAATAAGGTGAATCAAGAAGGTTTCACTCTGCGGTTCCATTTCAGATTTAGTTGTTCAGGTGCGAAGAAACAGCTCCGAAAGCGTTTAATTTGATAGACCAGAAATACAGGAAAAGTAACCAAATAAACACAAGGCTTTTTCCAACAGGCTTTTAAAATGTTTTGCGGTGAATTTTCTTGGTTAACAAATGAAAATTTGTGGGGAAAAAAAGGGTTCAAAATAGTTTTTTAACTAGAGAAGAGTCATTGTGCAGGGTGAAATAGTTGTCAGACTTTTAACTGTTGATTAGGAATTGTCAATTGAAGCTTATTAGTTTAAATTATTGAAAATCAAAGCAATATTTAATGAGAGTTAACCCATAATTAAATGAGTTCCATTGAATTGCTTAAACGCTGTTTTATTTAAAATACTTTTACTTTGTGGTAGTTTGTTATAATTTAAAAACTGGTTTGATGGAGTGTTTAAAGATTTTGGATCATAAATATCGGCATTTTCCTCATTATTAGTCTTCAAAACGTTTAGACGCATTTGGGCCATTTTATTTTAATAAATTTAAACTTGATAAATCAGCCTTGCTAAGGACTCGAATTTTTTTCCCTACTCCTTCTCTCTGATCAATTTATACCATGATGATTCACGATTACTCGAGAAAAATTCCCGCGCTTGCAATTTCAATTTAGGCCACAATAGAACCATATGTCACACAACTCTCCATTAACAACCTTGAGCCAAATCCACCGACCATCACCACACCTCCTTCTCCTACTGTCAGGTTCTTCCCCTCTTTCTGTGATTTATGACCTTCTTCGCCCTTCTTCTCCTACAGATGATGTAAAAAACCAACTTGCTGACCAAGAAAAAACTCAGAAAAAAAGGGGAGGAAGAACTCTAAAATATAATTCACACACAGTGGGTTAAAAATGCGGTCGGTCGGTCGGTTGGTTGGCCGGTCAGTTAGCAGCTTTTCATTTTCTCTTCCTTTTCGCTCGCTATCTAACTGGTCTTGAGAACTTCATTTTGAAAGGCTTCTCCTGTCCAGCTGTCCAATGTCACCAAAAACGCAAGAAAATGAAAGAAGAAAAAGTAACGCACTTATCTAACGCCTTCATCGCAGACTAGTTTCCCCATCCTTCTCTCTGTCCCCCTCCGCACTTTGTGCTCTTGACATTTTTATTTAGCTGCTGCAGTGAGCGTGAAAAATGCATAAAATTTCACTTAATTTTCACCACCAACAAAACCAAGCCGAAACCAAAACCAAAAAGCAAAAGGGATTTTCGTTTTGGTTAGGGCCAAGAAGGACGGTTTGGAATTTGCAATAGCTTTTACGACTTCTGTTTTTCGTTTTTTGAGGGGCGTGCCCACTGAACTATTGCTAAACGTTTGTCACACGGTCTATGCGAAATAGTGAAGGACGTTTAGAAGAAGGAACACCAGAGATGACACCGTGCGAAGCGGTTAAATTAGTGATGGGATGAAAAAAGATTGGATTACATTTGGGTTAAATTAAAATCGTAATTTCGATAATTTATCGTCGATTTTTTGTGAAGAAATATATCCCAAAACGGGGTTTACCACAATTATTTAATAATTACATATTCGATCATTTGGCGATTTCATGTGAAAAGTGAGTCAAACAAAATTGAACCTATATTAGGCATGCATTTCGACAATCTTTTTCCTTTTGAAAAAATAGAATTGTGTTTTTCGATTTCTTGTGAATAGTTTAAGAATTTAGATCGTGAAATTCAATTTAAACTCTTGGCAATGGATTTATCCAATAGATATCCAATATGTGCGAATATGTGAAACACCTTTAAAGCATTTAAATTCTCTGAGCTTCTAGTGGACAATGAAGTGTCCCCATTTGCAGTGTCATCGCTAAATGTAAACCTCAAAGTACTTATTCTCATTCTTTGACTATTTGTCAGATAGGAAATTTCTGGCTCTCTTTCTCCTGTTAGTTTTTCTTATGGTCGGGGACGCCCTTCGTTCAATTTTCCCTTTTATCTATGGGAATGAAAATGAGCATAAACTAAATTCGATTGTTTCCACTTGTTTCGATTTCACTTCTCTTTCTCCTCTCTTTGCGTCTTTTCTTCTTCTCAGCACTACTACTAAATCTCTGGCAGCAAAGTTTAACGACATTGATTTATTTTACTTCGATTAATTCGTTTCCTTTTGGTATATGTATATGTGTGCGTGTGTGTGTGTGTGTTGTCCTGGGCACATCCTTTTTCCTGGACTTTGGCACGTCTCTCTTTTTGTGTCTGGGCCAAAGGCTCTCGATTTCATCAGGCGGCGGCGGAGGCGACTGCCCACTTGGCACCCACTGCTAGGATTAAGTTTTTCCTCTTTCTTTTTTTGCTCTTGTTGTTGTGTTTTTGTCCAAAAACGTGACTGGGTGTCGTTTTCAGCTTTACTTTTGTTCTGTTTTTCCACCCACCACCCCAAACGTCCTCCTGCTCCCCATGGTCTCCCTTATATATCTGCTCTTAGTGTGTGTTGTCTTGGTCTTTGGATTTGATTCTAACTGCAGTTGACATGCACATAATGGGAATTGAGAGATTTTTCTTCGTTGTCCTCCTGGTTCGTGTTTCCTATCTCTCTCCCCGTTATTTCCCTTCTTTGTTTGTTATCCGTCCCTGGCTATATATATTTTATTGCATTTCAAATCGTTTCGATTTTCTTACATTTGTTACATTTTAACGCTAGTTTCGTTTTAAGTGATATTTAATCTGCGATTGTGTGGCCAGCGGCAGATTAAGACAGAGAGAGAAAGAGAACGGAAAAGAGAATTGAGAAGCTTAGAACTTAAGTGATTTTCAAGAGAATCGATGGGAGAATTCATGAAAAAGAAATGCTTTTCTATAACCAATGTGATGGCCTAGCTGCCCTCCTCATTTTATTGTTGATCAATTTATATCTAAACTTTCCGAACTTTTTGCTATTAAAGTAACTGCACAAGCATGGGTAGGATGTCTTGTTACTGTATCTACCCACATACTATTGATCGCTGCCGTTCTTCACCATCTAATCCTTGTGCGTCTTATCAACAAATCAAGGTGGCGATTTGATTGTTGTATCGCGATGAAAGTCCTCTCAAATGTGCGAACTCCACAGCACTCAATTCGAAGTAGACTTCATTTAGGTTACAAATTTTAATACTTTTGAATAGTAGTTATTTAAAAAATTTTGATCTCTATTGTAATTGCTTTAGCTTAAATTTGCAGCAATTTTTTTGTAGGTTTTCCACATTGTGTGTGCATATGATTATTATTTCACTTGGCAAACATACAAATTTCCACTTTAAAAAGGGGAAAAATCATTACTCGCTCTCGCATTCACATTTCGCTTTTTCTGCCACATGGCATTTCATTTCAATTTCACCGACCAAAAAAAAAAGGAGAAAAAGAGAAAAGGAAAACCTTTTGCCTGGGTTTTATTTTATGTGCCAGAAATTTTTCTCTTTTCTTTTTTTCCTTCTTTTTTTTATTTGGGTAACACCAAATCTGTGGCCAAGGCATAAAAAAGCACACACACACACACTCACACACACACTCACACACACTGAAACACACACAAAGAGCGACTGAACGCAGAGCTTCGGTTAAAATCCATTTCCGGCTCTTCCACATTTGCCTGTCTCTCCATCCCTCCCACTCTCGCGCTTGCTTTATCCTTCTCTCTCTGTCGTCTCTTTTCGTCCTGCTAACTGTGACTACAAAACTTAATATGGCAATAGTTGCATAATGCAATTACCCAGCGTATCGGCATTTGGCGGCCATTTCGGCTCAGTCAGGCGTAATGTTGTACCCTGGCTGCTCTCTGCTAGGTTGTAGTAGGGTTTGCACGAAGGGCGTGTCACACCCCCTGCACACACAGACTCCAACTCACACACACACACACAGGTAATTCAATCTGTCGCCCAGTTTTTGCGTCGCCATCGCGAACATTTTTCTGCATTTTTCACATATTTGCAAAATATTTTCATTTCGCGTTTTTTTAAACGTTTTTCCTTTTTTCCGGAAGAATGGAGGTTAGGTTAGAGGCAGATGGCGTTGTAGCCACTTCCGCCGATATCTTTCCTGCTCTTTTTCTACCCCTCTTTATGAGAATTTGATTTACGGGTCTTGACCAAAAACATCAAGGGTTTATACCATTTACAGAATTCATTCAAATTCCATTGCAATTCTCAGCTGATTTCAATTTTGTCTTAAATTTAAAAACGAAATTGTATATGAGTTGTAACCTCGAAAAAACCTTGTGGTAAAAATCTTCCCAATAAATCTAAAACCATTGTGTTTCGTAAATAATTTTGATCTTTATGTATTTGGTTTTTGTCCAATCTATCGATCGTTCTTTTCACTTGCTACAACGCCTTTGACTTGATGATGTCCTTGCAACGCTACATAATAAATCCCAATAATCCCTCTAATTAAATGTATTTTACTGACAAGATCAGGACTCATTTAAAATCATTTAGATGGAATGTTAAAGAAAAAGTTAGGGACTATTCTTAAGATGATTTTTATGATTATGATTATTGTGCTAATTATTCTTTGGACGTACTTTTGTAGAATTGCAGAAAGCTTTTAAAGGTTTTCTTTTAAACTACCAAAGATTTTCTAAGATTTCTAAATGCAAATACCTATACATATTACCTCGAATATGGCTATTATCATAACACTTAATACCTAACCCAGTTATTGAAGCATATATCATATTTATTTATTTTTCTCGTGGAGCGGGAAGGAACTACTTAGGCTAAGCTAAATGGAGAATTTACACGAAAGTAGAAAACGTTGCCAGGGGATTTTAATATACCCTGTAAGCATAGGTATCAAATAGGGTATACTAGGCTTGCAAAAGATGAGAGCCTATTAGCAGCTTTGTAAATTTAACAAACCTATGAGGTAGGCTCTTGTGTAAATTTAAGTATATAAGAAATACAGGGTATTACATATTCGTTGAACTATTTTAAAGCTTACTGGGCTTTTACTTTAAGTATCGTTGTCGTCGTCATCAGAGCGTTTGCCTACTTAAATATTCTTGAGCTGAAGAAAATGCCCACCAACCCAACCAACCCTTCATAAATTCCAACACCAACACACCTACCACCCTTACCTTCCCACCCTCAACTCACCTCACTTCCCCCACTGAAAATAACGCGACACATTTGTTGAGGCCATAATGTTTAATTTACAGCCTTGGCCTGGCCTTTTCTTTCCCTTCTCTCTCTCTCTCTCTCTATGTCTCTGTCTACTTTGGTAATAATCATAATTTTCATAATTTCTTTGCCACCTTCTTTTTATGTTGTTGTAAATAAACTCTAATTTAACCCTTATGCTAATCTTATATTCCCTCTCACTCACTCACTCCATGTCTGTCTCTTTCTCGTTTTGCAGGTTGCTGTTTTGTGACGTTTTATACACGACGTGCCGCCTTGAAAGCTCAGGATGCTCTTCACAATGTGAAAACCTTGAATGGGGTAAGTTCTATCTATTCTCTATTTTTGGGGGTAAGGAACAAGAAAACTTTTTATACACTTTAATTGACATTTTTTGCTGATCTCGAGGAAAAATGCGAAAAATTCTGACAGCTTCATCAACCTTCATTATATAAGCTAACTGACGGGTTGAGTGACTGACTAACTGTCTGACTGACAGATTGACTGGCATTTTGTGTTGAACTCGTCGACTGCAAAAAAAGAAGGAAACAAAATGAAAGCAGAAAGCAAAGGCAAAAAAAAAAATGCATACAACAAAATTTGGAGCGAAAAAAAAACCGAAGTAATTTTTGAGGAAAATGGGAAAATTGTTAGCCCAAGACACGCGCCAGAAAGTTTGTGTCTCTCCCATGGAGAAGAACCGCAGGCACAAAAATGTCAATTTGCACTTTGGAGCAGCAGCAGCAATTCGGAGAAAAGTTGTCAAGAGAAAACCACTGGTGAAGAGAGTGGAGAGTTGTTAGAGAGGCAAAAGGGGCAAGGGTGTAAAATGTCTGCAAAAATGTTGCCGACATTTTGGCAAAAGCAGCAGTAAGTTTTCCATTTTTTTTTTCCAATGCGCTATCAAATAAGCATTGAATATTATTATTATTTGAAAGCCATGTGACAGGATAATGGGAGGGGGAGAGAGTGGGTTGTGGTTAGGGGTTGGCCTTAGCGTGTCGGGGTTAGGGTGAACATTTTGTACATGACAATGCTTATGTCATCATGTTATCGAGCAACTGACATAATTTGCATGTAGAAACAAATTTGCAAAAAAAAAAAACGGAATATAATATTTATTTTAGAAAATTGTTAGGGAAAGGCACTCAGTAGAAAGAAGGCACATGTGCGCGCGTGTTTCATGCGTTTTTTCGATTTGCATTGCGAGAGGCGTTCGTTTTGTTAAAGTTTCGTCATTTTGTTTGGTCAAAGTTTAAAACAATTTTCTTATTTAGAATTTAAAGATTTCTCTCCATTTCTGTATATCGATAGTTTTATCAAATCTTTACTATTCTTATAGATAAAAGAATAGTCGCACTTCTTAATAGGCATCAAAGGCCATTAGCACAAAGAAGGCGCCTGATTTCTGTTGCATACCGACAGGCGTTCCTTTTAGATAAACTAAAAACGGCATCTTTAGTCTAGAATTGTCTCTATGTATGCCGTTATTCTTTGCTTTCTTTGTTATAAGATTACTTTCTGGATAAACCAAAATAAGTGACTTAAATCTAGAATTCTAGAATGTCGATAGTTTTACGGGTGGACAGGAAGATAGTCGAACTTCTTGTTAACTTACAACAATCCCGTGAACTCACTACGTTATTATAGTGTGGTAGCAATTCTCTTAGCCTTATGCCCACACTTCCATTTCTCTTTGCGTGTGCCCCCTTCTGTCAGCTGTCAAATACCTTGGCCCTGTTGCTGATTAAATGCACAACCTTGCCAATAATTGGGATCATATTTTAACCAATTAGCCAGCCAACCAGGTAGAAGGAAAGTCAACTGACATAGTGAAGAAAGCAGGGCAGAATTGGCTGTTGGTGGAGGAGTAAAGTTAAAGGGGAAACTCTGTGCTGTGTATGCCCGTGTTTGACTGGTAATTGCTACTTCCTGCATATAAATAAATTGGCAAAATAAAAATGGGGAACAGCAGGAATGAGAGCGCAAGTAGAAGAGGCAGCAGCGTGCAAAGATGGTGAAAAAGCAAACGAAGGAAAACTCAAAATGGAGCATTGGTGAACAGGTTGGACTTGGTCCGTGGTGCAATTTGTAACCAGTTGGCGGTATTGCGTGTATTATTTACGACCCAAAAGCGGGTGTGAGAGGGAGTATACAGAATGAGAGGTGGGAGAGGAGGGGGTGGCAGTCAGTGGCTAGAAGGCAATGTCCTTGTAGAGACTGTCGTCGAGGTAGTCGTCGTCGTCCTCGTCGTAGTGGTCGTTGCTTGCCAATAAATCACGCGTCATTAGCCGTGCGAATGAAATGCAACCAACGAAGGATACCATAACTAGAGATGGCCAAGAAAGAACATTGCATAATGTATATATAACAGTAATTTGTAGTACAATACTTAGTTGGTCGATATTATTTCTGTCATCGAACTTTTTTCTAAAATTTCTAGTATGTACATACGTCGATGTATTCTTATTGTCATTTGATTTTTAAGTGATTGGTCAGTACAGGAGTCGCCATGAAGCGATTATAATGTAATGAGCCAGCCTTCGATACATATATATCTCCTTCACTTTATATCGCTTTATCACAATTATTTTAGTTTCGATAGGTGCAAGACAGAAGGATTTACTCCAAATAATTATTGAATGTAGTTGTTAAAAAAAAATATCCCTTGATTTTTTAATGAAATAAAATCCTTGTAAAAAATAATCGATTAATCTTTCGAGTTTACATTTTTGTAATCACGATGTCATCTCCAGTTTTCATTTCTCAACAACTGACCTCGTGTCCCTGTTTTCGCATTTTACAACCCATCTTCCTCACCCATGCGCTGTTCAGGCACGTTATGCGGCGCTTTAAGCTTGTTTTAATTAGAAGACACAGCGCGAAAGAAAAAAAAATACATTTAAACCGGGCCACAAAACTAACTAACTAACGCATATTTTAGGATTTATCACAAGCTAAAAAGAAGAGTGTGCTGGAGCGAAAGGGAGTTGTAGTAGTAGAAGAATTTGGTCCTTTGGTCCCTTACAGGCGACCGCTGAATAAATGTGTTTGGCTTTTGTTGAGGATTTTGGCGGCAATTTTAGAAGCCTCCTTAACTACCGCCTGCCTGCCGCCTTTCTGCCTGCTACTGCATTCATTCATTATGCAGCTTAAGAGGGACATTCCACTCATTCAGGCCACCATCCCACCGGTATTCCAAAAGGAAAAAAAAGGTCAACAACTAAAATCTGCAGTGGTTGCTGTTGTTGTTGTGTTTTTGGCGCCTGCATTTACGCTAAAGCTCTGCAAATTAATCGCTGACTGCGTCATTTTGCCTAAGCGGTAAGGGAAATGTCGAGGGAAAGCACTAGCACACTGCGCTTCTAATATTTCAAATGTGATTAACTTGGCGAAATGAAGCTTTGATAGAAGGGAGAAAACACTTAAGTGCGGGAAAGGTTGGGGTGAAAGCGTTTTGAAATTTGACGAATGAATATTAAATTTATCCTCTTCTCTTTTTATTTCAGATGTATCATCCCATACAAATGAAACCCGCCGATAGTGAGAATCGCAATGGTAAGTTTATTTTTCACCAAAAACATGTTTCATAAAAATCTATGTCAAATTCACACATGTGGTTAGGTTAGACGGTCTGTCGATCTGTCGGTTTGTGGGCGGAAAACCGTCAACAACACAACAAAAATCCCCCACACAGACATAGAAAGTGACCAACGGAGTGTGAAAAATATTAGGGAAATTCACAATAGAAAACACTTTGGCAGAAAAAATACGAATCTCTCGTTTATTCATTATTTTCAGCTGAAAAGTATGCAATATAAATTTGAGTGAAATTGAAGCGAAATCGTTTTTTGTATTGTGCTACAAATTAAAACGAATGGCAGACAGACAGTTACAGCTACAGCTCTTCCTCCCAGGACACAGAAGCCAACCAACAAAGGGGTGAGGCAATATTGCGTGTCCAGAGCCTAAAAGCAGGCAATAGCATTTGACAGTTTTAATTGGCAGGTCAATGGACAACATGTGAAGGAAAATTTAAAAACATTTTTCAGCATTTCTCATTGAACTTTACTCTCATTCCCTTGTCCATTGCCATTCTCTTCGTCTCCCTCTCTTTCTCTCTCTCTCGGTTTTTGGGCCATTGTCAGTTGTCGGTCACTTGGCAGTTAATTAAAAACCATCAATTATGTGAGTGAATGCCAGTGCAGAAAAAAAGTGTTGAACAGGGCGGAAAAAAAAGTTGGCGAACAAATTTTAATTTATGTTAATTTTTTTTTGCTGTATTTTTGGCTTTCCGCCCACACTTCTTTTGCCGCCTCCACATGGTGGTGCTGCTGCCGGTACTGGTGGTGCTTCTTTTAATTATACCCATGATATTAATCTGCTTAAGTGACCACAAAAATGTTGACTTTTTGCCATGCCACAGAGCGGAGAATGAGACGAGCGTGAGTGAGAGGCCGAAGAGCGACCTCTAGCGGCATCGTTTATTGTTAACAACTTTGGAATATGCTTGCAAAGTGACGGCGGCATAGTGGGACAAATATTTGAATAATTTTTCAAACTTTCAATATGCAGACGCATAATTTGAATATTTCACTTGCTCCCAAAGGTGGTAACCAATTTAATACACATAATGAGTATCACCAGTATGCAGTGTTGTTAAACAACGGATTGCAGCAGTTGGCTAAACACTAGTATGTAGTGTTGGTAAACAACTGACTTTTCCAGTTAAGTAAAGGATGTGGGACAAATTGCTTAAAAAGCAACTGAACAGAGTTCAAGGAACATCCTTATAGAACATCAAAACATAATTAAAGATCTAGAATTTCTTTTATTTTAAATTGACCTTATAAAAAATATGTTATTAGGTATTAGTTAAATTTAGCAAACATCGTAAGAACATTCCGCGAATTTGAATTGGTATAATTTTGAAAAAACATAAGAATATTTAAGCTATGATGATGACGAGATGTTATTATAAAAGAAATTACTTCTATTATTACCTGTTTCTTAAATTCTAGAGAA
This sequence comes from Drosophila sp. 14030-0761.01, assembly GCA_018150735.1. Classification (NCBI taxonomy): domain Eukaryota; kingdom Metazoa; phylum Arthropoda; class Insecta; order Diptera; family Drosophilidae; genus Drosophila; species Drosophila sp. 14030-0761.01. The sequence goes on from JAECWO010000099.1 coordinate 4,806,940, forward strand.
CTTTATATCTGTTATATAATTTGTTTTATATACAAATTTCACATTTACCACCCACTGTGCTTAACTATCCTCTGTGCGATGGAAATAAAAAAAAATGCGGAAAAAGAGACAGCCAAATAAAAACTTTTCCTGCATGTAATTACGCTTGTTAAACATGTCGTATGCTTAATAATTTCGGCACTACCCCCTCCACCCGCTCTCTCACTCCATCAACTCTCTTTCACTTTGTGTTTATACAACTAAATTTTTTAGCTAATGTTGATGAAGATAGTTTTGTGTGTGTTGTTTAAAAAATTTCAATTTTAGATAAGCGCTTTAGCATTTTATTTCGACGCCCGCATTGCGCCGAAAACTATGCAATGCAAATTTAGTTTTTGGACTTCATCCAACATTTGTCCGCATTTACTTTGTCTGTGTTGTGTGTGTGTGTGGAGAAAATTGCATTTCAATACAAAAAGTTGCCTTCAATCCGCCGCCACCAGTTCACCTCCTTTCCCTCCATGTACAACACTGTTCCTTGCCTTTGGTTTGTTTAACCTCAAAAAGAGTACCCAAAATAAAAAGCAACAAAAAAAAAGAAAAGTGTAAACTTATTTTTTTCCCGTCGGTTTTACACAATTTATGCCAAAAGCGGAAACGATATAATAGAAAAAGATGGCAGAAATATATTTTTTATTGAAGCGGATTTTGGCAACAAGCGACGGAACGAATGAACGAAAGGAACGAACGGATAGACAGACACACAACTTGCCTAGAAATTGGAAAAAATAAAAAGACATTCGAAGTAAAAGTGGAAGACATCGGTTGGAGAGGTAAAGTGTGGGAAACAGGCGAGGTGAGCGGGGGAGAATGAAGAGAACAACAAACGGAACGGAAGGTGGCAATTTAATAAAATGCTTGAGTGAGTCGCCGAGTTTTGTTTCCTGTCTCCTTTCTGTCTCCTGCCTTCTGCTTTTTGCCTTGGTAAAAGTGTAGCATACTTTTTGGCAGGCAAAAGCAGTGCAAAAGAAGCTGCCACATTTTTTAGATTGGTTTTACGAGTTTTGTGTCCTTGCTTGTTATTGTTTGACTGAATGGTTTATTTTGTATCCCGTTTTGAAAGGGTTTTTGGCATCGCCCCCGTGCTTGCCAGAGTTCTTAAGTATTACGAGTACGACTTCTTGAGCCAGCGTGGGAAACATTGCAGCCAGCAGCTAGCAGCCTCATACATTTGATTGATTTCTCTTAAGTAAATGAATTGTAAACCAAATTGAGGTTTTAATATCATACAGCCAATTCAATATTTGCAATTTCTGGCAAATTCAAATTGGGGAAACTCTCAGGAAAAGTAAATTAAAGATTTTTTTAAAAGAGCCTTTTTCGTTTGTACAGTAATATCGATTATAAATTCAAATTAAAAGACTACTGTCCATTTGGTCAAAGACTGTACTGTTAGTCCAATCAGTTGTAACCTCCTTTCTCTTTCAGTCTAATCTGAATTGTTATTCACACCTGTCGTTTCTCAAAGAGAACAAAGAGATTGGATTTCTTTCACATGCTAGTCTGCATGCATAGGTAAATTTTACCGGAGTATTTTTGAAATTATTTGTTACCTTAATATTAAAATCAAAAATTTATTTACGTGTTTTTACGGAAATAGAATTACTGGCATATAGCTTAAATCTTAGTTTTCTCAAACACGCTCATAATGATATATTTATGTATTAATAAAAGGTATTTTGGCAACTGAAATTCACCTGTGAAAATCATTACCCGGCAAAATTTTAAAGTGCAGTTTAAGTCATAGGTTTTTTTATATTCCTATGAAATCAAAATTAGCTAAAATCGTTAAAGAAAAAATGTTTCTTTATGTTGAATCCGTGTTCAATGAATCCGTGCTTAATGGAAGCGTTAACAAACCCTATTAAAATATTTTAACAATGATTTGAACGTTATATACATATATGCATTTTGTTTTTTCTTTAATAATTGTTAAAATATTTGTTAAAATATTACTTCAAACTCAATGGTATTTACTCTCATAATTTTTAGAGCTCACACAACTACTTAGAATCACTTATGGAAATAGCTAAAGAATCTTATGCTCTCTTAAGTCCATAGGGTTTGATATGGAAAAGGTTTGATTTAACATTTTTAACCTAACCCTTACTTTTTGCTCTTTCGACATTAACACTTAAATCGCTACAGAAACAAGGGTGAGGGAGGGGGGCTGTGTTTTGCACTTCAGTTTCATGACATTTTTTCTTTGCTCTCTTTTTCTTTCTCCCTCTTTGACCTGACCCTGGACTTAAAACCCACAGACATTGGTAGAACGAAAGATAGACATAAATACATCAAGAGAGAAAGAAAAAAGGGCAAAAAAATTGCAGTAATAAAAGCGATTTGCATTAGGTTAAGTAAAACAAAAACTCAACTGAAGAAAATCGAATGAGTAAATAAGGGAAAGAAATGGAGGATAGAGAGAAAAAACTGCAACATTGGCGGTAATCAGAGCAATTTACATGCAAGCAAAACTTCAAATAGACAAGGCAACAAGAGGAGGACAAAAAACTCCTCGTACTAGTTGGAAAATAATCTGCAATTTTTGTCAGAGTGCATACTTAAGGGAGAAAAACAAGAAAAAACTGCAACTCGAACGCGCGACGACAACAAGTAAACATTTTCTTCATATTTATACGACGTGGAGCATATATGAATTTTCCCCCCACTGCATATGAAATCGATATGCAAATGTTGTGTGAGGTTGAACCACTGGATGGTTGCTTGGTTGGTTGGTTGACGACAACGACAACAACGACGACAACTTCCTCCTCCTCGAGTGATGATGACGATAGCTATGATGATGACGACTATGATGATGATGCACGTATTGTTTGGCTTGTAAACATGATAAAAATTCAAATTAGCCATTATAGGGCAAAAAGGCAAAGTATGTGTGTGCTTCTGTTCTGTTCTGTTCTGTTTCTGCTTCCCTTCTCTTCTCTTGGTGTGGAAATGCAAAATGTTCTACCAAAAGAAAAATTACCAAGCGAAAGTCATAAAAGGTGCTAGCTCAACCTTGAGACTTCACCAAGTACAACAAATTGTATTTGCATTTCATTTACAGAATGGAAATCAATAGTCAAGGGGAAAACCACTTTTCATTAGGAATGTCTGTTTCAAATGAAAAGAGGGAATAACTAAAATGGTGAACTGAAAGAAGGTTTTGAATGTGAAATAAACAAATATGCAAAATTTAATGAAACACACGTTTATTGCATAATGATTATAGAAAGAAAATTAAGTGATTTTAGATTAGAAAAATGTTATTTTAATAGTTTTGCATAAAATTTAATGGTAAAGTAGTTACAATGTATTCCTTGTGTTGCGTATCGCATTTTAATTCAAGATCCAACTTGAAACAAATAATGAAAAACTAAAAAAGACACTTGCAGACTTGAGTAACGCAGTAAAAGAAAGTGTTTTCTAATGTTAAATCCTCTAAAAATTATTTGGAAACTGGTCAAATGAAAATACATAATATATACTTATAAAAGTAATGAAGACAATGGTGACACAAAAAATAGGAAAACTAGGAAATGTGTCGTAACGCATTTCGAATAACTAATGGCAAAAACAATGTATACGCTCTGATATTATTGACTCTCTCATCACATGGTAAAACAATATGCTGATCATATGATCTTTTATTATAAAACACTAGAAAAACACACTTTTCTAGGTATTAGGTATTCTCCACTGTAACACTTCTAGTGTCGGTCAATGTAAAATTTGAACAAAGTAATGAAGTATTAGTAGATCAAGATTATACATGTATCGAAATTATCTTTTAATCTCTCTTTCTCTATATTTTTCTCAACTTGAATCTAGTCCTCCTCCTCCTCCTCTTGGCCTTCCACATCTTCAGTCACTTGAGTTCTAATCATAATTAGCAGCACACACGCAATACAGTTACCAACTTTTTTGTTTATGAGAAGTAAAATGTGTTAATTAACTCATTAGCAGCCAGGTCCAAAAGAAGCAATAACAACTAAGCCAAAGAAAAAACAGAAGCAAACACACGAGGCACATGCAAATGACTAAACGAAAGCGAAAAATTAAAAGTACAGACTTTGAGTTACCCCTTCTATCCATTATAACTTAATCATAACTTTTTATAAGATTTTCTAAACACCATAGACATATCCATCTGCTGTTGGATTCAAAAATTGTAATTTCCACAGTTTCGAATCCAATAAAAAGGTTTTCAAACAGAATTTTAAATTTCTGAAAATTTGCTTAGATTATTAATACAAATTAAAATAATTACCAGTCACAGTTCTTCGCAATAGTCTACAATTTCACTGACTCAGAGCCTCGCCAAGATGAGCTTGCTCTTCGAAAGGTACTCAAAAAGTGATGCAGTAAATTTAGATCAAGAATGTATTCTAGGTCTCCAGATATGCCCACTTTTCCCCCATGGATACAGGGTATCGAACGAACATTAAAAGTCATTTAAAAGAGAGCTCACTCACATCAGCGGAGTACTCGACGAAAAGTTGTAAATCAAGTTTTTCTAGTCGGAGAGAAGGAGGAGGAAGAGGTGAGGCAAAGAATCTGTTTGCTCTTTTTGTTGTTATTTTTTGTCAACATTTCGTACCTATTCATTCTTTCTTTCTCGAGATGGGCAGCGATTTGTTGTCAATTCTCAGTTAGTTGCAACTAAAACGTCAATCAGATCAAATCGCTGCCCCGTCGTCTGTTGAAATTCCAATGTTTGGTATTTAAATACCAAAAACAAAAAAAAAAAAAAAAAAGAAAATACAAGCCGCCAATCCACGATACGATACATTGTGTTTTTGTTTATTTTTATGACCATTGGATGCATGTGTTGTGACGTTGCTTAATTAGTTGCCATCGCGCCGATGTCGTCCAACGACGTCGTCCTTCCTCCACTCAGTCTCAGTCACAGTCTCTGATTGATGTCAATTTATTTTTAGTGACTTTAATCGGTTCCGTTCGGTTCGTTTGTTCGATTCGGTCATATATATTTACGCATTGTGCAAAAAATCAGTTATATATGTGTATATATTTAAATCGTGGAAAACGCGAAAATAGCAAAAGACTAAAATCGATTTAGTGTATCGAATGTGTGAAAGTGTATTTTTTTTTTAAAGTAATTGAATATACAGGGTGCTATAACTAAAAATATATGTATATTATAGCGTAATTATGGATCGTTGAGAGTCAGGCAATAAATCTTTGTAAGTTTTATATATATTTATAATTTTTAAAATTAGATTAAAATCGCAATTAATAATACAAGCATAATAATTGTAGAAAATTTCCAATTAAAAAAATGCGTTTCAAACAACGAAGTATGATGGATAATACATAAATTAATAACCGGATGGATAGATAGATGAGATAAAATATGACATAAGATGTGTTATTAGATGAGTTATAAGATAATATAAAAGTTGAGATAGAAAATGAGAAATAGAGAACGAAATAGATTGATAAGGTGTAAAAAAATAGGTACATACATAGATGATGAGAACAAATGACGAGATGCACAATCAGATAGACGGATTATTGTTATTTAAACTTTAAATGCTATCTTTGCTTTACTTTAAAATTGTTTATCCATATTTAAATTAACACCTCCCAATGGGTTAACCCTGTATGCAAATTAGTTTATCTCATCTCCTGCTCCTCACTCCTTTCCCCTCTCTTTTGCATTGTCTCTTCTAAAGTTGAAATTCCTATGCAATTGTCACGATTCTTTTGTCCTCAAATCTATCTAAAATTAGCCCGTCGGCTATGGCGGATTCCTCTCTTCGATTCCTATAAAAGCGAAATGTTTCGATAATTGTTCAATTGCAATCACAATCACAAGAGATCACAACTAACTTCTGATGCCAGCAATTGTCTGAGAAAAACGAATCAAACGAAACGACCAACAAAAATCACACAAACGAAAAGTTATTAAACAAATTATTCTTATTTGTTTCTATCTCTCTATCACTCTCACTCTCTATGTTAAACGTTAAATTGTAAAAAAAAAAAGAAAACCAAACAAAAAGCAACAAGTAAAACTTAATAATAATTCTTTTTTTCGTTGTGTGCGTGGCTAAAAAAGTGTTGAACGGAGAAAAAAGATAAAATTAAGGCAGAAGAGTCAAAAGTGTTAACTGGATGATAATTGAGCCCGAGAGTTGATTTCGTGCTTAATATTTATTATATTTGCTTATTGAATTTTCCACTCATTCAATTTCGATTGTTGTTCTTAACGCTCTGTGTGTGTGTGTGTATTTGTATATCTCTCTCTCTCTCTCTGTGTGTGTGTGTGTGTGTGTGTGTGTAAATAAGTGTGAAATATTTTCAAGAATTTTCTCTTCTTCGTTCATCGTCGCCGTCGCCGCCATCGTCATCTGACATGATAAATAATTCAACTGCAATTGGTTTTGTAAATAGCCAAAAAGACAGAAGAGGAGAAGGAGAATCACCAGGAAGAGGAGGAGGAGGTGGCATATTGGTAGTGGTGGAAGGAGCTTCCAAAGTCAAAGATGATAATGATGATGTTGTTGAGCCAGAGCAGCGCCATATTGCCAACAGCAGCAGCATCACTAGCAGTCAATTATCGTCAGTAATTGAGAATTTATCCAATAATAGCGACATCGTAGCCGCCACATTGTCCTTGTTGCCATCGACGTTCTCGTCAACATCCTCGTTGCCATCGCCGTCGTCGTCATCGTCGTCGCCGTTGTCGTGTACCACCTTAACGTCGTTCGACTGTGCGTCGTCAGGCACAGCTACGCATAAATCCTATCCGCCAATAAATTCAGCATATTGGCTGCCATCGTCGCATCCATCACCTTATGCAGTGCCAGGTAGGCCACACACACACACACACACACACACACACACCAGCATACACACTCACGTAATAATAACATTTTCGGTTAGTGATGTCAACGTGATTCTTTCTTAACATTGCATGTTAATTAACAGAAAGCACTACTGTAATGCAATGGAAAATCTTTTCACAGTGTGCGAAATTATTTTATAGATCGCAAATTATGATCTAATGAATAATAGAATCCTCTTGCGGATATTTTTCAAAAAGTATTCATGATATTCAGTGAGGCTAAACCATACATTCCTCCTTTTGTAAATGCATTGTAGTAGTTAGGTTTTGTAGTCTTATAATCTAAGCATGAAAATCTTTGTGAACTTAAAGTAACCTTTTTGTTATACTGACCTCAAGGTCCAATAAATAAAATCATCAGTAATACAGAAAGAGCTGCTATCGGTAATAGATCCATTCGAAATTACCGACTCCACAAGCTTAAACCAGTTGGGAATTATAGCGAAAGAAAGTGAAAAGCCTGCGACAAGCGACATATGTTTTTTTCCGAACATATTTTAATGTCCCTCTCGAAGATCATCCTGAATATCAATGAATAATTCCAATAATAACTTGGGCTCAGGATCGTAAACTTCCTAGTTTATAGGATAGGGGACGCACAAGCAACTGACTGACGCACAAGCAAGCTTTGTATCGTTTGTTGGCAGTCTACTCTGCGTTGATATTGAATCAATTGCATTGACAATTGCAAACTAACAATTAAATGACTATCTGTGATTCTATTGCCACTTTTGTTACCTAACTCTAGGTAATGCTATTTGCTGTGAACAGTTAATTAACATGATTGCTGAATTGCCTATGAAATGCTGCAATCCAGCCAACTATTAATTAGGGGAAAAGCTTTCAGTAGTTCCCATTCATGGATTCAAAGGATGTGGCCCCTTGAGATTCACAAAATTTCAGGCAAATTTTACAAAATTTCTTGGCATCTCTCCCAGTCTCTGGTCATTGCATGGGGCAAGCAGCCCTGTTGCAACAATCTGTCCATCTTCATTGACAACTGCTGCTGCTCCTACCTACTCCTCCTCCATAGACACATCTCCATTTTCTTCCCCATATCCTTCTCGTTTATTGATGGTCTGTTGATTGGAGTGTTATCTACCTTGTCACAGAAGCCAGGACCAGTAGCAGCAACAGCAGCAGCTGTAGCATCTGCCCAAATTGGCCTCCGCCAGCCACTTACATTGACATTACCATATATCCTTCTCCCACTTCTACCCCATTCCTTTCGGTGCCTTTTAAAATTGGGTAATTAAAGCAATTTATTGGTCGCGTTGTCATTCGCTTGAGCCACTCCAGATTGCAGAGAGGGCGAACGAGAATGATGGGGAAATGGGCGCAGATTTTCAGGTGCTATCATTAAGTTAATTACCCAGGCCGAAAAATCATTCGAGTTACGTTTGGAAAAATCTCTTAAATTTGTATTTAAAACAAAATTTAACTAGTTTCTCATAAATTGGGGAATTAACATTTATTTCTACATCCTCTCTCCCCCTATAAATACATAACCAGTCATGTACTTAATTTTAAACTTTAATGTCAATTGCACCACAGATAAAACTCCTCAGGACTTTCAACCTCTCTCGGATCTCTCTCTTCCATCTCTGTCTCTTCACACATTCTCCTGCCCCTTTTCCAATGTCTGCCACAGACACACACAGACAATTTCCGCTTTTCATTTCATTATCTGTTCAGGCACAAACCAGCAAAAAAAAAATAATAAAAAATAAAAAACAATCATTGAATTAAAGTGTCGACTTGAAAGTACCCTGAAAAAAAAGTTACTGAATCGGCTCCAATTGGGTTAAGTTGAGAATAAAGTGTCTTGAGAATCACTGAATCGGCTCAAATGGCTCCTTTTCTTTTTAATTATCAGCTTGAAATTGTTTAAACAATCCATAAAATATCATACATATGTGTAGATAAATGTAGATTCCATGTTAAATGGAATAATGATACGATTTATGAAAAGCCCAAAGAAGTTAAATAAAAGAATATCCGAATCCTTAACCCTTATGAATGACGCTTAATAGTTCTTATGACTCGAAATTTAAGAATTTTCAATATACCCTTTGATAGGGGCATTCATTTAGAGGGTATATGAAGCAGAGTTTCAAAAAGAACAGATGCCAAACATATTTAAAACCATGTCAATTGGCCATGCCCACCTCCACCTCTCACCTGGTTAACGCCCACTCCGAGTTCACTTGGCCACAAATTTACACTTGACTTCAACATTATTAACACATACACACCCACACACACACACACACACACTCGCACAATACAAACAAAAGGTTTTTCCAGTTTTTTAAGAGGCAACAAAAATTGTGCAAATTTTCTCTGTGTCTTTCTCCGTGTGACATACACGTGTTGCTGTTCTGACACTTTTAATACACACTCACAGTCACACACACACACACACACCTTACCTCAACCACCCGTATCCCCACCGTCTTTTTCGTTATTGCCAATGGTGTGGTTGGATGATGATAAAGTTAAAATTTTACACTTAATTTTCAATCACGAGGAAAATGTAAAAGAAGATTTGCCAACAAATGATGATGAAAATTTTTTGGGAAAATTTGCAACAATTTTCGCAACAGTTCATAAATTGGCTTACAGCAGCAGCAGGCGAAAATGTGAAAATTTTAACTGGACTTTAATTTTCTGCTAAATTAAATGGCAAATGAACTGCCACAGAGCCTGGGAAGGACGAGGAGGACCTGGCACGTGACTCCATTTTCCCCCCGTACCTCTCTCTCTCTCTCTCTCTTTTAACACACACAGCTTTTGCATATTTAAACAAAAATTGTGTAATTTTTCGCACACAAATTTATAACCTTTAATTGCTTTGACCCAAAAACCCCCAACAGCTGCAGGGAGAGGAGAAGTGCAGCTGCAACAGGAGAGAGGCAGGCCACAAATGCCACATTGCCTATGGCCCAGCAGGACCTGCATAAAGTTCACTTGCATTTTTCCTATTTTTTTTTTTTTTTCTTTTTGCTGTTGCCTAATGCACTTTCACATTCACATTGTGTGCCACATTTACCCACATAGCAGCAGCATCAAGTGGGGCTGTGGAGAGGGGAAAGAGGGGAGATCTCTGATGGGTGGGAATCCTTGGTCCTGCCATGGCCACATTCTAATCTAAGGCAACTCTCGAGTTTGCGTTTCCAGTTGCCATTTTATGCAAATGAATTGGTTTTTAGTGAAATACTTCACACTTTGCCCCTCCCCCTTTGTGAGGAGGCTCATCCCAGAAGCTGACGGAGCAAAAGGCCAGCTCTAAAGGCTGAATTCGCGTCTTCTCTGACAGGGCAAAAAGCGTGACAGGCCTTGCATTGAAGAGACTCGACTAGAATGGAGGAGAGATGCAACTAGAATAGATAGCTTCGTTCTATTTTGAGTGGCAGGCAGGCAGGCTAGAAGGGCAGTGCAGGGCAGAGCATCGGGCATTCTAGCCGAATGAGTGACTAAATGATTGTTGCAACTGCCTGCCTCAGTGTCCGACTGCCTGACTGACTGATTCACTGCCCATGCTGAGTGACGTTTCTGTTGTACAGGCTAAAAGGGTCAGAGCTTTCAAAAACTTCTTCATTTATTAAAAAATTTTGAACATCCACATCACTGGATAAAGTGAGTTATCATAGCCCTATTTGTCAAGTGTGTTTTAGTGTTTAACTTTGAATTGGATACGACTGTTACTGCTTAATGTCGTTTATTGGAATACTTCATCATCAGATACTATTCGCATGTTCTAACATCTGCAATCGTCGGATTCACACGGGTTTCTTCTTTTTTCATCGATCTCTATTAATATTCGCTAATCCGCCAAGCTTAACTTTTTAATGGAATAGTTTTTAAAGTTTGCTTTTTCTCATCTTCGGTTTGGGAATGTTTTATCGATAAAGTTATTAACAAATGTGTTTGTTATTTAAATTTAATTCAAAATTTTATTTGATGAAAGTATCTATACCAAGCCATATAAAGAATCCAAAAATAAAACTATCCTAATAAAACTCAACTCATTAAAAAAGCCAAATCTCTTGTCAAGTAAAAATCTTGGCTTTTTGACAATACAGTTTGTACTTTAACCTCTTTTTTGCAATAATTCAATATTTTATTAAGTTTTTTTTTATAGCTTAAAAAATTTTTGAAAGTAAAGAATAAAACTATAACTATTCAAAATCAGCTAGAAAATAAGCTAGGAAAATACAAGCTGCAAAGTTATTCATACTTAAGCCCTCTAAAAACTTGACTATTATAATCTTATATTATATTATAATCGCTTCGACTAAAATTCAATCTTAGGTTATGACTGACTTAATTTTCCACACTGAAAACCCAACATTAATCCAAATTACTTATCTCCATTGAAGAGATAATTTCGATAGATATATTTTTGGTTTATTTGCATTTTTCACATCTATTATCAATAGATGGTTCTTATCTACATAATAATAGAGGAGCATAAAATATCCGAAAAAGCACTTATTATTTTTCAGCTCGTAACCCAATACTCACACATGCACACACATACACACATTATAATCATAATCAAACTGAACAACGCATAAAAAAGGGAAAGTGTGGAAGAGGAGGGGAAGAAAAATAGGAGGACGACCCGAAAACCATAAAATACAATAAAGGAAGTTGAAAGTTCTTCGACATAGAAACCCATTATCACAGTTACGCACAACATACACACACACGCAGACACACATACTCCCTCTTTCACTCTCTCTTGTCCGATCAAAAGTTTTAACCCCTCTAAAATGGACAACCATTTCATTCATTTTTCGTTCTGTTGTTGTTGTTGTTATATATCTTTTTTCGGCAATCGTGTTCATGTCCTTCGCTTGACCCCCAGAAGAAAAAAGAAAGCAAAGAGGAAAAAAACGAATGTGTAAAAATGCAAATAATTTCCAAAAAAAAACAAAATAATAACAGAAACCAGGAAAAAGGGGACAACTTTTTGCTGCTGTTCTCTTTGGTTATTGTCATGCTCTTGATTATGTTGTTGTTGTTGTTTGGTGTAAAGATATGTCCTTATATGAGCACTGAAACATGTCCTTTTTATTGCTTCTACATGAAAATTTATGTTTGTGTTGGTGCTGCTGCTGCTGCTTCTTCTTATGCTCTATCCAAAAAATGTAGTCTATTTATTTGGGCAACGCTTTGAGCATCTAGGAATTGATGGACTAAATTTTAGTTGATTAAAACAAACTAGTGGTTATGCAAACGTACTTTTGGATCGGGATGACAAAAGAACCAAAGGATTTTTGGAAAACAAAAAATGACCCACATACAAGATCCTAAGATATACAAACAATCAATAAACTGAAGCCAACAAAATGATGAAAACACTTGTGATAGTTTTTTGGATGTCATCAAATGTTTACTTGTTGTTGGTTGGCATTGAAAAATATTCTAGACTTAAAGAGACTTTATATTAATCCTGGATATAATTAATCCAGAACAGATATTTACAGAGCATTGCCATATTCTCTGTTTGCTTTATCTCTCTCTTTCTGTACATGGTTTTTCCTTGTTTGTGTTGACCAAAATATAAAGAGAGAGGGAATAGGGTAGGAAAAGAATGGCTCATTTTATTGGCTTCGTTTTCGTGTTGTTGAAGGACATTTTCTGTGGCTTTCGGCTCGGCTCAAAATGTCATATCGATTTATTAACCTGTACGAACTATTGTCCATCCTTCCGCCTTCCCCTTGCCTATCACAGCCCACTCCCCAAGCCATCCCCATTGCTTTAGCCAGTTGATAAATGAGGCAAGTTTTGTTGAAATTGGTTTCGTTTTCTTCTATGAGAGTGTTTTTCTCTCTGTATTTTTTTTTTTTTTTTGGGCGAGGGGGTGTTGGAATTTATTTCTTTTAGTGTCGGCAGTTATGGGCATAATGGAAATTTATTCACCAAGAACTTTTCATGCAATTACGTCTCTATATATCTTTTCTTACATACATATTCGTTCTACCCACTTGATATTCAATATTTTTGCGGATTAAATACAAAGAAGCAGCAGCTAAACCCGACGAAAACAAAATTTCAATGCAATTAAAATGTAAATTTTTCTTTGCCTTTCACAAAGTTTATGCAATCGAAAGAGGATAAAGACGAAAAAAAAAACAGAAACAAAAAAAGAATGAGAAAAAATGAAAGAAATGGCCAAAGGATATGGCCAAGGATGCAAAAAGCTAAAACCAAATCGACTATAGAGGAAGAAAAACAAAATTTATACAAAAGATGGCATTGGCTGAACCAAAGGGGGGCGGAGATAGAGGGGGAAGGAGTGGTGTAAAGAGGAAAAGTCTGATGGGGTAAAAAGATAAAGTGAGAGAGGGATGGCCCGAGGGAAGTGCTTAAAATACATATCAAATTCACATTAGAATGCCATAGAGAAGAGTCTATTATACTTTTTACAAAGAGTTTTTAATCTATACTCCGACGCCGAAATGTATGCTACAAAAATGTTAACCAAAACAAAGCAAGATCGATAATATGAAATATTTGTAATCGAGTCGATCTAATTCTTCTAATTTTGCAAGAAACTAAATTTAGATAAATTATCAAACCCAAAAGGGGATGAGTATAATTTGCTTTAATAAAGGTTAGCATCGTTTTTTAAAAGTTAGCTCTGAGATACAATATGGACGGATAAAATTTTAGTTCCAAGCGTAAAAAATTTACATTGATATCGCAAACTATAGTGGGGAATTCAGTTGTTCAGATTCCTTCTACGAATCTCTTTTAAAGTATATTTGCCATAATTTTGTCTGCGGCTTAAACAGGTTGAATTAAATTTTCTTGCCAACCTCTTTTTGCTTATATTCATGCAATAAAAACGAAAGTATTTTCGTGCTCTCACTAGACAATCCAATCCAATCCAATTCACTGCCTCCACCATGCCACATTCCTAATATATGTACCTTGCATACATATAAAGCTGCAACTTCGTCTCTACAAACGCAAAAAAAAAAGAGAAACTTTTCCCTCATTCGAAGAACATTTTGCTGCGATTAAAATTTAAATTTTATACATTTTCCCTTCACTACAGTCCCCTTCTACCATAACGCCAGGCGCCTCTCCACGATGTGGAAATTAAATTTAATAATGCAAGCAATTGAAAATTTCATTAAGTGCCCAGGTGATATATACATCCATATCGTTTACATGGCCAAAATGAAAGTCATGAAAGTTGGCTCAGAGAAAGAGCGAGAGAGAGTGCAAAGAAATTCCATAGAGGAAATATTTATATGGAGGCCCCCTTTTTTTTCGAAGAGTATGAAATTCTGATTGCATGTATCAAACGATTTTAGACTAGAGAATTCCAAATTAATTATAAGTAGGTCAGTGACAGGAAGATTCAGCAGATTGATTCTAAAGGATCAATTTTTTTTTAAATATTTAAATTAAAGAAGATATAAGTAGAGCACGATTAGTTCACATTTAATTATATTTTTATATATAAACATACATAGATATGTAAGGGGAAAGCAGTGTTGTTTAGTGTTGGAAAATTCAAATTGCTAAAAGACTAGATGTGAATCGCCAATGTTGGCAGACGGTTAATCAAACATTTTTAGATAACTGATCTAAAATGCATAAAATCATTGAATCTTTGGATTAAACCGGTTTCGTTTCGTATCGATTATTTCAACATATATTTCTGTTGGACAAAATTTAAAAATTTCATTTGTGTTCATTGTTCCATGTGGCTTATTGATAAGTTTAGCGTGTTTCTGATGCTGGTTTTGGCCAATGCCGCAGCGCCTGGTTAGATTTTCCACCCAACATTCCCCCTCAGCCATGCCTGCCGTGTGTTAAAACCGCAGCCACAACAACAAGAGAGAGACTACAACGGATAGAGAGAGAGAGAAAGAGCAGGCAGGAGAGAGGAGGAGGAGGAGGCATTACACATTATTTTTGTGAAAATTTGTTAAATATGCCAAACACGCAGCGATGCATGCAAAGTGGCGAGTCAAGTGGTGGGTAGAGAGGAGGGACTAGGAGAGACGACGAGGATACAGGAGAGAGAGAGCAGTCAGCCAGGCAAAAACCGAAACCCCAAACCTGAATGTAGAACCAAGCCAAGAACCCAACCAGCCATGGCATTGCGTACGCGTTTGCTCATATTTGTGACATAAATAAGCTAAGCCAACAGGAGTAGTAGTAGCAGGTGGAGGAGCAAGAGTAGCCGGATGGAATGGCGGCAAATATGACCCGTTTTCAGCCTGTACACACACACACACACACACATTTATATGTATATATATGGCAGGAAACGAGAATGAACATCAATGTCCTGGCTCCCGGGTTACTGTTGGCTGGCTGGTTAGCTCCTAGTTCTCCTCGCTTCGTTTCGGTTTGAGTGGCCATGCAAAAATGGCCAGCAAAAAAAGAGATGAGGAGGGGAGAGAGAGGTGCAGCAGGGAGGGGAGAGAAACACAGGTAGCTCTTAGAGTGCACAAGTGGCACCAGCACTAGCCCTCTGCTCCCCCCTTCTCTTCCCCCTCTTTTCGCGATGCTGCTGCTTTATGTTTTCAAATTAAAGTCGAAAGCGTGGCAACACTTAATGTGCGCCACTAGAAGCAGATTAGTTGCATTACTCCCCTCGCCTCCACTGCCTTAGATTGCGCCGATGCCAAGTCCAATCTCTGCCCCCATCCTCCATTACCATCATCTCTCTACTAGCTGTCGTTCCTCCAAGCTGTGCTGGAGCCATATTAATATTTTAAAAGGATGAGACCAGGCAGGGGCAGGACACACGACGAGGCTTAAAAGTTAGTCAAGTCTGACTTAACTGGGCCATATTTAGTGTCAGGGAATTAAATTTTCCCAATCTCTCCGCTATTAATTCCCTTCAGAAAATGACTAAAAGAGGATGGACATGGATGGAGTTGAAGGAACTCACTCTCTTGGTTATCGCATCCCAAACATGCATTCATATTATCTGCCTCCTGCTGGCTCTCGAACACACACAATTCCTATACGAATAGGGCGAACCATGGTTCATAATTATCACCTATTGTTGCTGAATTATGATTTTATTGCCAAAATTAAAATGGAAGCAAAAGAGATTGCGATAGAGAGCGGGGGGAGGTGTGAGAGTGGTGCAAAATCTGTTTTTGTGTTAATGAAAATCTGTTTTCGTGTGTGGTTTGGGTGCTGGAAAATCAATTAAAATTATAATTAAGCTGCTTATACATGCAACGATAAAATTGATTTTTTGACTTTTTTTCGGGCTTAACAAAAATTACCACAAAATAAATATGAGGAAAATATCTATCAATAGTTTATAATGTGTCTCTCTACACAGAGAGAGAGAGAGAGAAAATAATTTATCAAGCACCGAAAAAAATATAGGAAAATACTACATTTTGTTAGTTATAAAGGGAAATAGAGCGGAAAAAGTTTTTAATACTTATATAGATTTACAATTTACTAAAAATATTTTTACTGCATTTTAAGCCATTTCATAATTTGACATTTTTTAGTTTTCTTGATGCGCTAGGGAAAATTTCTCAAACATTTTGATTCCCCTTTTTTTGCATCATCCATATAAAATATTTTATATAAGTATGTATAAAATATTGCAACTATTTATTTGAATATTTAAAGCATTAATTTTTGGCAGAAAATAGAATTTAGTTGTATTGCAGTGAAATAATATTTCAAGAATTTCTTTCCGCTTGTTAAAGTTGAGAGCTTTCCAATGCATTCGCGAGTTTTTCTTTTTTCAGAGCGCAGTTATTTTTAAAATATTCCTAAACACACACATTTTTCCTCATATGTGACATCATTTGACTAACTAGATGAGTAAGAGAAAAACCAAATGCTGCCATTTGTTGCTACGTGACTTTGGTCGGGGAAAATGGCATTGCCCATTTCCATTTGCCAATGTGTTATCAACTGGCAGGAAGGAGAGGACTGCTGGAAAAAGAGGACCACGACTGGCAGAAGCTGTAGGAGCAGCAGCACTTGGATTATTATTATTATTTTTATGATTATTGCCACTAGCAGCAACTCTTCAATTGCAACTGCAAGCAACTAGGAGTGAGTGGGGCAGGGAGAGAGACACACAGGGGCAGGCAAAAAAGCTAACTGCACTTGAGCTATATTATCATAATCTTGCCAGATCTTGGAGGAGGAGGAGAAACCCAGAAAAATACGCTTAGTCAGCACTCGAAGAGGAAAAAGGAAAATTTGAAATTCATTGAATTTGATTATGAGATGGAATTCGGGAGAGGACAAAAACCACTCGACTTTAACTCTAATTTAAACGAAACGAAAAGTTAAATCTATTTTTTTTTTTCGTATGCTGGTTTTACATTTAATTAACAACATTTTGCCAATTTCAATTCCAACTTCATTTGGATAAATTTTATCACCCTTTTCCGCCCCTCTCTGTCTCTCCCTTTCGATTCGTTGGCTAAATTGCCTATTTGATAACAATTAATTTGTGCATTTGCGCATTTTGGCGTGTTTGTGCAAATAAATTAGCTAGCAATTTAGAGAGGGAACTCAACTCGACGACTGGCTAGAAGTAGAGGAGGAGGAGGAGTAGGGGCGTGGCAGCTGAAGTGCAAATATTTGGCAAAATGTTAAATGCCTGCCAATTAGTTATCGGACAAAAGGGAATGCACTGCAAATTGTTGCAATTTATGCAAAATTAATTGAGCATTTGGAAAAACACAGAATAACCAGCAACAACAATGGCCAGACAAAGTCGGCCTAAACCAGACCCAACTAGGTGGGCGTGGGGCAGGGTAGGGAGAGGAGAGAGATGTAGAGCCAGCCAGCCGACCCTAACCCACTTGCCTCCAAGTGCAAAGATTGTATTAAATTACCATTAACCTTAGAAGGCCAATGCGGTTGGCTAAAGGCTTCCGCGTCATTCATGCAACGATTAATTTACCAAGGTTAAGGTCTCTCACTGACAATATGAATCAAAGCTGTCATTAATGTAAGTGAGAAGTAATAGAGGCGAAGTAACAGTGTGAAGTGAGAGGCTCGAATGTCTAGCAGAGGAATGCAGGCATATTTCAGCTGGTAAAGTGAGCTTGGAGAGGGGGGGAATGTTGTTAAACAATTGATATAATAACTAGACAGTTATTACCAGGTAATACAATGGGAGATAAACGTTGCGGAAGAACGTCCCACTTAGCTTCACTACAATGAAGTGCATCTAAGGCATCTTTGGTAGGCAATTGTTTCTTTTGTCGGTTAGCTTTTATCTGGAAAATTAGAGATATTGTTAAGGAACTGCCCAACTACACACAAAAGTATTAGAAGAATGTAAGGCTCATCTTTATGATGATATCTTTCTAATAAACTTTATGTTTTCCTCACTTTTTTAACGCAAAGTACTTTTTTTTTTTAAATAAATCTAGAATTTTTGTAAAAGTTGGTATTCGTAATGGGTTTATATCTATTTTGTAATTTCCAATTCCTTCGATTAAGCATTGAATGCAAAGAATAAAGTTGAAATCTCAAATCAATTGTATTTTAAATATGAAAATTAACTTCAAGTAATCTTAAATATTTAATTTATGTTGTAACTAACACGAAATTAAGTTAAAAAAGTTTTCAAAAAAAAGTATTTAAAAAGACTTTCTTTATATCAGTTAAGATAACTCCTTAAATTCACTTAACCATGATCACACTTTTCAATGAATTAATATTTTAATTATTTCTCTTGCAGAACGCAAACTGTTTGTGGGCATGCTAAATAAGAAACTGAACGAGAACGACGTGCGTAAATTATTCGAAATTCACGGATCCATTGAGGAGTGCACAGTGCTGAGAGACCAGAACGGACAGAGTAAGGGTTGTGCCTTTGTCACATTTGCCACCAAACACGCTGCCATTTCGGCCATTAAAGTGGTAAGTCGAATCGATCATAGCAAACAAAACAGATTTTTCGATTAAAGATATTTTCCATTTCGCAGACGCTTAGCCAAAACAAAATCATGGAGGGTTGCACATCGCCGCTGGTTGTCAAATTCGCCGATACTCAGAAGGAGAAGGAACAAAAGAAGATCCAACAGATACAGGCAAATCTATGGAATTTGGCCACCAATATTAATATACCATTGGGTCAAACGCCGACAAGTGTATCCCAGTCCATATTGCCGAACCCACCGCAACAACCGTCGCCGGTTCTGGGAGCAGACGCCCTAACACCCGCCTCCATCCAACTGCTGCAACAGCTGCAGGCAGTGGGTCTGCAACAGCAATTGCTGCAAGGTAACCTAACGAATTGTCAACGGAGCGGAGATGAATCTCTAATCTCATTTTTATCATCGCAGCCCTCACTGGACTGGGTGCTGCCCAGCAGCAGAATAACCCAACTCAGGATGCCGCCACGGCCAGTGCCGCCGCTGCGGCTGGTCTCCTCTCACCGATGACAGTTCAGAATCTGGCGGCCATTGCGGCCATGACACAGCCGAGTCTAACGAATGCCGCTGCAGCAGCTGCTGCCACCTCGCCGGGCAGTGCCCAACTGACGAATACAGCGGCTTTATTGTGTAAGTGAAGACTAACTAACTGCAGGTCTAACTAACTTAACTAACCCTAACACCCCTTCCCACACTGTGAGCGAAGGTGACTGAAAGGCTCTTACAACGATTGGCCTCATTCGTTTGCACACACACTCACTCGAGTGTTGTGCGTGTGTGCCTTCTTATTGATTTTCAATTATCTTGTGGCTTATTTTTAGCGGCCTACCCCCTCTACAAGTTAGACATATGTATATGAGAAGTCCTTGAGATACCTGTCTACTAACACTGTCCTACAAAAATCCCTACCAAAGCACTTTAAATTTTTCAGGCATCTATAAAACCTAGAGGATCTTTTTCCGACTAATAGAGATCTTTTATAACCAAAGAAAGCTTTCTTCTATATAAAAAGTCTCACGGCTAACCTAAATGAATCCATGTTTCAAAGTAATAATTTAAACAATTATTATAAACCTTAAAATTAATAAATTCTCAAGATGAGAACTCCATAAGAACTCTAACCTAAGAGCTTCTAACGCTCTTTTAACCTATTAGGATTAAGTCAACTGAACCAAAATGAATTATATTTCATTCACCAATACTCACTTTTTCGCTTTGCTTAGGGAATCAGTGTTGGACAGTATTTTTTTTAGTTTCTTGCCTGACAACATGCAAAATACCCAATTAGTTGGAACTGAAATATAAATAGAAAGGACTTAAAACATTTCTTTCCCACTCAATTCTATCTATTTATAAAAAAATGCTTACCAATATTATATGGATTTAGGCCTTTTGGGTAAAAAGGCTGCTGCCAAGGCAGCATCGGCTGCAACGTCGTCTTCATCATCTTCTGGAGGCGGCGGCGGAACAGGTGAGAATATTCCGTTTTCGCTCTCTTTCGTTGG
This sequence comes from Drosophila sp. 14030-0761.01, assembly GCA_018150735.1. NCBI lineage: Eukaryota > Metazoa > Arthropoda > Insecta > Diptera > Drosophilidae > Drosophila > Drosophila sp. 14030-0761.01. The sequence continues at coordinate 4,827,270 of JAECWO010000099.1, forward strand.
TTTACTTTAGAATTGTGTTTCATTTCCGTTTTCTTTTCTTTTGGGGGGGTTATGAAGTCTCTCTCTTTCTCTTTTATCGTCTCAATATCTCTGCACCCTCTGCATGGCAGTAAAAGCCAACGAAGCGTTCGACGTAACATTTCACGTGGCACTACAAACGACTCCGCTTGTTTTACGTCACAAGCCAAAGTTGATGGCAAATGGGAGAACAGAAGCAGCAGAGGAAACCCGACGAGACAGACTGCGAGAAAGAGGGAGACCTCCTTTTGCAACATACAACAAAATTACAAGTTACACTCTCTTGTGAAATTAACAACACGGAACTTATGGCAGTGAAAAGGCAATCCCAGTCGTGAAAGTACGTTGGATGGGAAGGGGGGAAAGAGAGGATGGTGGGGCCAAGTGCTGCTGGGAAGGTCGCATCTCAATGCCTGGCCCCATTGACTTTTTCGCTTCAGAGGGAGAAAATTGCAATGCCACTTCACAACACCAATTCCCAACTAGAGATGCAATCGTGAAAGAGTTAATTGTATCTGCATTTGCAGGAAGGCGAAACCAATCTAGATACTTTGAGCTACTAGAGCTACAAGATATACACGATGGCCTAATAACGATTAATCTAAAGAGGATCGTTTCACCAAAACTATTAATAAACGCTTAATGTAAGATAGTTTTGGGTTTCTAGGTTTCTTTTTGTCGATTTAAATAAGGAACTGTACGAACTGTAGAAATATAATATATGAGAACTTGTCTTTCTTAGTTATGCGTAAGAATTCCAAGAAAACAGTCTTGAAAACTCAATTCAATAATGTAGAATATTTTATTACCATCTCAAAATGTCTTTTGATGTCTATTTCATCTCAAATTTACTCATTTCTATATAATTGACTCGTTTTTTGATATGAATATTATCACATGACATGTTTGACCAGTTTCAGTTTCTTATTAAAGAATTTATCTCTTTTTCTCTCTCTCTCTGTCTGTCGTGTGCTTCTGAAAACCATAAGTTGCTAAAAGAATTATGGCCTGTCTATTGCATTTTTTTCTTGCGTTTTTCCCCAAAAACGTGGAGCAAAAATTCCACTTAAATGTGGCAAAGACAGGCGCAACAAAAAGAACGAAAAAACTTTCGCCAAAAGTAAAAGCCATGTCATAGACCATCTTCTCTCATTCTAACATGGACGCGTCGCACCGCACCGCACCGCACTTCTCTTTGCTTTTTTTGCCCCCTTTCACTTTAAGGCTTTTGTTAAATTTTTTGAACCCTCAACTTAATTTCTTTACCAAGAAAAGAAATAAAAAAGAATCTGCGGCTGACTTAACCAGAAAAATGCCAAAAATTAAAAGAGAGGCGGGGGATATACGTAAATATATAAAGAACGAATTTTGTGTACTCTTTAAATGAAGTTATATTCTACATAGCAAAAATACTGCGATGATATATTAAAAAGTGAATTTATAGATATTTTTGCATTAATATTTATACGAAATGTGGGTGAAAGAGATAAAAGTGCGTTCCTTTTGAGAAATTTTTTATGTAGTTATAATAATTAGATTTGAAATTGATAGTTGAAGAATTTGCACTGAAATATCCCTGAAAGTTAGACAGTTGTTTTTATTAGAACCCCTCAGTATATATTCATCCATGCTTATATAAATCGTTTCTATATAGACAATAGCCTTTGGCCTGTGTCCTAATGCTGCAAACATTTTAGCACTATTATAATACCCATTTTGTTAGTGTATGCCTAAGCGGATTTTGGTTTGCCTTTTTGGGTTTGACTTTCTTTTTCAACGAGTTGCTTTAGCAAGTTCCTTCTAAGCTTATCTTGTGGCACTTGAGTGTGTGTGGGTGTGTGTAGTGTGTGCTGCTTGCTTCGTGCCTGCCTGCCACTTGAACGAGTTACACTTAATTTAATGAAATATTAAAAATTCTTAGGGAAGACCCTGGAAACTTCATGTGCAACTGACAACAACAACAACAACAGCAAGAGCAGCAACAACAAACATTTCATATTTTTTCCAGAGAAAAATGAAAAAGAAAAACTTGATAAACTCTAAGCTAGCAAATCGTTTTGTTGTTTGGCTGGGGTTCCCTCCGTAACTGAATTTTAACCAAACAAAATGGGGCAATTCTTGACTTTTTGTGTTTGGCCAACACAACAGAACGCAAAACAAATTGTTTCTTTGTTTTTTCATTTATGGAAAAACCATTCCAGGCAAAAAAGGAAAATAATTGCTGGCAGATTTGCATTTGATAGGAAGATACCAAAAACTAGAGATTTAAATTGCATTCAAAGTTAACGAAAGAGATAACGAAAACTAAACTATTTATTACAATTTATTTCAACAATTTGTGGAGCTTCAAAATCAATTATGGAATTTCAGATGTAGTTTAATGAAATAATTTACAAAAATTCAAATGGTAAAGTGGGAATGCCGACTTGACGTTATCCTGTAGAATTTTCGAATTAAATAAAAATGTTCATCGGGTATATAGAAGCTATATCAAGCACAGTTTGTTAATAAATTGAACAATATTTAAAGGAACAACTTTCGGAATTCGATCTTTTTTTGATTCTTCCAAAACGAATCAATAAATATAATTTTAAAATCACTAAATATTTGTTTAATACAGTTGCAAAAGCTTTCATTAGTAAGCGAGATTATACCTGACTTTTGCAATTCTGAAAACTCGAGAAATAAACTCTCCTGCCATTCGCACACAAATCAGTCTTTTTTTCTGTCCGTAAACTTTCGGTTTATTAACATGCCACAACAACAAAAAAAAGGAAATGGCAAAGAGAAAGGAGAGAGGATGAATTGGTTGGCGGGGAGGAAAATGGAAATTCTGCAACAATCTTTTCAAAAGAAGACGAGCGAAAAGCTTCAGCTCAAACACAACCAATTCAAAAAGTTTTTCCTTTTTTGTTTTGTATTTTTTTTTTTTATTTTGTGCCCCCGCCAAAGTTGCAACACACACAAGAAACACACAAAAAAACAAAAGCCAGAACCAGTCGAGAAAGAGCAGCAGCAGCAACAAGAACAACAACAAACGAAAATCTTAATCAAAGTTTTGTGAAGTGCAGTAAACTATGTAGTTTATACCACCTCCGAACCCTTACCACATTCCCCCCACCCCCACAACCTTCTGCCCCTCCTCCTTCTGCGCTTATGTTTGCTGCCCAACTGATTTAAGGTTTCAACACGTTCTCCACGAACTTTTCCTCCTTTTTATATTGGTTCTTTTTCTTTTTTTTGCTATCCATTACGTTTGTTGATGCACGTTTTTTCGCTCAGTGCACAACTTGAAATTTCACAATTTTCCTACTCGAACAATTTTCAAAAGTAAAAACACTGAGAAACAGACCAGACAACTGCAGAAATAGTTATAGGCCATTTCCTTTCTCTTCTTTCTGTCTAATTGTTTTTTTGTATTGTCCATTTTATGGAACCCCAAAGTCCACTCATGTGGATTATTATTGGCCAACTTAGTTAGCCAGGCTCTTTTCCATTTCTATCTCTTCAGTTTTGGACTTGACTTTTGCCTCTTCAATTTCTTCTCCGGCCCGAGGAGAATCCAAACAATTAAAACAATTTTCTAGGCAAATATGTTGCACACACACTCAGCAGAGAGGAGAGAGAAAAAGTTTTCTTTTTGTTAAATTACAATTTTCGTTCCAAGAAAACTGATTGCAACACCTAACCAAAAAAACAGAAAACTTAACTTCAGTTTCTTCACATCATAGGAAAAACTTTTGAAATTAAATCTATAGAATCTGTAAAAGTTTTCGACTACAAGAAGAAGAGAAATTTCTAGTGAAGATGAGTACTGATTTTATTTACATTTTATACTTAATTTATCAGATAGGCAGTCGCTGTAAAGATAGTTTACTGTGACAAGTCCGCAATTGGAGTAACGTCTTTAGGTTCTTCTTTTGGTCCTATCTCCCTAAGTTATGTTAGGGTTAGTTAGGTTATGTTAGTTTATGTTAGGTTATGTTAGGTTATGTTAGTTTATGTTAGATTATGTTAGGTTATGTTAGGTTAGGTTATGCTAGGTTATGTTATATTATGTTAGGTTATGTTAGATTATGTTATTATGTAAAATTAATTCAACAAAAAATAGTTTCTAACCATCGATAACAGGTATTTGTTAGAAGCTTTTATGATTATGTGGAAGTTTCATAACATTTTATTCCGTGTGGTATTTATCCTTGTGACTTGATGCAGCATTACCACCGGTATTCGGCAATTTGTTGATCAACTGGAAATTATTATTGTGTGTGTGCATGTCACATTTTGTTTTTGTGATTAGCCCAATTAGTTATTCAACTCTGAATATTTTCCAAAATCTCATTAATAACACCAAAGGCATGAGAGGAATGGCGGGGTCGAGGTCAGGGGTCATGTGGGTAGATTGCAAACCACAAAATTGCATTGCATGACGAGAACGGCGACGATGACGATAATGATAAAGAGACGGAAGGTAGGGGGCAAATGGAGGTTGGAGGTCGCCGACGTTCGAGGCGACGGTTGATGCGGCCAATGGCAAAACAAAACATCACGCAAAAACAACTAAATAACAAACAAACAGGCGTCAAATTACACAAAAACACAACCAAACCAACACACACATACACCGACGCCCACACCAACACACACATACGCTCAAACCTACATATAAATTAATTTTAGATTTATTATTGTAGTTGGTTGGTTGGTTGGATTCGCTTTGGTTGGGGTTTTTTGATGGCTGCTAGTGCAAAATAATCAAATGTCGTCCTCCTCTGCTTGTGGCGTGTGAAATTTGATGATTAATTACGTTGAAAACGAAACACCAAATACCCCAAACCAAATAATAATTATAAACTGAAAACTCGCAGAGCCATTTCAGTATTATATGCACACAAAACTAGTACCAAAATATATGTATCAAAACTTTCACGCAACCAATTTGTTTGAATTTTACAAAAATCAAAAAACCTTCGAGCTGGTTCAACTAGTTCCACCTTTATGTGAACTTGTTTTCAACGTACAGTCTGAAATCTACGAACTTAAACCGGATACCGAACGATTTCCCTAAAGAATACGACGAATTTGATGTGAAAAAGATGCTTATATACGAAGTTTTATTGAAATAACTTCAAAACTGAGAAACTAGTTCGCATAGAAACCTACGGTCGAATGGACAAGTGTGTATACATTGACGTTGATCAAGAACACGTATACTTGATGGTTTCGGAAACACTTTGTTTTTTTTACAAATATCAACTCATTATTCCCCTTTTTAAGGATATTAAAATGTCTAGGCCTTTGAACGAATTCTTCTAATTACATAACTAGTTCTTAGTTCCCTCAATCTCTGAACTTGAACTGGTTCTCAGTATCTGCAGAAACCAGTTCTTCTAATAAATTACTATTGATCTAACTCGCATACACATCAATAGACGCAACGACATTTATAATTTCGTTATGCTCATTTGTTTTCCTCCTTTTTTTTTTTTTTGTAGCAAATTGTAATTTACTTTGGCACTCGAACTAAACTGCATCTCTCTCTCTCTTTTGATATGTATTCCACAGGGTCCGATCCAAATCCATTGGCATCGGCATATATGTCAACAGCCGCTGGTTTACCGCAATTTGGCAGCGCTGCTTTGTCCACATCGCCATTGGCTAGCGTCGCCCTAAGTGCCGCAGCAGCCGCTGCTGCTGGCAAGCAAATTGAAGGTGAGTGAATTTAATCGAAGCGAAGAGGGGCGGGTTACCACACACAGACCCCCCCTCACACACACACACAGAAGTGGAAAATAGAAATGTCTAAATGCCACTGACATTTTGATAAATGTTACCATAAATGTATGTCTACGTCTTTCTCTCTCTCTCTCTCAGTTCTATTTCTACGCTTCTACAAAAAAAATGCATTAACAACTCTGTTCAGTCCATGTGGACTGAGTTGGATGTCTGTCTCTCTGACGACTGTCTGTCTGGTCTCTCTATGTATTGTATACTTGGAAGTTCCACTTCTATAGCCCATTGTTTTTCTTGCATTTTTAATACTCTTCACTCCATAAACAATGAGTCATCTATCAAAATATTGGACAGCTAAATGAAATTTTTGCTCCAAATATAGAAAGAAACAATGAAAATGCAAAGAATAATGGAATAAGTGAAATAATAAGAAACAATGAAAATTAATTAAATCCCCAAACACTGACAGGTTTTGCAGATATTCTCTTTGCAATGTGGTTGCATTTGAACCACTGGAGATCTACGGGGCATACTAGAAACCACAATCCCATTAACTCTATGTATGCATACGAGAAACCACAATCCGATTCACCCTGTTTCTTTCCTAGTCGGTTTAACTTATATATGTATTTGAATAAAATTAGTTTAATGACTTCCTATTTACATTACCATGTTTGCTTTAGTAATAGTTTTTAGGAAGAATTACAAAGAGTTTCTCAGACTCCCGCTAGTTCACTGTGTGGCTTAAGCTGCCAGAAGAATTATTGAAACCAAAAATCGGTTCCCGTATTTAACATTATCTTTCTTATTGCGTTCCTTTTTATCTGGTTCTCTTCCTGTTTTTTATGCTTTTGATTTTTTTACAGTTTGACAATAATTATCTCACCCTCTTCTTCGTTGCAGTCGTCATTATTATTTAGCTTTCTATCTCTTTAATCTCGACATCTCTCACTCTCTCTCCCTCTTCCCTTATCTCACACTCTCTCTCTCTGTATTCATTTTCATGGCTTTCAAAAACCTAACCAAGCGAAGTAAACATGGCAGCTCACATGTCGCATAACATGAGCAATTTGTTTTGCTTCTAGACAAAAAACCAAACAACAACAACAATAACAAACCCCATTCCCTTCGCCTTAGTCCTTCGTTGGGCGGGGTGGGGGATATTTTCGGCGACGTCATGAGTCAGCAGTAGCAAATCCAAAAAGAGTCGAAAAAAGTGAAGAAAGAGAGGAGAAAGATAGAGAGAGAGAGAGGGAGCAGAAGTCCGCCCCCGCAAGTCAGTCAACTGCAAAAATATATCTCACTACTATACATATACCTATATCTATATATAGAACACATATGAATGCTTCTGTAGATATATGTATATATGATGATGGCATGACTTGGTTACTCTATAGAGGATTCTCCTCTCCAACTGTCTGTCTCTCTCTCCCTCTGTCTGGTTTGCTTATGTAACCGGAAATATGGCAAAAAGTGCAATGCCAAAACATTTTCCGTTGCCCCCCTCTACACATGCTTGTCGTATCTGCTTAGCTTCTATTGCTGTTACCTCCCCCCCACCCCATCCTGCGCCATCATCTCCTACTCCCCCAAGACGTTTGCAACTTTAATGTTATGTGTGCCAAAAGGAAAATTCTCACTTTGCTCTCTACTGCAATTGCAATATTTTCTGATATCGACATTGAGGAGACCGACTCCCCAACTTCCCCCTCTCCTCCTACTACTTTTCGACTCCAGTCCACTTTTGAGGCAAGTCTCTCCGCTGACTAATGGAATTGTGTGTCAAGTGTGTAATATTTACACTGTGTCAAAAGCTGATAAAAATTTAAGCTCCATCTTTGGAAATGTTGCCCCATAAATTCACGTTAGATAGGTCTTAAGGGGCGGGGGCGGGGCTAGCAAGATGAGTTTGTTGGACAGCAATGGAGAAAAGTAACGTAGCATATACACAGATGATTGATCTTATTGATTTCTCGTTTTTCTCGTTTTCTTTTTTTCCGTATTGAAGGATTTGTGTCAGCAGCAAAATGCTTAACTCTAAGCATTAAGATAAGGAGAGAGATTAGTTGAAGGGAATGTGGAATAAGTGGAGAACTGTTTGGATGAGATAAACTAGTTGACTAGGCCAGGAGGAGCTTGAGAGAGGAAAGATAAAGAAACATTGGATAGCTGGGGCACCTAAAAAAAGGGAAGATTCGAGTTACGGAAGAGATACTATTTTGAGGTTTCCATGGTTTCTTGTGCTTAATAATAGACCAAGGAAAGTTGGAAGGATTTATAAGATTGGTATTTACATACAGTAGGTCCATGTAATTTCCTAATATTTTTGATAGACGTTTTATAGAGAGTTAAGCATTAGAATTTATTTGGAAAAGAGAAAACAGGGATTTCTAATATTGGTATGAGAGATGATTTGTGTTTTATAGAATAAATGCAATGGTTTTGGTTGATAGATGATGTAATTGTAATATTTAATGCACAAATTTTCATTAAAGATACTTTTTGGCGGATTGGGGATACATAATTTCCTGAAGCAAATTTTTGAAATGACAAATAAATTAAACAATTGGTCACTTATTGTTCAAAAACTTTATTCAATTGTAGATTGCATTACGCTTTGAAAGGATCAGTAAAGAAATTATGGTGATATGGGAAATAGTAAAATAAATAAAAGAGTTGTACTCACTAGTCAAAAAATCTTTATTGTGCCAATGTAATTAAAACCTCTATAAGGAGTTTGTTATTAGATCCTATCAATTTTTCTTTTTCATCTATGTAAATTACAAAATGCATTACCGTTGTTCAACCAAAGTTTTTGACCTAGCTAACAAAGTGCAATTAGACATTATTTGACGTTGGCTCTTTAGAAAAAACTCCTAAATTCCAAATTGCTTCGAAATATCTCTGTGCATTCCGATTCGAGTTTAAGTTCTTCATTGCAAGACCCCAGCAAAAATCCGCTTAATCTCTAAACGGAGCTTCAGATAAAGTTTACTTAGCCATTTGCATTTCGCGTTGCATACTTTGCAGCGCTTCTTCTCTTCTTATACTTGGCTTCATCCATAAATTGTGTTTACTACGAAAAAGAGAAAAGAAGAAAATGGATAAAAATATGTACAGCAGTTTTCTTTATTTCCCATACAAATAAACTTCCTGTTTTGTCTTTCAACCCATTTTTTTGGGATTCTTTTTCCTATTTTTTTTTTTTGCTGTGTGCGAAAAACGATTTCCTATATTGCATTTTCCTCTTCCGTTGAGCAAAAGCTGCGGCATCCGCCAAGTCGAAGCGACGATGTCGACGACGTTTTCCCTATTGATGCATCTTGTTGGCCATATCCTCTTCACCCCCCCTTTTTACTCTTTTTTTTTGGCTTTTTTGTAGCCATTTTCTTAGCTGTCGCCTGCAGTGTTAGGCGAGGCGCCTCCCTTTCCCCCTCCCTTAATCTATATTCATGTCTCTTCTTCTCAAGGGCATGACCGAAGCCAAATGGAATCTATGGGGCACACAGAAGCTATGGTTAAAAATATATAAGTTGCATCTACTACTAGTATACATGTCTCTTTAAATTTTATTGATTTTAATGCAGCATTACTTATATATAGCCGATTGCACACTGAGAGAAAAACCATTAAGGTCTTTTATTAATAGCAAAGTGAGATGATATACACATAACTTTAATTTAGTTTAATAAAGGATCAAAGTTCTCTTGATTGACTTGTTAAACGACACATTCTGTCTTTTTTACCTCCCAAAATAAATGGATTTCGTTAGAAAATTACCTGATAAGTATGCTAAAATATTAAAAATAATATTTATTTATTTCTGATTCCTCGGATTTTCATATAAATTTAAACAATTCTAATCCTCATTCTCACTGTGTGTTTATAGTTCTCTCTTCATAATCACTCACTTGCTGGTTGGTTGGTTGGATTTATAGTAGGATCTCCCGAGCAACATAAGTCGCAAATCTTTTGACTTCCCCAAGCAGCTGTCTCCCGTCTCCCCCCACCCCGTTTCATTGCTGCTCTCTTGGCTGACTATTTCTGTCCCTGCATTTGCTTATTTTATATTCCAACTTCCGGCTTATGCACATGACTTTAAGCCAGTGGGCTGCGAGCCAGCCGGAAGAGGTCCAAATGGTGATGCTCTTGCCTTAGAGGTCAACTCCCCCCAGCAATCTCTTCTCAAGGGGGTGGAGTAGCTCCTCCATAGAACCCTATCGTCTGTCACTGTCATATTTGTTCTCCCCCTCATCGCTCGCCTCTCCTCCATTGCCATGTGCACATTTAAAGCGTTATATTTATTTACTTCTTTATATTTTTTACTTTCTGTTTTCCCCCCTTTCCCCACTCCACTCTCTCCCTCTCTCTCTGTCTCTTTGGCCTTCTTATTCTATCTCTTGTGTTTCCTTCCTGCTTAATTTTACTGGGTTCTCTGGGCTTGGGCCTGAGCTCTCATCCTGGGCCTGGGACTCTCTGTCTACATGCTTATAAGTTGTTTCCTGTTGTCGTCGTTGTTGTCGTCATTTGATAAATTTCCACATGTTGAGAATTTATCTGCTGCTGTCTTTTTTCCCCACCCTTTCCCCCTTTTGCTCAACCTCTTGGACCTCCTTTTTCTCTCACTCTCACAACAATCTGGAATTTTTAAAATATTTTCTTGGTAGTTAGATGTACTAAAAAAAATTATGGAAAGGGCCAGCATCAAATCTTGGCAATGTGTAAGACGAAAATAACTTATTTCAATTGAGAAGTTTAACCCTTTTTTCTGTCATGTGTCAATCAATGTCTTAAATGTTCTTTGGTAATAAGCATTAGAATCCACTTCCAAAACACTGGCGCCCTCTGCAAGTAATATTATTTTCATTGTTATTCCAAATGGAAAGATGTGGATAAAGAAAATATAGTTTCTGATATGATAACGAAATGATTTGTTTTTCGTTATCATCTTCAAGTTGTTGAGCCAAGATCATACATCTAAGTATATTTGGTCTAATTTATTTTCGTGTTACCCTGACAATAATCTTTTTATCTTTTTTTCAAACGCGTTTCTTTGGAAAAACAAACGATACATATTTTTTTTTTACTAAGTTGCTAGATTTTCCGTATCAAAACAAGTTCGAAGTAGATTTTTCTTGCCTAGTAAAAGTTTCTCGTTGTTGCCCCAAATAGTATGCTACATTTTTTAACCATCCCACTTTTGTGTGTGTGTGGTTACCCTGACAACAATTTTTGATGTTTTCTCATTTGTTTCATGTTTCTCGCTCATTTAATTATGATTATTATTATTATTAAGAAGTCGGAGAATGTTTGTTCATCTTGCTCGTTGCCATTGCCCCCCGTAATTGTTGTAGTTCTTGGAATTGTTGTTGCTGTTGTTGTCCATTTGCACACGTGTTGCCGCTTGTTAGTCATTGTCGTTGCCGTCGTAATTCAATAGCCAGGAGCGTTTTTAATTGGCACTCATGCCTCTTAATTAGACGAGAGAATCTTCTTACCTATGCACCTCCGCTCCCCCTCCATCACTCGCCTTTCTTCTTCCCACCTCCTCTCCGGTAAGCTCTAAATTAATTGATAGGTGTGGGCAAAATTACAAAGCCATCTCTCTTTCAATCGCGCTCCATGTGTGTGTGACAAATCAGCTGAGATACTGCACAGCAACAGAAGGAACAACAATTATATGGCCTATAAGTCAATTAATGCAGGTGCAAACGAGCGGGGAGAGGAGAACAGAGGAATATCCTTCGGGCTCTACCCGGCATAAGCTTTTGCTGTGCCTCAATGACAAAAGGATATCATTCATATCAATGTTATTAATAGTACGACTCTTGGCAAACAATATAATGACGACAATGACCGACTGACTGATTGATTGAAGGGGGTGGGGAGGGGGGATGGCAGGGAAGGCGGCAGTACACAAACTTATTCAATTACACAAATGATGAGGGACGAATGTTGTATGGAGATTATCAACGTTCGATAGCGAAATGAAATTAAAGACGAAAAATTAAAGACGGAAAATTTCTCTTGTGTGTGACACAAGGGAGATTGAGGAGGGGAAAAATTGGGAAACCACAAAATGCCAACTGTCATTTGAAGCGTTGTGTGTGTGCGTGTATGTGTGTGTGAGAGTATCTGGTTGACTCGTTGTCATTAAAAAGCATCAGCAGCAATATAACGAAAGTGAAAACGCGACTGCTGACGTGGCTTCAGCTGCTACCGCTGCCGCTGGCTGTCTGCTGCCTGGGCTCTCATTGCCACTGACGTTGACAGTAATTTGCACGAAAAGTGCAACCGCAGCACTACGCGAGGAGGTAGCGCGGCATCTGTTAATATGACAACGATAGAGAGAGGAAGCAAAGGGCTGGGGGGGGTATACCATCAGAAGAGAGACGGCACGTGCTACTAAACAAAACGTCACCCAACCAGGCTCACCCACACACACACGCAACACACGTCGTCGTCGTCGACTCGTCTCGACTAACTCACACACTTGGACGCCTCATTTCCGTATCCGTTTTGGCAATCAGCTGGCTTCTCCTCCTGCCCCTTCTCCTCCTCCTCCACTGCGCGCGTCTTCTCATCACATAATTTCAGCTTTTGTCTGCTCATTTTGCTCTGGTTATTTTCGTAGTGGTTTTCTTTGCTGTTTAGAATGTTTGCTGGCTTAATTAATTGCCCATTTTGCACAGGTGAAAATTGTCTTAGCTTAAGACTCTGTCTGGGATCAAGATTTCATTTACTCCTTCTCGCACAGTTATCCAAATGATGTGATATCATCTGAATGTGAATTACTGTCGAGCTCATCTGAGTTTTAACCGATTCCACTATACAAATCCCGTTCTGTTACCCAAAAATCTAAAAATCTGTTTTCTAATCTATTTTTCTCTTTCTAATTCCAGGACCCGAGGGCTGTAATCTTTTCATATATCATCTGCCACAAGAGTTCACCGACACGGATTTGGCCTCAACCTTTTTACCATTTGGCAATGTGATTTCGGCCAAGGTGTTTATCGATAAACAGACCAGTCTATCGAAATGCTTTGGATTCGTCTCATTCGATAATCCGGATTCGGCTCAAGTCGCCATCAAGGCCATGAATGGTTTCCAAGTGGGCACGAAACGCTTGAAGGTGCAACTCAAGAAGCCCAAAGACGCCTCCAAGCCCTACTAAGGCGAAATCTATGAGATCATATTTTGGAACATTCAACGGAAAATGTTTATATATTAGCAAACGAAATTAATTTGTCAGATGGAGTAGTCAAAATGCGAAATTGCAGAGAAGAGAGCGATGAAGTGATGAAGTGAATGAAGGGTTGCCCAGCGTCCGCCCGTGTGTAGAGCGCGCGAGCGTTTCAAAAAAGTTTAACCAAAAAATAACAAAGCAAAAAAAACCAAGTTTATAAATGAAAAAGAATCGGCCAAGAGCCCACGTTGTACGTATCCAATTTTGAAAGTTAAAGACATGAAAATATGTGCCAAAAAGAGACATTACACACACAAACACACCTAAAAATACACGCACAGTTTATCCTATATATATATATATAATTTAGCACGTTATATGTTTGAAGTAGCAAAAAAAAAAAACGTAAACACCTCCCCCCGCCCCCCAAAAAAAAGAAAAGAAAAAGAAATCAATGATACCCTGTAATTCATAACCGGCGATAGAGTTTGTCAGAATTTCGAATACTTTGATCTTTTTACGACCTGTTTTTGCCTCATTTTTAAACTGTCGTACCATAAATTTCTTTTTTCTTTTTACTTTTTCTTCATCCCCCCCCATGACAAAATCTGTTCAATTTCCTCGATATATTTAATATATATAGAAACTTTTATATATTTATATATATATAAAAGTAGTAGTTAGTACTTTTTGTTCTGATTTGTTCATCATCAGTCACAATATTAATACACCAACTATAGAGCAGCATAACTATCGATAGCCCACATTAGAGGTGATGAGCATTCGATAGTTTTTGCCGCTCTACCATGAAGTTCTTAGAAAAAACCAAAAAAACAAAAAACCAAAAAAAAAAAGAAAACAAACGGAAACTAATGTTAGTTAAAGAAAGAAAATACAAGTTACTTGTTTTGTTCAATGGATTATCTTAGCTTTTAGACTTCTTTATTGATTTTTGTTATTAACACTAAACACACAACATTTATTTTTTATTTGTACTGAATTTTGAAGCAAATATGTTTTTGTTAAACTTAATTTAATATTATATAAACAAAACTTAGTATATAGTAAACACAACGTATCATTTCTCATTCGCTTCTGAGTGTTACTTAAGAGATTTGTAAAGAAAACAACAAAAATGTATCCAATAACCACACAAAAACCAAAAAAAAAAAACCCAAAAAAAGCAAAAAAAAACTATGAAATCAATTTATGTTTATGAAGTTTTTCTTTATATATAGATTCTAATTTTTATATTTTTATTGATTATAATTTCCTTTTTATTTTTTCACACAACTTTCTCGCTCTCTCTGGATATGTTTAAACAATCTGGTATTATATATATTTTCTGTTCACATATAACTTACTTTTTTTATGTAAAACTCGTTTACACACACACACACACACAACCAGCGCACATACGCATACACACACACCGTACACCTGTATCTATTTTCCATATTCTGCATATATATATATATCTAAATAAAGTTATGTTTTCTGTTCTGCACAATATCAAAAAATGAAAGAAAAAAATACAAAAATGTCCACAAAAGCGCTTAGACGGGATTATTCTCAATTACGTGTAACTTTTCAAATAATTTCTATAAGATTGTAGATTATGTTTAACAATTAGTTGTGCGACATAAAAAAAAGTCACAGAATCCTTCACCTTATAGAGAGATGTAGAGTAGTGGATATATTTGTGATCAGCATGAAAACCATCATTTGTGTGACAACCATTTTTGTTTATGGTTTAATATTTTTCATACTTTCAGTGAAAAACATGTTTTCTTAATTCATGCATTTTTGGCGGTTTCAGGTGTCAGCAACAAAAGTTGTTTATAAATTCGAAAAAGTAAAAATGTTTCTGAACGCTTTTATTTTCACTTATTCTATACATAAATTTTAAATATTTCAAATGTAGAAAACTAAAGATAGCTATTGAAAATAGAAAGCTTGTGCTACAAAGTTGTCTGACTTAGCTATATAAATTTTAGACAATAGAATATGTGCAGAAACAAATTACGAACATGCTAGGTCTAGATCAAAAATATATTACTCTTTATAAGGTGAGAGACTCTGAAGATTAAAACAATTATTAAAGCTCTGTAAATTTTGTTAAATTGCCGAAACGTAATTAAGACAAATCCCGCATGCTGTCTTGTAAATTTTTTGTTTACATATATATTTTAAATTTATTGATAACCAATTTATTAACAACCAATATATTTTTGTATAATTTTTAAACAATCGTTTCCTAAATTTTCATTTTTATTAGATTCCATGTTGACGTTTTTTCCCTGGATTAAATTGGAGTGGTGGAAAGTTTTCTATTTTACGAATATCGAACCTCTAACGAGGAGTTTAACACAAATTGTAAGTGCCTCCGTTTTGCCTTCCCGAAATTAATGTGTTTAATCTTATTTTCTGTTTCTCTCCTTAAATCTTTTCAGTTGTATGCCAACGTTCTTTTTTTTATTTTGCTATTGGATCATCATCTCGTTTCTTCTTCATATTGTATATATATATAAATACCCAACTTGGAGAGAAGAATCTGGAGAGATCTTGCTGCCCCTAACGAATTGCTGTCACATAGAAATTCTGAAGAACTTGTAAATTTTAGATGGAAACTATTTAGGAATACGAGAAATGAAGAGTTAAATTATTTAACTGTAAAAAGAAGGCATTGTACGATATACATATATATATATATATTGTATATATATATATTTGGCAAGACAAGGCCATTTTTTTTGCTTTTTAATTTTGCTTGTAAAGCAAAATAATTTTAGTATACAAAAGAAAAAAAAATGTGAAAATAAAATTAAAAAAAAAAAAAAAACAACAAAATAGTAAAAACTCTTACACACTTACAACTCAATAATATTGGCCTGGCATTGACAAATCAATCTAAAGTGAGAATTAATATACCCAACTGCGAAAAGAGGTATCAGTATTCGTATTTCATTAAATTTTTGATGTTTGGCTTTTCGTTGTCTAGTCTAGATAATATATTTACTATAGTGTTAGTGTTAAGCATTTTATATAAACTATCTGGATGTGGCTTTAAAACAAAAACAGAAAAGATAAAAAAAAAATTATTTCACAATTATCTTCCTCCCTCTCCCGACTCCCCACAACCCACTTAGGCTTAAGCATTTGTCTTGGGTGTAATTAAATGTGTAAAAAAAAACAAAAACAAAAAGTAATTAACAATATAAGTGTAATTTTTTAGAGAAACAAAGCAAGGCTGTGTGTTCTGTATAGATGATTAAGTATAGATTAGAATTAATTAAAGCAAAAGTGTAATATGTAATTAACTAAATTCATGAAAGCAGAACTTCGGATCTCACCGAACTTACTACTTATGCCTTTGCAGTGTTTTAGAAATCGAATTAGTAAGATATTTGTTAGAAAGTCTCGAATTCAGTTTAGTTTTGTGCGTTCAAACGATTTCAAACAAATATCTAAATTCTGTTGATCTAATTCGAAAGATATGTAAGAGAAGCTTCAAATGAAGCTCAAAACAAATTAAAGATATGTTCAATTTCAACATTCAATTCTATACTATAAAAACCGATCTTCCTTCCAAATTTGATCAGCCGCTGCAAGGGTATAGGAAATTATAAATTTGCTGATACCATCTAGAAGAAAGACAGAGAGGCAGTAAATAGCGAGAACGTAAATCTAGTGATAATACATCAAGTTAGTTAAGTAAAATCTATATATGTATATATATATATGTACATAGATATATATATATTGTATATTGCATTCGAACACAAACACACTCACACACAAAACAGAAAAACAAAATTAAATCAATAAAACGGTGTCATGATTTTTATATAAAATTTCCTCGTTCTAGTCCTTGGGAGAACAATTTATCACAGAAGTTTTTCTTTTATATATTTTCTTTGCTTTCTTTTCTTTTTTGGTGGAAAATGTTGACGAAGCTCAACACAAACTAAAGGGAAAACTTCAACAATAAACGAAATATTTTGCTAAACTTGCGATTTGCATATGAAAAAGTTTATGCCAATTGTGTGTGTGGGTGTGGGTGTGGGTGGGCAAGTGAGGGGTGTGTGTGTGTGTGTGTGTGTGGCAGGAGAAGTTCCTTCGAAAACTAAAACGTGTAAACAAAATTTATCCAACTACGTGACGCAGCCGCCACACATTGCATAATCTCAAATCCAAGTCTTCGGGAGTTTTCGGGGCGGCTAGTCTTAACGCAAGATTTATTCGCATTTAAATCATGCGTGGAAAAGTTTTGTGCTCTTGTTGTCGACAGCAAAACGGCAAAGATGAAGGTACAGAGCGATTGTGTGTATGACAGGGGGAAATGGAGAGGTAACAGGATGCATGCATACATTTCGTCATGGCATAATCAAATATTTTGGCTTTTGATTATGGCTGGGAAACAAGTTTTTGGCATTTTCCAAGCTTCAATGATTCGATGATGGAGTACAATAACGCAGACGTAGCCAGAAGATTTTTTTTACCCTAAGAGAGGGGGGGGGGGGGGCTTTGTAATTATGGGGGCTTTGGATTTTTAAATGGTTCCATCGCTGGGTTTCATCAAGGACAAAGAAAAAAGAATTTATTTGTAGAAGCCACAACTCTGAAGGACATTAGTCGATTTCGTAAGGATTTTGAGGACTTTTTTTTTAACCAACCTCTCGATCTGCATTCAAAGATTTCTAATATCCTTTCGAAAATGTTGCTCAAACTTCTTCACAAAAAAAAAAGTCTTAAATATCTCTGTAACAGCCATTTTAAAAAAAGATGATGAATTTGTTTTTTGATTAGCTATCATCGATTAGCATTATCAAAACTTGGAAAAGATAAAGAATCAGGGAGAACTTTTTCCATAATCTAGGACTGTTAACTGCGTAAAGGACATCTGAGGTATTACTTTTTAGGATTTTGTCCAGCCTGCATGTTCTCCTAAGAGCTAAGGACGAAAAACACGAATATTAGTTTTTGGCAACTTGCACAAAAATGAATTATATGCTTTTGCCAATATCTTGGCATTTCTCGCACAAAAGTCATTGTTATTGGGCCATTTCTATGACGATATATGTAGATGTTCGTTTGGCCAGATCGAGGTCGTCGAAGATGCTAAGCGAAGGTGAGGTTCAAATTAAATCGGTTAGAATACCTAAAATATCGCTCAATAAAATAAGTAAGAATGTAGATAAATAATAAAAACTCTTTGCGACCCCTCTTACTACGCCCATGGCGCACAGCACAGAAGAGATGAATAAGAAATTGATTGTTAAAATCTGATAAGCGGCTCATCTAGCAGCATAAGGAAATGCTATGCATCATCTTTATCATGTTTTGGGTATAAAAAGGAGTTGAGGTACTTTCACTTCCCAATTACGAGATGGAAAATCAACTTAAAAGTCTTAAAAATTGTTGTATTTCTTGTAATAAATCTTTTAATGAATCTGTTAAGGCACAGAAGCGATTCCCTGGCACATATGCCAAATCAATATGCAATATCCCAAAAGTAATGCCAAGGGAGAAAAAGCGAATCTACACGAGATGCAGAGAAAGAGTGTGAAAGGTGTGGAAGATGGTGGGGAGGGGAGGGAGAGGGAGGGGAAAGAGTGCCTGTCATAAAAGCCGCACCAATTTTTGTCTCAATCAGTGAAAAGCGCAAAAACTGGGTTAGTTGCCCTGAACCAGAACAACAAAAATAACAATTTCAGTGCCACTCCACCCAGAAATTCCCCCGCCACCCCCTGCCAGCCCCACCAACACGGCAATTCCATACATCTGCTGCACCTCCAACTGATATCCCTTCCACTATGTAGGAGGAGGCATCTGCTGGCCCTTCCTGCGGCACTGCCGCAATGCATTTTAGAATAGAACGAAAACGAAGAAGGAGGAGAAAAAACATAGGCAAGGCGTTTTGCGCCACGCCCCCACCATATCTGTCAAGTGAACTGGAAGTGATATGGAGGCGAACCAGCCAACACGACCAGAGAATCAGCTAGAGTGAAGTGAGAGGGGAAATGTAGGAGACAGAGATAGAAATACATGGAGGAGGGTGAAGAGAAGGAGCGCAAGGATGAGGATGAGCAGCGTGTTCACGTGCAAAATTGCAGCGATTCCCAAAAGGTTGCCATTTCCTTTTTTTTCCCCCCCATCCACTCCAAATCGAATTCACTTTGGCTGCATGTGTGAGTGCGTGCGTGTGTGCGTCTCTGTGTGTGTGTGTGGCTGAGTGTAATTCGAGTTACGTTTGTAGTGTGATCGATGACTGCCAGGATACAGAATGGAGCAACAGTGGCAATCGCTCCACAGCATTTTAATCGCCTGCTGCATCTATTGATGATAATGAAGCTGAACGAAACTCGCAGCCGATCGACTTGGTTTATACGGGGCCAATTTCGAAAGAAAACTAAAATAAAGTAAGTAAGTCGCCGGGCCGACTTGGATATACCATGCATTAGGTGAAGAGATATATATTAAATTTCTTTCAAATGTTATCTCTCTTTTGTGGAAACGAGCACTTTAGCGCCCCCCGACCAAATCGGTGATTTGCAGCATATGCTATCTCGCTCTTTTTCGCGTGCATCTGCCTTGCACCGCTATGAGTGAAAAACGTTTCTATGTATAACTCGGCCATTTTTATTCCGATTCTTTTGATATTTGGTGGGATGATAGATATACGTAACATGTATTAGTGTGCCAAATTTAATTTCGATACGATAAATATTTCGGCTGAAAATCGAATTTTTCGAATTTCGTGGGCGGAAGGGGGCGTGGCCAAAATTTGAAACAAACTTGGTCTGCGTGCACACTGCACGCATCTAATGTCCAAATCCGAAAGCTCTATCTATTATAGTTCCCGAGATATGGAGGCTCAAAATATTGTTTTTCAAATAGCGGGGGCGGAAGGGGGCGGGGCGAAAAAAAAAATAAACTCGATCTGCCTGCAGAGCAAACGGGTCTACATGCCAAGTTTGGTTGCTCTAGCTCTTATAGTCTCCGAGATCTCGATGATTCTTCAGACGGACAGACGGACAGACAGACGGACATGTCTCAATCGACTCGGCTATTGATACTGATCAAGAATATATATACTTTATAGGGTCGGAGAAGCTTCCTTCTCCCTGTTACATACATTTTGGCGACTTTAATATACCATTTCATTCTACGAATGCATGGTATAAAAAAACGTAAGTTTTGAAACAAATGAATATTTATTGGTTCGGTAGATCAAGGTAGAACAATTAATTATTATTTCTTAATTATTTTTTAACAAGTTTTACAAATTTATTCAGTATTTGGTATTGGTATACAAATCGTATTGCAATAGTTGTAAAATGTCGTCCAACTATAGTTTACATTTTATGAGTACTTTTCAAATTAATTCTATCAACTTAAATATCGCTAAATATTGACATTGGTATCTTTCTAGAGTATATTTTTAAAATTTGGCGGAGTCTATTTTGGTTCCCAAATTTGTATTTATCTTCAAATCAATCATTAATTTCATAAGGCACTTAAATCTATTTAGTTTTAAAGACAGAAAATGATAACTTAAATATTTAAAATAGTAAGCACGATTGGCGATTCATTTGGATTGATCAAAAACAAAAAATCAAATATAGAACTCAAATCATCTGAAAGTATTTTTCGATTACCATTTCGATTTCTAAATTAAGCACTACCTTTAGGGCTTTGGAATTCTTTCAGGACGAATGAAGGTTTAATTATTAATACTATAAAAATTTTTAGATCTATATCTAAAATTTTACTTCACTTATTAATATAATTCAATAACCGACTCAAATTATGAGTTCCGAATTATTTAAATCTGACCAAGAAGGTAATTTCCACTTAGCTTGAAGGAGTCCGCTCTGCGCTCTCTCTTTTAAATTAATTTAGTTCCTTTCCATTTAGACCAACAGCATATCGATATTTGGCTCCTTAACCTCAACGTTATTTGATGATCTGCTTAAAATATCAAAAATTGGGTACCTCAGAAATACTTAAAACAAATAAGAAAATAGAAAACGCATAAACGCAGTTTGAACTCGTCTGTTAAGGACACCATCGGAAGGATGAAAGCTGCCATTGGCAATCTTTGTTGCTTTGTCTCTTTCTCCCTACCTCTCTATCTATCTGTGTGTCTCGTGCTCTCTCTCTCTCTCTATCTCTCCTTCTATCCCTCTCTCTCTCTTTGTTCTTAGTCAGTGATTGTTTGTCCACATTGCAACGCCGCTAAATTGTTTGTCTTTTGTGTGTGTCTCTTCAATCTACCCTTCTACCCTTCCACACTTCGGTCGAGTCCAATAGCAAGCCCATTGCCAGTTCAAATCCTCGTGCCACTTCACATCTCCTCCAGCTCCAGCTCCAGTTTCAGTTCCTTCATGATGATGATGATGATGATGTGCGTGCCAATGCCATTAACAATACGCCCCAGAATACCCCCTAAAAACTGGGAAACGCCGTCAAATCCATTGTTATTTCGGTGGTCGATTGTTGTTCTTCCGGCTTGCGTGAGCTTATTGTGGCCCCGGCAAACACACACAAGTCCAGATAGAAGAGAACACAAGAGAACAGAAGAGAAGAGAAGGAGAATCGACTAAAAAGGATGCCTCCGCCACGGACCCCTTCTCATGCAAAACTCAATTCGATTTTGGTTTGGTGGTGGGCGCGACGGGTCGGGTGAGGGATGGTGTGTGGGAAGAAGAGGGCTTGTTTTTTCAGCTCGGTTTGTTCTCAACTGCA
Source organism: Drosophila sp. 14030-0761.01 (assembly GCA_018150735.1). Classification (NCBI taxonomy): domain Eukaryota; kingdom Metazoa; phylum Arthropoda; class Insecta; order Diptera; family Drosophilidae; genus Drosophila; species Drosophila sp. 14030-0761.01. The sequence continues at coordinate 4,848,961 of JAECWO010000099.1, forward strand.
ATAATCTTATTAGCAGTTTTGTTGTTCGAACCTAATCAATTACCAACGTAATTACAAACTTTGCTAATCTGCTTTTGGGTTTCACTATGTGTAGCCAGGGGAGAGGAGGTAGAGCGGGAGGAGAGGATGGGTTAGCAGTCAGCTATCCAATATGTTCGACACGGACATGGAAATGGAGAAAATTTCTGTTCAGTTGTTGGTGAGAAAATTTAGTGGGCCAAAAATAAACGATTTACGGTACGCACTGGCCCATAAGGGCTAAAAGATGTTGATTTTGGCAATTAATTGGAGGGAAAGAAACCAACGAACCCAAATGCTGCCCAACTTGAATTAAGTGGGAATGATTCATCTTTCATTACTCTGTTTTCGCATTGTGTAGACAGGTTGGATCACTAGCAAATTTTCCGCCCTATTCCAGGCAATCTGGTCTTAATTAGAGTTAGTTTTAAAATTGTCAAAACTGTGGCAAAGACTTTACACGAAAAATTAACCTTCGTATAAAAGTGTTCATAAGGGTAATTTTAGATCGAGAAACACGAAAATTACATTCATTTTTATACCATGCATCTATAGGATATAATGGCAGGACTATCGGTATGTTCTTTACACAGATAATATTCCTTGATAATAGAAGTAGTTTAATAACAATTTCGACCTCCGTTTAAAATGAAAAAATAAAATTTAATAAATGTTCTTTTATCTCAGCTTCCTAAAAGTCTTTCAACTTCCGGACATGCGGAACGTCCTTGAAATAGAAGAGTTATATGTGACTTTTTGACCATTTTGTCGACCTTACAGAATTTTGAGCAACATGTTCAAAAGGATTTGAGGAATCCTTGAATGCAGTTCCATGTCCATAAGTGTGCCAAATTAAATGACAATACTGTAAATACTGCGGGAAATATGTATACTCCCAGGCGTTCATTCAGACGGCCATATCTGTATCAATATTTTCTCTCATGCTGATCAAGAGTATATATAATTTATAGGGTGGGAGATGCTTCCTTCTACATTTTGGGGACTTTAATAAACCATTTCATCCTATGGGATGCATGGTATAAAAACAAGACAACCCAAATGATACGAACCCGAGCCACTTTTCACCTTATGCCTGTATGCATATATATAAATGCGATTTGAAAAATTGATTTCATTTGTGAAACATCCTGACAAACTAAACAATTTCCGTCCAACGGAGGCTCTAATCAGATCAGAGTTCTTCCTGGCTCCTTCATTCGCCCTCCCAAACTCTTTCACCTTCCCAGGGGAGAGGAGGGGAGGGGAGGAACAACATTTATGCTGGCCATTTGCCGTTTCCTGTTGTTTACCAGACAGAAGCATCAGAGCAGCAGCCAGAACATAAGCAACAACATTTTGTTATTTAGTTATTTATTTATTTTTACAGGGAAAACTTATTTTTCCATATTTCCTCTTCCGTCCCCTCCCTCCCCCGCCGTATTGCTCGATTACGCAGATGAAGCCGCGAGAAAAATTCAGTGAAAAACAAGAACATTAAAAGCAGCCGTTGAAGTACCCAAGATGAAGTTCAGTTGAAGAGGCTGGGGAAATGCGAAATGTATCTTTTGCGACTCTGGATATTAGAAAACAAAACAAACAACTTTTGTGTCATGCAGAGAAAGTGGAGGCAACAATATAAATAAAGATGGATAAATACAGAAAGCCAGAAAATTATGCATATCGAAGGGGAGAGAGAGAGAGAGATCAGAGACAAAAGGAGGAAACCGAAATTAAATTTTCCCATTTCACTCAACTCGAAATGAAAATCTCAAAATGAAATCAAACGCCTGTGACAAAATGTTTAAAAATGCATTTTATTACTTTCAATGGATGCAAACAACATACAGACACACACACTCACACACACACGAGTATATACCTCTCTGTCATAAATTTGGTAAAATGTGAAAATTCAAAAAGAGAAAAACTCAATTAAAATGGACTTAGTTTTATTTTGCATGCGTGACAAGGCGCAAATCAGCCCCAAATGGAACTTTTTGCCAAGCCACAGAAATTTACGTAAAATATAAATAAGAAACTCTCAATAGAGATACCGAATTATGGGATACTCTATTAAGAAAACTAACAAAATGTCTTGAGTTGATCCGGTTGAGAGTCACTAGAAAAATGTAATCTAGGTTTGGAGAAGGTTTAATTGAAATCTACAAGTTAATTCCAGTGAGCTCGATTCATCGAAACACAGTATCTCCTCTCTAGTTGCAGTTTCTCTATATATCGAAATCATTTGGCTATATATCGGCATTGGTCCCGCTATAATTTCAGCGTTATGGAAATGACAAACTGCCCCTGGCACTCATTGGGAATTCATTATAGGGTATTTGAGAGCTTGCCTGTCTTCATTTAAAATGCATTCATCCTTTTCCATATGTGTACTAGTCGCATGTGTGTGTGTGTGTGTGTGTTGATGTTTTGTGGATTTCGAAATGTGGGCAGCCAGAAAAAGGAGTACAAAAAAATACAGACAACAAGTAGACAAGTTACTGACAACTCACACAGATACACAGCCATACATATGTATGTGTGTGTGTGTGTGTGTGTGTGTGTATTTCGGTTTAATGCCATCGTCTGTGGTCTCATACTGAACATTTTTTGGGGTCCAAGGCTTAAAATTTGGCCAACACAGACACACTCACACACATACAGTCACATATGTATATTTTGCTATGTGGTTTGTGGTCTCTCTTTTTCTCAAGTTGTTAAGAAATCAACTTTTTGGCTTTTGCGGTCGGGCGCACATTTAGTTGTGAGTTAGAGTAAGAGAGAGAGAGGGAAAAAGAGACACACACATAAATAGAGGAGACGGAGATGGGCTTAAAAAGTGTATTTTCCTTCTAATTGGCGCACTTTTGTTTAGCATATTACGTATACGCCTTGAGTTCCCCTTTTCTAGATCTTTTAGTTGTTGCCCCCTTTTCTTTTCCTTTTCCTTTTTAGTGGTGGATTAAAAGTCTTGCAAAATATCTAACAAGCTTAGCAATTAGAGAGAAATGTTGGCAAGCCAAGTGAAAAGGCCAAGAGCACGATGGAATAGCCTAACTAGTTAAATAAAAGTAATTTAGAGCCACAAAAACTAATGTAAGAATTGTGTGCTTTTTTACACCCTTGCCATAGGAGGAAGGATCAAGTCTCGCCTTCTCTCATTTTTCATATCTGACTCTATCCAGAATTTTACTCTAATGAGTCTAATTTAATTAGAATATCAAAAGACAGAGGTAAGTCTTGGCTGCACCCTTGCCAAGTGCATTAATTCCAATGAATGAATGAATTTTTTTTAGTTAAAACACTTGGAACACAGCCTCTAATTCAGTCACTTTTTTGTATCTTCTTAGTAGAACTTTGAACATTTTTTTTCATCACGAAAAATTACAAGAATTTGATAGAAAACATTTTTATTAATTTGTATACGCATTTATTACTGATATTTTGAGAGGTAAATAAAGACTTCAACTTCATCGTACGGAAAGTATGTCTTATCCAAGGATAATGGATCAAAATTATGAATGTTTTCTGAAGTAAAATAATTCTCGAGCTAGTAAAAAAATATACAATTCCAGATTGACCAATTAACTGCAAATGCTAAAGGCGGGAAAGAAGAATTCTTAAATTTTATGTAAATATTTTTATTGCTTACGATTTGGCAGCTCATAAATCAAATATTCAAACACTTTTTTACTGAACATTTGCGTGACGTTGACGATGATTCTACCAGTAGCTAATCTATCTAGTAAACTGATAACCCCTTGAGGCACCTATACACTCACACCCACGCACACACACACAGTTACTCAACACATATAGAGTGGGACCCGAAATCAACTGCCATTTCTACTGCCTGCCGGCTATGCTATTAAATTTATGACGCAAGTAAATTGAATTTTAAATTTGAGTATGACAAATGTGCCACGCCCCAATCAGCCCAACCATACCACCCTTCGGACCCACCCCCACCCCCACCCCCTGTACCATCCATGTGGGATAGAAATTGCCTATGAGCGAGCACAAAAGTCATAAGTCGGCGGCCAAAAAAAAAAGGGGAGAAGAAACGTTGTCGTGTTCCAACAACAACAACAATAAACGTGACTCCCTCAAAAAGCAACAAAAAACATATAACCAAAAATGTGTGTTGGAACACCTGCTGCTGCCTTCCCCACCCCACCCCACCCCTCCTCAGCCCCTCTGGCAGCTGTTGGCAAAGTGTTGACTGGCCCCAGCTCTGACTGATTGAGTGAATTTGAGATTGACTGACAGATGGATATAGAGAAGGGGGCAAGAGGGGGAGGAGGAGTCGCTTGGGGTAGAGAGAGCAGGTGGAAAAGCGTAGCAAATCAAAATCAGCACAAACTGTAATGGAAACGACAAATACGTGCGCAGTTTTCACAACAACAACAACAACAGCAGCAGCGATAAAAATTTGTGACAGTAAATTTAACGAAAACTGCCTTCATCAACACGAAAATGCTGACAAAACAAATTACGGGGGCCCAGAGAAATGAAATCGACAAATTTTCTATTAGCTCAGCCGCAGGCACAAAAAACAATATGCAGAAATTATTCGCAAGCAACAAAAAAAAAAAAAAAAACGAAGGAAATTTGAGAATTCCGCACACGTTTTTGCATTTGTTGTTCATCTGTTCGGCATCAAATGTAGCGTTAACTTTTCCCCTAAACCGTCCACCACCATACCCCTCCCCCCTTCCCATCCCCCCTTTCCACGATTCTGAACTGGCGCAAATCTCACAGTGGAAATCAAATTACACAAGAAACAAAGAACAAACACGACAGTGAAAAAAGAAAAACTCACGTGTCATGATGCACTTGAGACTAACGTGTGGGATTTCCTTATTTCCTGCCTTCCTTCTCGTGCTTTTCCAGCGCAGACATTTGACATTTGTCTGAGTTTTTCCCGGGGACTTTGAAGCGCAAATCAAAAACGTATCAAATAAAAGTTTTCGCCTTTTTTTTTGGTAGCATACTTTTCTGCGCACTCAACACGTGTTCTAAAGGTAATTTTCGATGGGTAACTCCAGCGAGACCACTTGGGAGTAGTAGAGGAAGGAAAAAAAAGGAAGAAAAACGACACCCAGAGATGACATGACAAAATCATGAAAAATCAAAAGGAAAATTGCTAAAAAACAGAAGGAAATCGGAAGAATGGAAAAGGTGAGAGAGCGCTCACTTGTAAAGGGAATTCCATTTTACAATCGATTGTAGTCAGAGCATATTTGATGTTGGTTTTACTTCTGTGATTATTATGCGTTTGGGACATATGACAGAGTGACAAATAAACAATTTCTGATTTGCTGGATTTCAGTCACTTCCATTGAATGAAAAACTGAGGAGAAAAAGATTAGTTAATTCGAAAATGCTTTCAACATGAGTATAGAAAAGGCGAAAGTAGAGAAACTGCTATGAAGACACACATAGGTTTTAGTGAAACTAACATACATTTTTGAGAATTCTTCAAACATAAAAAGGACAAAACTTCATGTTCAACACTTTCATTAACTGCTTACTTAAATGGGAAGAAAATCTTTAAATGTTTTGAATCTTGAAATCTTTCGACAAAAAAAGGAACAACTTCAGAGTAAGAAACTCCATTTCGGCATATTATGTTTAAGTTGTTAAATTTCACCTTACCTATATTAATAATATCGCATTGACCCGAAGGTTAGACAAGCAGCTAGCAGCTATACGAAAGTTATTCAACCATTTGAAGCTGAATCGTAAAATGACAGGTACATAAGCTCAGTTCGCCGCAATAATATTGTAGAAGTGGAGATTGCTCTAACTGTTAAATGAATCAAATATTTTACCTTTGACATATGATAGATATATGCAATTTCCAAAACAGTTTCCTCTGCCGACAGATGTTTGATGAAAATAGGAGTGAAAACTTTTCTTTTTGACAAGCTTTGACTTTAAAATGTGTTTAAATTTTTGAAAGAATATAATCGAAATGTCAAAATTGAGATAAAGTCATTTTAAAGCAAATAAAAAAACTCTTGAAAATAAAGACTTTATTTGGTTTTTGCTACCGACTATTTTATACTTTTATATTTATGGGATGACTCTATCGCTCTTTCGATATCTACTAAATTCTTTTATCTGTAGACTGTGTTATCCAAGTTCAATGCTTAAACTAGTTGCGAATTACAATAAAAATTAAGCCAAATGGAGTCAAGCTTACAACATCAGAGTTCACCTTACACGTAAACAGATTAAATTAATCCTATATATATTATTAAAAACATTAACTAATTTTGGTTTCAATAACTTCTTTCAATAGTTGATTTTCCACCATAGTTTCGGATTATAGTATGAATATAGCTCTAAAGATTGCAGTCTCCCGAAAGAGCTAATTAAAATTGAAGACCCTAAAGTGTTTTACAAATATGAATGTTCCGCAGCATTTCACTTGAAATTATAATGAATAATTTTGGCGCTGCAATATTCAATAAATGTTACTGGCCACAAAATGACATGGTTTAGTCTCTTTTTGCCTTTTTTTTGCGCTAACTCTTTATCAGTTTCGGTGTGCGTGGGTCGCTAATTAAATAACCAAAAAGTGGTGAATGCGAAAACGTTGGCCAGGTGCGGTTCTCTCTGCATACTATTAACCCATATATGTAAGGATAACCCCCTCACCCTCACCCGCTGCGGCAATGTGCGGCAATTCGTGACAAATCAGCTCGAAGCGAAATTTCCAAATTTCGTGCCGACTACGAACGACTCCATTGAATGTGTGTGAAAGTGTGCTTGCATAATTTCATTAAAATAACTGTCAAAAATGTTCGCGTACACCCGCAAAAGCCATGCCTATCTATGTGCCACATAACCCCTCACGCCCCCTCCCCGCCCTAATTCCACCGTTTTGGCGAATATTCCACAAGCCACTCGACTCTCGACTCTGACGGCAGACTGTCAATAGGAATTCAGGCAGGTGTCAAAAATATTTCAGGCATGGAAGTGTTCTATTGCCTCACCTCTCTCTCTCTCTCTCTCTCTTTCTCTCACTCTCTCTGCCTCAAATTGGCATAAATTGCTTTAGGGCTATGTGGGTAACACGCCCCCTGTATGCATGTGTGTGTGTGTGTGCGTGAAATTAATTTTCATTATTGGATTTTGCGACTTAGACGACATCATTATCGTGTTCTTATCGACAATGACAGAAACCCAACCATGCCGCAAAATAACTCGGAATTCTGACATTCTGATGTGTGTGTGTGTGTGTTGTTTGGTGGTGCCTAATCGCTCAGAAGGCGTTGAAAATTTTGCACAAAAATTTACAAAATTACAATCGATTTTCGAGATATGTGAGAAATGAAACTGTCTGTGAATTCGTTTGTGTTCAGGAGGAGGCAAATCCGTCAGAGTTTTCCTCTTTATTAAGAAAAATCATTCAGCCATGACCACTTATATTTCAATTACAACAATTCCATACAGGAGAATCGGAGAGAATTGGCTTTGTGAGAGCATCATACAAAACGGAACTCAATGTGACAACAAAATCAGCTCCTGCCATAAAGGATAGATGATAGTTACCCATAGTTACCTCCCCCACATAGACACTCGTCCTTCACAGAAAGGATAATGAAGAGGAAGCCCCCAATTGAATGGAGTCTCTCTCCATCTCTCTCTCTCTCTCTGTAGTTCTCTCTCTCTATCTTTCTTTTTACATTGCTTTTCAAACAATTTTGTGGAAGCCACAAAACTAACCAAGCAAATAATTTCTGAAAATTCAATTTTCTCTCTATGAATATGAATATGCAAAGAGTGAATGAGTGCGAAAGTGGCGTGTGAGTGAGAATGAGTGAGTTCCTGGAACAAATTACAAATAATTTGTTGAAAATTTAATTTGATTTTCGGTTGAGTTTCCGACGATTGGCGCTTTAGAAAAGTTTTCCAAACAGCCATTTCCGATGCTTTGATTCTCTGATTCTCTGAATCTCCTCCCAGCTCTCTCTGTTTGCGCTTCATTGCCAGCTTAATTGTAAAGTTCGTTTCGAACTTCAATTCAAAATGAAACGAGTCCAAATCGAATCACGTTCACGTTTCCCTTCGCAAAAACCACTTCAACAAAAATGTCAAGTTGAACAGCATTCAAATCTTTTTAGAGTACTTCAAACCGAAACCTCCCCCCCCTCGACTTTTGCCCCACCGCCAGCTAGAGAAACTTTTTCAAAATCACCTCTCGCCGCGCTCACCTTAGAGAAAAGAAAGGTAAAGCTAAAGGCAAAGGCCCCAAAGACGTGAGTGGACTAAGCAATCTAAGCAGCGAAAAGAAATCGAAAGCGGCGACAAAAACTTACGAGAGAGTGAAAAGGTGATGAGAAGGTGGGGGGAGGTGGAGGGGTTCGAAAACCACCTAACAATTCACAAACATTTTCGTTTAATGAGACCAATAAAAGGTTTTCGGCCTCGACTCGAAATCAAAAGTTTTCCTCGAAGGTTGCGCAAATTGCATTTCGATGCTTAAATCTTTTATGAGCGAGTAGTAAAAAAAAGTGCTTTAAGTATGTTACGAGGGGTTGGCCAAAAAGCACAAATTCAATTGAAAACTTATGCACGTACTTAAGGATGGTAAAAATGAGAATGAACCCTTTTTACCCTCTCTCTCACTCTCTCTCCTCTCCATCCCCTCGTCGCATTCTTGCACTAATTGCACACATGGGACAACTTTAAGAAATGGCTGAAGAAAACGTCTCTCATTAAAGTTTTTATACCCTTTTCGGCGAATAGTATGGGAAATGCAGTATAAAGTACTTATTTAAGTAAGATTTGAGAATTAAACACATGCCATTAGTAAGAAGAGAATATTAACATTATTTATTTTTCTTACGTTGGAAAATTCTCATAAAAGTTGATATACCTTTTCTACTGTATATACAAAAGTTAAAGATAATCCTTAAAGTCTTTTACGTGTAAGTATTTTTAATCTACACCCTCGAAGAACAAAATAGAGTGACCGTAGTGCTTTACTTTTATTATAACTCGTTACATCTAGTTACCTTTTACCTACACGTTACTTTTCAGCTTCTCGTTACTTTTGCAAGCGTTCATTTGGAGCACTTCTCATTGAACATCGACATTGGCAGCAACAACTCAAGCTAGAAATCGGTAATAATTTTAATTAATTTCTTAAATTTCTTACAAAGCAAAGCCTTTTCCTTTGATAGTAGTTGAAGTAAAGATGACAAAGCCTTGCCATACAATTCTATTGGTCAGACCTGATAACTTCTCGGCCAATAATTTCACATACTGCGATTTCAAAAGTCTAACCGAATGCCTGGAGACCCTGTGCTATGTCTACGAGGAGCATTTGCGTCGCCATCAGGAGGAGAAGGGCACCATTATCTATAGCCTGGAAGAGCTATATGAATTTCTCGACTCGTTCCTGGAGCTAAACTGTTTGGTCCAGCAGGAGGAAGGGGAAAGCTACATGCCACATAGCGCTCAGTGGATCAAAGAGCAACTATTCCAAATGCTGGGCCAGAAAAGCGCCAAGAGGAAGTAGTTTTAATTGAATAAAATACAATTCCTCACCCGTCAAATATCGGGAGACTAATGATGATGGTGTACTTCAGTGCGACCTGGGCATGATTTTCAATTTGTGATCTTAATCAGCAGGTGTCCTTTATGTCCTTTTTTTTGCTTCTGCCTCTCTGGCCATTCTGAACAATTTTTTGTGCTTCTCTGCCTTGGCTTTCGTTGCTTTTGTTGTCCATCAGTTGCCTAGGCATTAACTTTTGTCATTTTCGAGCAGTGAACAATGCAATGTGAATTGGCAGCAGGTCCTGGCTCTTGCTGGAGGTCCTGGCCCTTCGTCTAGCCTGGGGCTACTCGACTGCTAGTTGCTAGCTGGCTGCCCGCTGCTTTTTTCGAGTTTCGTTTGGCCTGCTGCTGTGTTCATTTAATTAAATTACAGCAAATTGTTGGGGCTGGGCCATGTCCCCTTTGTTCGACAGAAAATAAAATGACACACAAAAAGAAGAATGGAAGATAACAAATACGTTAGATGGCACAAAATTGTTTTAAAGCTCTGCTTAAATTGCCCAAGTGAAACAACCAAGCAGCTGGGCGACATTCTGTGTGTGTGTGTATGTATTTTATATATTTATGCTATATCTAAGAATATTTTGAAATTGAAATCTCGCCGAAATTTGTTTTGTGCGTTATTAAAATGCAATTGACGTTTGAATTGTGAGTGTGTGTGTGTGTGTGTGTGTGTGTGTGTGTGTGTGTGTGTGGGTGGGTGGGTGAGCTTGGGTGTGCAGCATATGGCTACAGTCCCTCCTCAACAGCACCCTGTTGGAGTGTTCCCATTTCGGCCTTCTAGAACTTGATAAAACTCCAAGGGAAATGCTGAGAGATTTCCACAACAAGAACATCTCAGGGCGAAGAGTTTTTCTTTTTCTCATTTTTTGTTTGTGGCCTACGCAAAATCAAAATCATAAAATATAAGTTTGCCACTGCGTAAATTTCTCCCCCCATCCCCCACCATAGGCGGAGGTCTGATATATGAGTGGGGTGGGCAAGCAACTTGGTCACAGCTGCCTAAATGTATTTTAATTTGTTTGTTTGTTACTGTGAATTGAAAATTTTCCGAGCATTTAAATGGCAAATACATGAGCAAAACTTTTCCAACTGCGCCACAAATAATGAAAAAAAAGGAACTGGAAAAAATTGTGCATAAAAAGAATGATTAATAACAAAAAGCAAAAATTCAGTACATTAAGTCGGCTATGGGGGATACCCATTATTAATTTAAGAAGCGGTATGCACGAACCTCAGAAATTTTGTAAGGACACAGATTCTTTGTGAAGGCGCGTGTTGATCTTAGAGGCAGATAAGCAACTTCTCCTAGTTTCTAGTTTTATTTCTCTCTCAAATTGAAACACAAGCTAATTTCCATATTCCAAAAATGGTGACCCCGACGTTGACATAGAAATCTATGTTAATCGCCACAATTCTAGCCACTCTGAACCAACTTGAAACTATTAATGAAAACTTCTAAAATTAAACAGTTTCAGCTCATTACCTTTACTTTTAGGAACAAATATTATAATGTTTTTTAAATCTAATTCATATAAATAATATAAGAGAAATATTTGAGGAAATCAATCAATATATTATAAATTATTAAAATTATAAGTAGAATGCGCGACAGCAACTTCTAGTGAAGCTCGATGATTCCAAATCTTAATACCTTTAAAACCCAAACTGTCTAATGATTTGATTTAATTGTTAATTCATTTTTCCATTTCCTATTTCTGGATGAGCTGTGTATACCCATTTCAGCGATATTTTCGTACACGGTATGCAAAGCATTTGCCAGACATTGGCTTCAGTTATCGCAACTGTTTGTTATTTGCTTCAAGAGTTGACAATAAAAGTTTCGAATGGGATCCATCAATGTCACCTGACAGAGAAATCTATAAACAATATCCGGGGTGTGTGTGTGTGTGCGTGCGTATGAGTGTGACAGTGTGTGTGTGTGAAAGTGTGTGTGTGATAACCATTTGGCAATCAACTCAAAACTGAAGTGGCAATTTTTGAGTGATTTGATATTGGCAAAAAACTGCAATGACGGATGCGCTGAAAAGTGGCTAACAAATTTCCCCCTTTCTCATCATCCCGTGCACCACTTCATCCCACCACTCCACCCACCCCGCAACCACTCAAACAGTTGTCTCTGGCACTTATTCGTTCGCCAGAGAACGGTAAAAAGTGTCAAATTTTATGAGCGATCATTTTTTTTGATTCCCTCCCCCCAACCCCAACCCCATCAGAACACTCTTCCCCACAATATTTACCTCTTTTCCAGTTGTGTTTCTTTAGTTTGCTTTGCTCACTTGTTCTCCAAGTGCCGCGAAATGTTGTTCCTTTTGACAAATTTCATTTTAAGTGGTTAAAATTATTTTCCTTTTTCCCGTTTGGCTGTGTTTCGCTTTCTCACGCGATGATTAATTAGAAATTGTCAGGCAGAGGCAAAATATTTAAATCATAAATTAGCATTTTTATTGAGGGGGGGAAAAGCGGCGAAATTTATTATATCTTAATGAATTATTACGCGATGGAAAATTGTAATTTGGTTTAAAGCTGAAATGGATTTGCTAATTGTGGGTACCTCAATACCTTGTTGGAATAAATTGTATACAAATTTTAAAAGGAGTAGACATCATGCCACAAATTTACTCTTACTTCTCATTCGATTTGCAAATAATTGGTCTATTATAATGTTAATTTCAATTAACTAAAAGCATTATAATGCATAGAATCTGATATGTTGTAGAAATATGTTCTATTATTTTAGTAACAAAATTGTTGTGGAAAAACCATTTATTTGCTTATTTATTTAATGTTTATTATATTTACCTTAACTGTGAAAATTATAAGCACCAATCTATCAAATACATATATTTCATTAGCTTTTACAACGAAGTTAAAATTTAAATTCCTAATGTTTTACAATTTATAATTGAACGTAATTATAAAAGTGGTTTATTATTTTAGTTCATAATTCTTATGTGTTGAATTTATGGAGCATTTCGCCCACGAGATTGAGCCCTCACATCTAGTGGATGAAGTCGTTTAAGCCTTCGCCTGGAGTTGTTGATGGCCAGATCGTTGGCAAGTGGGTTAGGGTGTGCTAAGAGACGATAACCTCCGCAATTGTAGGAAGGTCTAGGTCTCGATGGATAACCGAATTGCGGAGATACCAGTCAGCTCCAGTGATGCGACGGAGCGCCTTATTCTGGATGGTCTGGACTTTTTTAATGGAAGTTGCGGATGCTGAACCCCAGAGTGGAATCAAATACACATATCACCCAAGTTCACATTTACATTAACATTCAAATTGCTTCCACATTTTTCTTGTTTTTGAAGATTCTTTTTCATTTTTGGGTTTTCTGATACAAAATAAATTGTTAACCATGGAAAAGCAATAGAACTGACCAAAATAAAAACCTTTCTCTAAGCCACCTTCTATAATAATGTCAAAGGATATTTCCAGGATATTAGTGGAAACAGCTTGTACATTAAGCGATAATTTTATGTCTGAATGTTGACTTAGGAAGCTCAAGTGGACCTTACGATACCAGGACAGTGCCAGTTTGGCGCTAAAAGCTGACCACCTCCAGTCGGACCAATCAAATGGCTGGAATCACTTGACTATTCATGTAAGAAACGGACAAAAAGATTAGAGATATTGACTACGAGCTAAATGGGAAGAATAAATCTTAAAAAATCATACGAAGAGATGGCTCTGAGCTAATTACAGGGTAAAGTTAAAATAGGTGTTATCAGAGAAAAGGCATAACTAGTAGTGCAGTGGTTTTTAAAGATTTTAAAGGTCAATGAGGCAGAAATAGATTTATGTGGTTCAATAACTCAGGAGAGTCTTTGTCACCATTCAAAAGTTCAAAAGATAAGTTAATCAGCAATTAAACAATTAAGACTAAATAATAGAAGACTTTCAGAGCACAAAGGTAAATTATATAAATATCTACGTGCTATAAAAATCCTTTCTGTGAAAAATCTGAGTAGGTAATATTTGTTTCATTAAATTATTTAAATGGCATTAAACCAACGGCAAATGGAGGCACTCTTTACTTTCCTTTTATGTAAGTTTTGGCACTTCTCAACGACCATCTATTATCTGCATATCATATGGCATTTCTTAATGTCAGCCATTAGCAATTTCTGATCCATTATATATCATTTGGTTTTGGGTTTCGTCTCATATTTTGCTTATCATAAAAGTTGATGCCCCTGTTAACGCGTCGTCTTATTATATTGAATCAGCCACGTGTTCATAACTTTTTTTGTCGCACAATTAAATACGGCAAACCAAAAAGGAGCTGCACTTTTGGCCACACACACACCCAGACAGGGGCACACACACACACAGAGAAACAAAGTGAAATGATGGCCATGAAATGAACTTTTGCTTTGCTGGCTGCCAAATGTCGGCCCAAACACAAAGAGACAGCAAAACATTTAACTGCTGTGCAGTCGTCCATGATGAGAGAGAAGCCTTCGCCAATCTTCCATTGGGTCTACCTTCCATCTGCCTGCTCTGTGTCTTCCTCTTTCCCCCCCCATCCCCTCAGTCAATTATGGTCTATGGACATTAAATGTCATTACGCAGTAACAATCAAAAGGAGAAGGCAAAGGCAAGCAAAGCATGAAATTAAAATGCGCCTAAGATGTATTTTTCGTTGTCTGCCATGACAGACATTCAGTCCCAGGATGCCACGCCCCCCTTACCCCTTACCCCTTACGCCTTGTCACTGGTTTGCTTATAAACGGAGTTTGCTGTCATTTTGCTTATAATTTCATTTTTCACACTCAACATTCATGGCTCAAGCCAAGAATTGTTTGGCTTTTTGCCTTCTTTTGATTTTAATATCCTTTCTGGGCATATAAGATGATGGCCACATGATGATTTTCCCATTCGAATGCGTTTGCAAGGCGTTAAAAGAAATGTTTCCAAGAATATTTCACAACATCTTAAAGTAATTTGGATTAATTATAGAACATCTTAAGAGAAAATAATGTGGCTATAATTGTGCGATTTCCTAATAAGTGAAAGCACTTGAATGATGCTTATCATTTGAGGAAGGTTCTCGCTAGATCACTCCCAGCCGAAAAAATTTCTGAGAATGAAAATTGCCAACTTTATATGTGAAGGTTTTTTAATGGCATTTGGTTAATTAATTAACAAGCCGCAGTTGTTTAAGTGCCGCTACCTTGGTTTTTCGTAATGGAAAAATGGGGGCATAATGTACTTATTTCGACATAACATGGCTGTAAAAGCCTTTTAATATTAAAATGTCCCACTTAGCTTTTAAGAGTCCATTGGACAAAGAGTATCTCGAATTTCATAGCCTTGTCTACTAGTACTTCCCAATATATATATATTCTGTATTTTTTCGGGCACTCTGCCAATAAAATAATAATCATAAAACTGAGAAATGTCCTGCTGTTGCTGCTGCCGTTTGTAGGAAATTAAATTTGATATTAAATTTTCTAATATTTTGAGCTGCTGTTGCCTGTTGATTGGTCTGATGGCATAATCATGGCATATCGTAGAGTGGGTGGGGGGCAAATAAATTTAATTAATTTTCAAAACAAAAAATGAATTCCTGGTTCATTTGAAATGCAAAACCAAAAAACTCAAGTCAATTAAATGAATGTCAAAAAGCAGCAGCAGCAGCGGCCGCTGAGAACATTCTCTCGTCTCTACCTCAACAATTCCTTTGACACACACACACAGAGAATGAGAGAGGCAAAGGAAGAGGGGGACACATAGCAATGAACAGGATGAGCCTGAGCCTTGCCAGCTACTGTGTCCTGTGTCCTGTGCATTGTCGCTCCCTTTTGTGTAGCTGTTGATGTTCTTGTTGTTGTTGCTCCTGTGGCCGCGTCCTGGGTTATTGTAGCCATGGAAATGAATATTAATGCCAGTCAATGCCTGCCTGGCCAGTAGCAGGCGCAGGAGGAGGATGAGCAGCAGCAGCAGCAGGAGGAGGAGGAGGAGGAAGAGGGGTAGCATCAGAGCCAAAGTCCTTTGCCCACAATGGCTCAGTGCGCACTTTGCACGGCATTAATATTTATCAGGCTGCAATTCTGAGTTTCTGTTGTTGATACTACCCCTCCTCCCCTCTCTCCTCTCAACGTTCTCACCCCTTACTTTCACAAGGCTTAAATGACAACATATTTTGCATAACTTCTTTTGGTGTCCCTCTTCAGTTTTAATAATATTTCAATAAACAAATGAATTTGTTGAAACAAAACAAAACAATACGAAATGTATATCATTGAAATGTTTTTTTGTTATTCTAGGAAAAAGGTAAATGATTTATATATATAACATTTTCTCTATAGCTTCAACTCTCGATTATGCCTCCGATAGATAAAACCAAACAAAAAAGGTGAAGGCATAAATCTTATTACAGACATTTTAATCACACCCTTGCAAAGGGTATTAGTTTTGTCATTAGTTTATGTATTAGATGTCAAAAATTGTATAAACAAATAAAACTATAAGATTTTGATGAACCCGATGGGATGCTTTGGTCTCTAATTTGAATCATAACATTTTGGTGACCCCGACTCGATTTGGTTTATTTAATTATTATAATGCAAATTTACTACCGGTTTACATAGTTTTTAAAAGAAACTTTGGAATTTTCCTCAAGATTTAAACATTTCTTTAGCTTTAAATAACCATATAAAGATTTTGAAGTGCAAAACTTTTTGTTCGATATCAATGAGTTTTACCTAGCTTGTATCTTATATGTAGCACTTGGGAATACTCTATCAAATGCGATTATAGACACAAATATCACATCCAATTAAATTTTTACCTTAACAAAATGAAAAGATATATGTCTCATAAATATAGATTTAATAAATAAGGCATCAATTGTAAGGTATAGAATATTCGGTGCGGAGCAGACAGCTTCTGGGACGAGTGTTTTTCAGTTTATCTGGTAGACATATCCGACACCATTCCGCCCACATGGCACCCCGGGATCTTATGCATTGTCAATGGTAATGAAATTTACTTGTACACGAAATGAAATTAAATCATTAACACCCGAAGCGCGAAGAGCGTGAAGTCATTGCGGGTCGCAGGTCGCACATCTCCGGGTCTCTCGATGTGTGAACTCCAGCGACAACCAGTAGCCAGAAAGGACACTTTTCTTCCATTTGCCCCATTCACTGTACACATATTTACAGCACTCACTGTTTGCAGTTATCGACAGCTTGAGGGGACGGCTCACCTTTAATTCACAAATTAATACAATTTGTTGACATTGGCTATACGATGTTAATGAGACGAGATCCCGCCCCTTTCCCCAAAAATGGGAAATGCAATTTTCTTTTACCCTTAACTCAAATTTAAAGTGATGGATAAAGAGACACAAAGAGTATCATTTCGTCATTGATCTGATCGCTGTGTATGTGTGTGTGTGTCTGTGGGTGACTTCAACTTAATTAATTAGCTCTCTAAACTGTAAAACATTTCTTTTTTTCCCTCCACACAAATCTGATTTCTTTTGAGATTTTGCGAGCGAAGTAACCAAAACCAAAAACATCTGGCCAAGCCAGGACAACGAGACCAAAAACTCAATCCATTCCCACCAACGGCAGCAACAAAAACACGAACAGGAAAATCTAAAACCAAAACGACAGACCAAAAGGACACCTATTGCAGGGAAAATTACGAAACGGGTAGCTAAGGCTATGCAAAATGAGAAACTAAATAGAGATGTTATTAAGTTCAAAACAGTATCAATTGTGGAACACCTTCTAAAGCTTTGAAATACACAATTTTTTTCAGAACCAATTTAATGCAGAGTGAACTCAACAGAATTATTCAAATTCAAAGAAAAACGCAATGAAAAATTCAAATGTTAAATGGTTTATTTTCTTAATTTTATTTTTTGCTACTCTATGTAATTTTATTACAAAGTTAACGATCCCGAAAAATTAAGTTTTTTCTACTATAATTTAATATTGATTTATAATATTCTTATTATATACATTATTATATGTATATATTAAATTATTTATCTTATGGGTAAGGAGAACAGATTAAGAAACTGAATAAGATATAGGTAAAAAGGGAGTGATATATTTTCTTCAACATTAGATTGAGGATATCTTTTTCGAGATGAAAACTAAACTTCAAAGGAACTTGTACGCTATTTAAAAGCATCAAATGAGTATTCTTTTCTACAGGGTATATTGAAGTCATTTCGTTTTTGTATACCATTAGCAATTTGTTAGTGTTTTTCTTTGGGATTTTTCAACTTGGGCTTTTCCTTTTTTTTTGGCCTGTTAAGTGCAGGACCTGGGAAAACTGGAGAAGCTTTTGTGTTTTAGTTTCCAACTGCAAGCCGGAAACGGATGAAGAGGTAAAAGCAGAGGAGCACGACCAATACGATGAGCACTACGAAGGAGAGGAGCGATGAGCAGAGAAGAGGAGAGGAGAGAAGAGGATGAGGATGAACAGTAGAAGAACTGAACCAAAGCTGAGTCCTGACCGCAATCGCATTGTGGCATTGTCCACATCGATGTTGTCGCCTTTTATTTTTGTTACCGGTTGGAGATTTCCCAAGGCTTAATGGAGGCCTTTCTGTGACAGACAGAGACAGAGAGCACAAACAGAGAAAGAGATAAAGAGAGAAAATCTGAAGATTGAATTGAATTGATTTTTGCTTCGAAATTTTCACAGCTTCAAAACTTAATACAAATCTATCTCTCTTGCTCTATCTCTTTCTCATTCTTTATCTCTGTCATTCCCTCAAGTAAACGAAACTTTTGGCAGTGAAAATTAAATTTTGCACTTATTAAATTATCAAATTCAATCACACAATTAAGAAAACTTGTCAAAAGTGCTGCTCAGAGGAAAGGGGAGAGAGCTTTAGTGTTGGTTAAAAGTTTTCTTGGTTTTTGGTCTTTAGCCGCATAAACTTGCTGTCGGGCCAAAGACACTTCACACACACACATACACACATACACATATGTGGCCAAAAGTCATAAAGCCCAAAAAGTTTGACAACAAACACTAAAAAAATCAAAACTATGTAAATAAATTGAAAGAAAATTTGTCATAGTTAAAAAGTCAATTTGCCCAAAAACAAAATTGAATTTCAATTTCTGTTTTGTGGTTCATTTAATTCGTAATTCAACACACTTTCAACATGGCTAATCTGATTTCTGGTCAGCCTTCTACGTTTTTGTGACAGCTTTCGTTTCGGGTAACTGTCACTTTGACAGCTGCTGTCAGTTTGTTCTATTTTTATACCCTTGCAGAGGGTATTATAAAATTGGTCAGATGTTTGTAACGCAGAGAAGGGGTCGTTTCCGACCCCATAAAGTATATATATTCTTGATCAGCAAGAGAAGACGAGTTGATATAGCCATGTCCGTCTGTCCGTCTGTCCTTCTGTCCGTCTGTCTGTCTGGTGCTGCGCGAACTAGTCCCACAGTTTTAGAGCTATGGCATCGAAGTTCGTATATAAGCTTTTCTATACAGCCACATGCACATCTGCGATTTTGAATAAGATCGGACAACTATATCATATAGCTGCCATACAAATACAAACGTTAAATGCGAATAACTTCTCTATTATAATCTTATCCAAACTGATTACGTACATAAATAAAAAGGGATTACATCATATGCGTGAAACAATAGGATAAACATAACGCCTGATTTCGACGATATAAAATTTGCCTATATAAGCAGTGCAGGCATAAGCAGTGAAGCACATATATGTATGTGTCAAAATTGCGTTTGTGTGTGTGTTAATTTGAATATCAATCGCTACATTGTCATTTGGCCATTGGAGATTGGCTGCCCCCGGCCAATGTATTAAAAATATTTCTTTATTATATTAAGAAACAAACAATTTTTTAGAAATAAAATGTAATGGTCAAGGGCTGCAAGGGTATATTTTTGATATTTTTTCTATTCATGCTTAAACTTTCAACTTTGCACAAAATTTTCAAAAATCCCCCGCTTTGCAATCTTTTAAAGTTTTGATGGCATTAAGATCAAAATTCTATAAAATCTTCATCAAAACTTTGAAAATCGGTAGAAAATTGTCCTAAATACAGACTTCGGAAAAATTCCATTTTGTCCAAAAATTTTACAGTAACTGTTCCAAAATTTATGCAACAACCTCAACTTTGCAAACCTCTAACTACGCCAATTTTTGACCGATTGCAAAAAGTCATGTCTTTTTTGCTGCTCTGAATGTGAATAATAAATTGGCATTCAAATCTGAAAAACAAATTTTGACCCGACTTTTCAAAAAAATTACATTGTCAAAATTTTCAAAACTCGAGCCGAAATTTTTTTTACGAAATTCCAAGCTTTTGATAGCATTTTAAAGTATGTAAAAATACAATAAGAAATAGATAAAAAATTTTGAAATCGGTTAAAAATTGTCTCAAATACAGCCTAGGGAAAATCGGAATTCGGACCAAAATTATACAGATTTTCCAAAAATTTTCAAAAATTCCCCGCTTTGCAATCTTTTAAAGTTTTAATGGCATTCAAAAGTAGATTAAAACTCGATAAAAACTTCATTAAAACTTTGAAAATCGGTAGAAAATTGTGCTAAATACAGCCTTCGGAAAAATTCAATTTTGTCCGAAAATTTTACAGTAACTGTTCCAAAATTTATGCAACAACCTCAACTTTGCAAAACTCTAACTACGTCAATTTTTGACCGATTGCAAAAAGTCATGTCTATACTAAACTATACAGATTTTCCAAAAATTTTCAAAAATCCCCCGCTTTGCAATCTTTTAAAGTTTGGATGACATTTAAAAGTAGATTAAAACTCGATAAAAACTTCATTAAAACTTTGAAAATCGGTAGAAAATTGTCCTAAATACAGCCTTCGGAAAAATTCTATTTTGTCCAAAAAATTGTACAGTAACTTTTCCAAAATTTATGCAACAACCTCAATTTTGCAAACCTCTAACTACGCCAATTTTTTACTGATTGCAAAGAGTCCTGTCTTTTTTTGCTGCTCTGAATGTAAAAAATAAATTGGCATTCAAATCTGAAAAACGAATTTTGGCCCGATTTTTGAAAAAATTTTTGATTTTCCAAAAATTTTCAAAAATCCCCCGCATTTCAATCTTTTAGAGTTTTGATGGCATTTAAAAGAAGCTCAAAATTCGATAAAAACTTCATGAAAACTTTGAAAATCGGTAGAAAATTGTACTAAATACAGCCTTCGGAAAAATTCAATGTTGTCCAAAAATTTTCCAGTAACTGTTCCAAAATTTATGCAACAACCTAAACTTTGCAAACCTCTAACTTCGCCAATTTTTGACCGATTGCAAAAAGTCATATCTTTATACCCTTGCAAAAAGGGTATATTAATTTTGGTCAGAAGTGTGCAACGCATAGAAGGAGACATCTCCGACCATATAAAGTATATATATTCTTGATCAGCATGACAAGACGAGTTCAAATCCGTTTGTCCGTCTGTCTGTCCGTCTGTCCGTCTGTCCGTCTGTCTGTCTGTCTGGATCAACAGCTTCTCCTCCTAAACCGCTAAAGCTACAGAGCTGCAATTTTGCACGAAGTCTTGTATATACTGCAGGCATTGTATATCTCGGATTCATCCCGATCGGACAACTATATCATATAGCTCCCATAGGAACCATCGGTCGAAAAATGAGTTTTAGATCAATAACTTCTTTCTTTTTCACCCGATTATCATAAAACTTAAGATTTGGTAGTTTATTATACATCCAAACATCCATGCCAAATTTGATCAAGATCGGATTACTATATCATATAGCTCCCATATGAACGATCGGACCAAAAATAGTTTTGCTTCTAAAAACTTTTTTGTTTCTTGAGCGATCATCGTCAAACTTGGTAAATAACATTTCTACATAGAAAATTATAATTCTGGTAAATTTGATCAAAATCGGATGACTATATCATATAGCTGTCATACAAACATATGAAAAAATTGCATGCTGCATGTCTACATGCATGCATATGTATGCGTGCCGTGCTATGGCGTGTAAAAACGGATTTTTACACCAGGGTCTTTACATTTATATAACTCTTTTTTGGGATCTAGTAACACAAAAGCTTGCAAGGGTATACAAACTTCGGCATGGCCGAAGTTAGCCCGGCCTTCTCGTTTTTTGCTGCTCTGAGTGTGAATAATAAATTGGCATTCAAATCTGGAAAACTAATTTTGACACGATTTTTGAAAAAAATTACAGTGTATACACTGTCAAAATTTTCAAAAATCGAGTCGAAATTTTTTTTTTTGAAATTCCAAACTTTTGATAGCATTTTAAAGTATGTAAAAATACAATAAGAAATAGATAAAAAATTTTGAAATCGGTTTAAAATTGTCTCAAATACAGCCTAGGGAAAATCAAAATTCGGACCAAAATTATACAGATTTTCCAAAAATTGCCAAAAATCCCCCGCTTTGCAATCTTTTAAAGTTTTGAAGGCATTTAAAAGTAGATTAAAACTCGATAAAAACTTCATTAAAACTTTGAAAATCGGTAGAAAATTGTACTAAATACAGCCTTCGGAAAAATTTCATTTTGTCCAAAAATATAAATATATATACAAAAAAGTTTTGAAAGTTTTCCAAAAATTTTCAAAAATACCTCGCTTTGCAATCTTTTAAAGTTTTGATGGCATTTAAAAGTAGATTAAAACTCGATAAAAACTTCATTAAAACTTTGAAAATCGGTAGAAAATTGTACTAAATACAGCCTTCAGCAAAATTCAATTTTGTCAAAAAAATTGTACAGTAACTTTTCCAAAATTTATGCAACAACCTCAACTTTGCAAAACTCTAACTACGCCAATTTTTTACTGATTGCAAAGAGTCCTGTCTTTTTTTGCTGCTCTGAATGTAAAAAATAAATTGGTATTCAAATCTGAAAAACGAATTTTGGCCAGATTTTTGAAAAAATTTTTGATTTTCCAAAAATTTTCAAAAATCCCCCGCTTTGCAATCTTTTAGAGTTTTGATGGCATTTAAAAGAAGCTCAAAATTCGATAAAAACTTCATGAAAACTTTGAAAATCGGTAGAAAATTGTACTAAATACAGCCTTCGGAAAAGTTCAATTTTGTCCAAAAATTTTCCAGTAACTGTTCCAAAATTTATGCAACAACCTCAACTTTGCAAACCTCTAACTACGCCAATTTTTGACCGATTGCAAAAAGTCATGTCTTTTTTTGCTGCTCTGAGTGTGAATAATAAATTGGCATTCAAATCTGGAAAACTAATTTTGACACGATTTTTGAAAAAAATTACAGTGTATACACTGTCAAAATTTTCAAAAATCGAGTCGAAATTTTTTTTTTTGAAATTCCAAACTTTTGATAGCATTTTAAAGTATGTAAAAATACATTAAAAAATTGATAAAAAATTTTGAAATCGGTTTAAAATTGTGTCAAATACAGCCTAGGGAAAATCGAAATTCGGACCAAAATTATACAGATTTTCCAAAAATTGTCAAAAATCCCCCGCTTTGCAATCTTTTAAAGTTTTGAAGGCATTTAAAAGTAGATTAAAACTCGATAAAAACTTCATTGAAACTTTGAAAATCGGTAGAAAATTGTACTAAATACAGCCTTCGGAAAAATTTCATTTTGTCCAAAAATATAAATATATATACAAAAAAGTTTTGAAAGTTTCCAAAAATTTTCAAAAATACCTCGCTTTGCAATCTTTTAAAGTTTTGATGGCATTTAAAAGTAGATTAAAACTCGATAAAAACTTCATTAAAACTTTGAAAATCGGTAGAAAATTGTACTAAATACAGCCTGCGGCAAAATTCAATTTTGTTAAAAAAATTGTACAGTAACTTTTCCAAAATTTATGCAACAACCTCAACTTTGCAAAACTCTAACTACGCCAATTTTTTACTGATTGCAAAGAGTCCTGTCTTTTTTTGCTGCTCTGAATGTAAAAAATAAATTGGCATTCAAAACTGAAAAACGAATTTTCGCCCGATTTTTGAAAAAATTTTTGATTTTCCAAAAATTTTCAAAAATCCCCCGCTTTGCAATCTTTTAGAGTTTTGATGGCATTTAAAAGAAGCTCAAAATTCGATAAAAACTTCATGAAAACTTTGAAAATCGGTAGAAAATTGTACTAAATACAGCCTTCGGAAAAATTCAATTTTGTCCAAAAATTTTCCATAAACTGTTCCAAAATTTATGCAACAACCTCAACTTTGCAAACCTCTAACTACGCCAATTTTTGACCGATTGCAAAAACTCATGTCTTTTTTTGCTGCTCTGAGTGTGAATAATAAATTGGCATTCAAATCTGGAAAACTAATTTTGACACGATTTTTGAAAAAAATTACAGTGTATACACTGTCAAAATTTTCAAAAATCGAGTCGAAATTTTTTTTTTTGAAATTCCAAACTGTTGATAGCATTTTAAAGTATGTAAAAATACAATAAGAAATATATAAAAAATTTTGAAATCGGTTTAAAATTGTCTTAAATACAGCCTAGGGAAAATCGAAATTCGGACCAAAATTATACAGATTTTCAAAAAATTGTCAAAAATCCCCCGCTTTGCAATCTTTTAGAGTTTTGATGGCATTTAAAATGAACTCAAAATTTGATAAAAACTTCATTAAAACTTTGAAAATCGGTAGAAAATTGTACTAAATACAGCCTTCGGCAAAATTCAATTTTGTCCAAAAATTTTACAGTAACTGTTCCAAAGTTTATGCAACAACCTCAACTATGCAAACCTCTAACTACGCCAATTTTTGACCGATTGCAAAAAGTCATGTATTTTTGGTGCTCTGAATGTAAAAAATAAATTGGCATTGAAATCTGAAAAACGAATTTTGGCCCGATTTTTGAAAAAATTTTTGATTTTGCAAAAATTTTCAAAAATCCCCCGCTTTGCAATCTTTTAGAGTTTTGATGGCATTTAAAAGAAGCTCAAAATTCGATAAAAACTTTATTAAAACTTTGAAAATCGGTAGAAAATTGTCCTAAATACAGTCTTCGGAAAAATTCAATTTTGTCCGAATATTTTACAGTAACTGTTCCAAAATTTATGCAACAACCTCAATTTTGCAAACCTCTAACTACGCCAATTTTTGACCGATTGCAAAAAGTCATGTCTTTTTTTGCTGCTCTGAATGTGAATGATAAATTGGCATTCAAATCTAAAAAAATAATTTTGACCCGATTTTTGGAAAAAAATACAGTGTATATATACACTGTCAAAATTTTCAAAAATCGAGTCGAAATTTTTTTTTACGAAATTCCAAGCTTTTGATAGCATTTTAAAAATACAATAAGAAATAGATAAAAAATTTTGATAATTTACACTGTAACTTTTTTCAAAAATCGGGTCAAAATTAGTTTTTCAGATTTGAATGCCAATTTATTATTCACATTCAGAGCAGAAAAAAAAGACATAATAAAGACATAACAATTTTTAACCGATTTCCAAATTTTTAAAAGTGTATACACTGTCAAAATTTTCAAAAATCGAGTCGACATTTTTTTTTAAGAAATTGCAAGCTTTTGATAGCATTTTAAAGTATGTAAAAATACAATAAGAAATAGATAAAAAATTTTGAAATCGGTTAAAAATTGTCTCAAATACAGCCTAGGGAAAATCGAAATTCGGACCAAAATTATACAGATTTTCCAAAAATTTTCAAAAATCCCCCGCTTTGCAATCTTTTAATGTTTTGATGGCATTTAAAAGTAGATCAAAATTCGATAAAAACTTCATTAAAACTTTGAAAATCGGTAGAAAATTGTCCTAAATACAGTCTTCGGAAAAATTCAATTTTGTTCAAAAATTGTACAGTAACTGTTCCAAAATTTATGCAACAACCTCAATTTTGCAAACCTCTAACTACGCCAATTTTTCACCGATTGCAAAAAGTCATGTCTTTTTTTGCTGCTCTGAATGTGAATAATAAATTGGCATTCAAATCAAAAAAACTAATTTTGACCCGATTTTTGAACAAAATTACAGTGTATTTGATAGCATTTTAAAGAATGTAAAAATACAATAAGAAATAGATAAAAAATTTTGAAATCGGTTAAAAATTGTCTCAAATACAGCCTAGGGAAAATCGAAATTCGTACCAAAATTATACAGATTTTCCAAAAATTTTCAAAAATCCCCCGCTTTGCAATCTTTTAAAGTTTTGATAGCATTTAAAAGTAGATCAAAATTCGACAAAAACTTCATTAAAACTTTGAAAATCGGTAGAAAATTGTGCTAAATACAGTCTTCGGAAAAATTCAATTTTGTTCAAAAATTGTACAGTAACTGTTCCAAAATTTATGCAACAACCTCAATTTTGCAAACCTCTAACTACGCCAATTTTTGACCGATTGCAAAAAGTCATGTCTTTTTTTGCTGCTCTGAATGTGAATAATAAATTGGCATTCAAATCTAAAAAACTAATTTTGACCCGATTTTTGAAAAAAAATTCAAAATTTTCAAAAATCGAGTCGAAATTTTTTTTTACGAAATTCCAAGCTTTTGATAGCATTTTAAAGTATGTAAAAATACAATAAGAAATAGATAAAAAATTTTGAAATCGGTTAAAAATTGTCTCAAATACAGCCTAGGAAAAATCGAAATTTGGACCAAAATTATACAGATTTTCCAAAAATTTTCAAAAATCCCCCTTTTTGCAATCTTTTAAAGTTTTGATGGCATTTAAAAGTAGATCAAAATTCGATAAAAACTTCATTAAAACTTTGAAAATCGGTAGAAAATTGTGTTAAATACAGCCTTCGGAAAAATTCAATTTTGTTCAAAAATTGTACAGTAACTGTTCCAAAATTTATGCAACAACCTCAATTTTGCAAACCTCTAACTACGCCAATTTTTGACCGATTGCAAAAAGTCATGTCTTTTTTTGCTGCTCTGAATGTGAATAATAAATTGGCATTCAAATCTAAAAAACTAATTTTGACCCGATTTTTGAAAAAAATTACAGTGTATACACTGTCAAAATTTTCAAAAATCGAGTCGAAATATTTTTTTACGAAATTCCAAGCTTTTGATAGCATTTTAAAGTATGTAAAAATACAATAAGAAATAGATAAAAAATTTTGAAATCGGTTAAAAATTGTCTCAAATACAGACTAGGGAAAATCGAAATTCGGACCAAAATTATACAGATTTTCCAAAAGTTTTCAAAAATCCCCCGCTTTGCAATCTTTTAAAGTTTTGATGGCATTTAAAAGTAGATCAAAATTCGATAAAAACTTCATTAAAACTTTGAAAATCGGTAGAAAATTGTGCTAAATACAGCCTTCGGAAAAATTCAATTTTGTTCAAAAATTGTACAGTAACTGTTCCAAAATTTATGCAACAACCTCAATTTTGCAAACCTCTAACTACGCCAATTTTTGACCGATTGCAAAAAGTCATGTCTTTTTTTGCTGCTCTGAATGTGAATGATAAATTGGCATTCAAATCTAAAAAAATAATTTTGACCCGATTTTTGAAAAAAATTACAGTCAAAATTTTCAAAAATCGAGTCGAAATTTTTTTTACGAAATTCCAAGCTTTTGATAGCATTTTAAAGTATGTAAAAATACAATAAGAAATAGATAAAAAATTTTGAAATCGGTTAAAAATTGTCTCAAATACAGCCTAGGGAAAATCGGAATTCGGACCAAAATTATACAGTTTTTCCAAAAATTTTCAAAAATCCCCCCGCTTTGCAATCTTTTAAAGTTTTGATGGCATTTAAAAGTAGATCAAAATTCGATAAAAACTTCATTAAAACTTTGAAAATCGGTAGAAAATTGTGCTAAATACAGCCTTCGGAAAAATTCAATTTTGTTCAAAAATTGTACAGTAACTGTTCCAAAATTTATTCAAAAACCTCAATTTGGCAAACCTCTAACTACGCCAATTTTTGACCGATTGCAAAAAGTCATGTCTTTTTTGCTGCTCTGAATGTGAATAATAAATTGGCATTCAAATCTAAAAAACTAATTTTGACCCGATTTTTGAAAAAAATTACAGTGTATACACTGTCAAAATTTTCAAAAATCGAGTCGAAATTTTTTTTACGAAATTCCAAGCTTTTGATAGCATTTTAAAGTATGTAAAAATACAATAAGAAATAGATAAAAAATTTTGAAATCGGTTAGAAATTGTCTCAAATACAGCCTAGGGAAAATCGAAATTCGGACCAAAATTATACAGTTTTTCCAAAAATTTTCAAAAATCCCCCGCTTTGCAATGTTTTGAAGTTTTGATGGCATTTAAAATTAGATCAAAATTCGACAAAAACTTCATTAAAACTTTGAAAATCGGTAGAAAATTGTGCTAAATACAGTCTTCGGAAAAATTCAATTTTGTTCAAAAATTGTACAGTAACTGTTCCAAAATTTATGCAACAACCTCAATTTTGCAAACCTCTAACTACGCCAATTTTTGACCGATTGCTAAAAGTCATGTCTTTTTTTGCTGCTCTGAATGTGAGTAATAAATTGGCATTCAAATCTAAAAAACTAATTTTGACCCGATTTTTGGAAAAAAATACAGTGTATACACTGTCAAAATTTTCAAAAATCGAGTCGAAATTTTTTTTTACGAAATTCCAAGCTTTTGATAGCATTTTAAAGAATGTAAAAATACAATAAGAAATAGATAAAAAATTTTGAAATCGGTTAAAAATTGTCTCAAATACAGCCTAGGGAAAATCGGAATTCGGACCAAAATTATACAGTTTTTCCAAAAATTTTCAAAAATCCCCCGCTTTGCAATGTTTTGAAGTTTTGATGGCATTTAAAATTAGATCAAAATTCGATAAAAACTTCATTAAAACTTTGAAAATCGGTAGAAAATTGTGCTAAATACAGCCTTCGGAAAAATTCAATTTTGTTCAAAAATTGTACAGTAACTGTTCCAAAATTTATGCAACAACCTCAATTTTGCAAACCTCTAACTACGCCAATTTTTGACCGATTGCAAAAAGTCATGTCTTTTTTTGCTGCTCTGAATGTGAATAATAAATTGGCATTCAAATCTAAAAAACTAATTTTGACCCGATTTTTGAAAAAAATTACAGTGTATACACTGTCAAAATTTTCAAAAATCGAGTCGAAATTTTTTTTTACGAAATTCCAAGCTTTTGATAGCATTTTAAAGTATGTAAAAATACAATAAGAAATAGATAAAAAATTTTGAAATCGGTTAAAAATTGTCTCAAATACAGCCTAGGGAAAATCGAAATTCGGACCAAAATTATACAGTTTTTCCAAAAATTTTCAAAAATCCCCCGCTTTGCAATGTTTTGAAGTTTTGATGGCATTTAAAAGTAGATCAAAATTCGATAAAAACTTCATTAAAACTTTGAAAATCGGTAGAAAATTGTGCTAAATACAGGCTTCGGAAAAATTCAATTTTGTTCAAAAATTGTACAGTAACTGTTCCAAAATTTATGCAACAACCTCAATTTTGCAAACCTCTAACTACGCCAATTTTTGACCGATTGCAAAAAGTCATGTCTTTTTTGCTGCTCTGAATGTGAATAATAAATTGGCATTCAAATCTAAAAAACTAATTTTGACCCGATTTTTGAAAAAAATTACAGTGTATACACTGTCAAAATTTTCAAAAATCGAGTCGAAATTTTTTTTTACGAAATTCCAAGCTTTTGATAGCATTTTAAAGTATGTAAAAATACAATAAGAAATAGATAAAAAATTTTGAAATCGGTTAAAAATTGTCTCAAATACAGCCTAGGGAAAATCGAAATTCGGACCAAAATTATACAGATTTTCCAAAAATTTTCAAAAATCCCCCGCTTTGCAATCTTTTAAAGTTTTGATGGCATTTAAAAGTAGATCAAAATTCGATAAAAACTTCATTAAAACTTTGAAAATCGGTAGAAAATTGTGCTAAATACAGCCTTCGGAAAAATTCAATTTTGTTCATAAATTGTATAGTAACTGTTCCAAAATTTATGCAACAACCTCAATTTTGCAAACCTCTAACTACGCCAATTTTTGACCGATTGCAAAAAGTCATGTCTTTTTTTGCTGCTCTGAATGTGAATAATAAATTGGCATTCAAATCTAAAAAACTAATTTTGACCCGATTTTTGAAAAAAATTACAGTGTACTGTCAAAATTTTCAAAAATCGAGTCGAAATTTTTTTTTACGAAATTCCAAGCTTTTGATAGCATTTTAAAGTATGTAAAAATACAATAAGAAATAGATAAAAAATTTTGAAATCGGTTAAAAATTGTCTCAAATACAGCCTAGGGAAAATCGGAATTCGGACCAAAATTATACAGTTTTTCCAAAAATTTTCAAAAATCCCCCGTTTTGCAATCTTTTAAAGTTTTGATGGCATTTAAAAGTAGATCAAAATTCGATAAAAACTTCATTAAAACTTTGAAAATCGGTAGAAAATTGTGCTAAATACAGGCTTCGGAAAAATTCAATTTTGTTCAAAAATTGTACAGTAACTGTTCCAAAATTTATGCAACAACCTCAATTTTGCAAACCTCTAACTACGCCAATTTTTGACTTCGGAAAAAGTCATGTCTTTTTTTGCTGCTCTGAATGTGAATAATAAATTGGCATTCAAATCTAAAAAACTAATTTTGACCCGATTTTTGAAAAAAATTACAGTGTATACACTGTCAAAATTTTCAAAAATCGAGTCGAAATTTTTTTTTACGAAATTCCAAGCTTTTGATAGCATTTTAAAGTATGTAAAAATACAATAAGAAATAGATAAAAAATTTTGAAATCGGTTAAAAATTGTCTCAAATACAGCCTAGGGAAAATCGAAATTCGGACCAAAATTATACAGATTTTCCAAAAATTTTCAAAAATCCCCCGCTTTGCAATCTTTTAAAGTTTTGATGGCATTTAAAAGTAGATCAAAATTCGATAAAAACTTCATTAAAACTTTGAAAATCGGTAGAAAATTGTGCTAAATACAGGCTTCGGAAAAATTCAATTTTGTTCAAAAATTGTACAGTAACTGTTCCAAAATTTATGCAACAACCTCAATTTTGCAAACCTCTAACTACGCCAATTTTTGACTTCGGAAAAAGTCATGTCTTTTTTTGCTGCTCTGAATGTGAATAATAAATTGGCATTCAAATCTAAAAAACTAATTTTGACCCGATTTTTGAAAAAAATTACAGTGTATACACTGTCAAAATTTTCAAAAATCGAGTCGAAATTTTTTTTTACGAAATTCCAAGCTTTTGATAGCATTTTAAAGTATGTAAAAATACAATAAGAAATAGATAAAAAATTTTGAAATCGTTTAAAAATTGTCTCAAATACAGCCTAGGGAAAATCGAAATTCGGACCAAAATTATACAGATTTTCCAAAAATTTTCAAAAATCCCCCGCTTTGCAATCTTTTAAAGTTTTGATGGCATTTAAAAGTAGATCAAAATTCGATAAAAACTTCATTAAAACTTTGAAAATCGGTAGAAAATTGTGCTAAATACAGCCTTCGGAAAAATTCAATTTTGTTCAAAAATTGTACAGTAACTGTTCCAAAATTTGATAGCATTTTAAAGAATGTAAAAATACAATAAGAAATAGATAAAAAATTTTGAAATCGGTTAAAAATTGTCTCAAATACAGCCTAGGGAAAATCGGAATTCGGACCAAAATTATACAGTTTTTCCAAAAATTTTCAAAAATCCCCCGTTTTGCAATCTTTTAAAGTTTTGATGGCATTTAAAAGTAGATCAAAATTCGATAAAAACTTCATTAAAACTTTGAAAATCGGTAGAAAATTGTGCTAAATACAGCCTTCGGAAAAATTCAATTTTGTTCAAAAATTGTATAGTAACTGTTCCAAAATTTATGCAACAACCTCAATTTTGCAAACCTCTAACTACGCCAATTTTTGACCGATTGCAAAAAGTCATGTCTTTTTTTGCTGCTCCGAATGTGAATAATAAATTGGCATTCAAATCTAAAAAACTAATTTTGACCCGATTTTTGAAAAAAATTACAGTGTATACACTGTCAAAATTTTAAAAAATCGAGTCGAAATTTTTTTTACGAAATTCCAAGCTTTTGATAGCATTTTAAAGTATGTAAAAATACAATAAGAAATAGATAAAAAATTTTGAAATCGGTTAAAAATTGTCTCAAATACAGCCTAGGGAAAATCGAATTCGGACCAAAATTATACAGTTTTTCCAAAAATTTTCAAAAATCCCCCGTTTTGCAATCTTTTAAAGTTTTGATGGCATTTAAAAGTAGATCAAAATTCGATAAAAACTTCATTAAAACTTTGAAAATCGGTAGAAAATTGTGCTAAATACAGCCTTCGGAAAAATTCAATTTTGTTCAAAAATTGTACAGTAACTGTTCCAAAATTTATGCAACAACCTCAATTTTGCAAACCTCTAACTACGCCAATTTTTGACCGATTGCAAAAAGTCATGTCTTTTTTTGCTGCTCCGAATGTGAATAATAAATTGGCATTCAAATCTAAAAAACTAATTTTGACCCGATTTTTGAAAAAAATTACAGTGTATACACTGTCAAAATTTTCAAAAATCGAGTCGAAATTTTTTTTACGAAATTCCAAGCTTTTGATAGCATTTTAAAGTATGTAAAAATACAATAAGAAATAGATAAAAAATTTTGAAATCGGTTAAAAATTGTCTCAAATACAGCCTAGGGAAAATCGAAATTCGGACCAAAATTATACAGATTTTCCAAAAATTTTCAAAAATCCCCCGCTTTGCAATCTTTTAAAGTTTTGATGGCATTTAAAAGTAGATCAAAATTCGATAAAAACTTCATTAAAACTTTGAAAATCGGTAGAAAATTGTGCTAAATACAGGCTTCGGAAAAATTCAATTTTGTTCAAAAATTGTACAGTAACTGTTCCAAAATTTATGCAACAACCTCAATTTTGCAAACCTCTAACTACGCCAATTTTTGACCGATTGCAAAAAGTCATGTCTTTTTTGCTGCTCTGAATGTGAATAATAAATTGGCATTCAAATCTAAAAAACTAATTTTGACCCGATTTTTGAAAAAAATTACAGTGTACTGTCAAAATTTTCAAAAATCGAGTCGAAATTTTTTTTACGAAATTCCAAGCTTTTGATAGCATTTTAAAGTATGTAAAAATACAATAAGAAATAGATAAAAAATTTTGAAATCGTTTAAAAATTGTCTCAAATACAGCCTAGGGAAAATCGAAATTCGGACCAAAATTATACAGATTTTCCAAAAATTTTCAAAAATCCCCCGCTTTGCAATCTTTTAAAGTTTTGATGGCATTTAAAAGTAGATCAAAATTCGATAAAAACTTCATTAAAACTTTGAAAATCGGTAGAAAATTGTCCTAAATACAGCCTTCGGAAAAATTCAATTTTGTTCAAAAATTGTACAGTAACTGTTCCAAAATTTATGCAACAACCTCAATTTTGCAAACCTCTAACTACGCCAATTTTTGACCGATTGCAAAAAGTCATGTCTTTTTTTGCTGCTCTGAATGTGAATAATAAATTGGCATTCAAATCTAAAAAACTAATTTTGACCCGATTTTTGAAAAAAATTACAGTGTATACACTGTCAAAATTTTCAAAAATCGAGTCGAAATTTTTTTTACGAATTTCCAAGCTTTTGATAGCATTTTAAAGTATGTAAAAATACAATAAGAAATAGATAAAAAATTTTGAAATCGGTTAAAAATTGTCTCAAATACAGCCTAGGGAAAATCGAAATTCGGACCAAAATTATACAGATTTTCCAAAAATTTTCAAAAATCCCCCGCTTTGCAATCTTTTAAAGTTTTGATGGCATTTAAAAGTAGATCAAAATTCGATAAAAACTTCATTAAAACTTTGAAAATCGGTAGAAACTTGTGCTAAATACAGCCTTCGGAAAAATTCAATTTTGTTCAAAAATTGTACAGTAACTGTTCCAAAATTTATGCAACAACCTCAATTTTGCAAACCTCTAACTACGCCAATTTTTGACCGATTGCAAAAAGTCATGTCTTTTTTTGCTGCTCTGAATGTGAATAATAAATTGGCATTCAAATCTAAAAAACTAATTTTGACCCGATTTTTGAAAAAAATTACAGTGTACAGTGTACTGTCAATATTTTCAAAAATCGAGTCGAAATTTTTTTTTACGAAATTCCAAGCTTTTGATAGCATTTTAAAGTATGTAAAAATACAATAAGAAATAGATAAAAAATTTTGAAATCGGTTAAAAATTGTCTCAAATACAGCCTAGGGAAAATCGAAATTCGGACCAAAATTATACAGATTTTCCAAAAATTTTCAAAAATCCCCCGCTTTGCAATCTTTTAAAGTTTTGATGGCATTTAAAAGAAGATCAAAATTCGATAAAAACTTCATTAAAACTTTGAAAATCGGTAGAAAATTTTCCTAAATACAGCCTTCGGAAAAATTCAATTTTGTTCAAAAATTGTACAGTAACTGTTCCAAAATTTATGCAACAACCTCAATTTTGCAAACCTCTAACTACGCCAATTTTTGACCGATTGCAAAAAGTCATGTCTTTTTTTGCTGCTCTGAATGTGAATAATAAATTGGCATTCAAATCTAAAAAACTAATTTTGACCCGATTTTTGAAAAAAATTACAGTGTACAGTGTACTGTCAATATTTTCAAAAATCGAGTCGAAATTTTTTTTTACGAAATTCCAAGCTTTTGATAGCATTTTAAAGTATGTAAAAATACAATAAGAAATAGATAAAAAATTTTGAAATCGGTTAAAAATTGTCTCAAATACAGCCTAGGGAAAATCGAAATTCGGACCAAAATTATACAGATTTTCCAAAAATTTTCAAAAATCCCCCGCTTTGCAATCTTTTAAAGTTTTGATAGCATTTAAAAGTAGATCAAAATTCGATAAAAACTTCATTAAAACTTTGAAAATCGGTAGAAAATTGTGCTAAATACAGCCTTCGGAAAAATTCAATTTTGTTCAAAAATTGTACAGTAACTGTTCCAAAATTTATGCAACAACCTCAATTTTGCAAACCTCTAACTACGCCAATTTTTGACCGATTGCAAAAAGTCATGTCTTTTTTTGCTGCTCTGAATGTGAATAATAAATTGGCATTCAAATCTAAAAAACTAATTTTGACCCGATTTTTGAAAAAAATTACAGTGTTTTTGATAGCATTTTAAAGAATGTAAAAATACAATAAGAAATAGATAAAAAATTTTGAAATCGGTTAAAAATTGTCTCAAATACAGCCTAGGGAAAATCGAAATTCGTACCAAAATTATACAGATTTTCCAAAAATTTTCAAAAATCCCCCGCTTTGCAATCTTTTAAAGTTTTGATAGCATTTAAAAGTAGATCAAAATTCGACAAAAACTTCATTAAAACTTTGAAAATTGGTAGAAAATTGTGCTAAATACAGTCTTCGGAAAAATTCAATTTTGTTCAAAAATTGTACAGTAACTGTTCCAAAATTTATGCAACAACCTCAATTTTGCAAACCTCTAACTACGCCAATTTTTGACCGATTGCAAAAAGTCATGTCTTTTTTTGCTGCTCTGAATGTGAATAATAAATTGGCATTCAAATCTAAAAAACTAATTTTGACCCGATTTTTGAAAAAAATTACAGTGTATACACTGTCAAAATTTTCAAAAATCGAGTCGAAATTTTTTTTTACGAAATTCCAAGCTTTTGATAGCATTTTAAAGTATGTAAAAATACAATAAGAAATAGATAAAAAATTTTGAAATCGGTTAAAAATTGTCTCAAATACAGCCTAGGGAAAATCGAAATTCGGACCAAAATTATACAGATTTTCCAAAAATTTTCAAAAATCCCCCGCTTTGCAATCTTTTAATGTTTTGATGGCATTTAAAAGTAGATCAAAATTCGATAAAAACTTCATTAAAACTTTGAAAATCGGTAGAAAATTGTCCTAAATACAGTCTTCGGAAAAATTCAATTTTGTTCAAAAATTGTACAGTAACTGTTCCAAAATTTATGCAACAACCTCAATTTTGCAAACCTCTAACTACGCCAATTTTTGACCGATTGCAAAAAGTCATGTCTTTTTTTGCTGCTCTGAATGTGAATAATAAATTGGCATTCAAATCAAAAAAACTAATTTTGACCCGATTTTTGAACAAAATTACAGTGTATTTGATAGCATTTTAAAGAATGTAAAAATACAATAAGAAATAGATAAAAAATTTTGAAATCGGTTAAAAATTGTCTCAAATACAGCCTAGGGAAAATCGAAATTCGTACCAAAATTATACAGATTTTCCAAAAATTTTCAAAAATCCCCCGCTTTGCAATCTTTTAAAGTTTTGATAGCATTTAAAAGTAGATCAAAATTCGACAAAAACTTCATTAAAACTTTGAAAATCGGTAGAAAATTGTGCTAAATACAGTCTTCGGAAAAATTCAATTTTGTTCAAAAATTGTACAGTAACTGTTCCAAAATTTATGCAACAACCTCAATTTTGCAAACCTCTAACTACGCCAATTTTTGACCGATTGCAAAAAGTCATGTCTTTTTTTGCTGCTCTGAATGTGAATAATAAATTGGCATTCAAATCTAAAAAACTAATTTTGACCCGATTTTGAAAAAAATTACAGTGTATACACTGTCAAAATTTTCAAAAACCGAGTCGAAATTTTTTTTTACGAAATTCCAAGCTTTTGATAGCATTTTAAAGTATGTAAAAATACAATAAGAAATAGATAAAAAATTTTGAAATCGGTTAAAAATTGTCTCAAATACAGCCTAGGGAAAATCGAAATTCGGACCAAAATTATACAGTTTTTCCAAAAATTTTCAAAAATCCCCCCGCTTTGCAATGTTTTAAAGTTTTGATGGCATTTAAAAGTAGATCAAAATTCGATAAAAACTTCATTAAAACTTTGAAAATCGGTAGAAAATTGTCCTAAATACAGCCTTCGGAAAAATTCAATTTTGTTCAAAAATTGTACAGTAACTGTTCCAAAATTTATGCAACAACCTCAATTTTGCAAACCTCTAACTACGCCAATTTTTGACCGATTGCAAAAAGTCATGTCTTTTTTGCTGCTCTGAATGTGAATAATAAATTGGCATTCAAATCTAAAAAACTAATTTTGACCCGATTTTTGAAAAAAATTACAGTGTATACACTGTCAAAATTTTAAAAAATCGAGTCGAAATTTTTTTTTACGAAATTCCAAGCTTTTGATAGCATTTTAAAGTATGTAAAAATACAATAAGAAATATATAAAAAATTTTGAAATCGGTTAAAAATTGTCTCAAATACAGCCTAGGGAAAATCGGAATTCGGACCAAAATTATACAGTTTTTCCAAAAATTTTCAAAAATCCCCCGCTTTGCAATCTTTTAAAGTTTTGATGGCATTTAAAAGTAGATCAAAATTCGATAAAAACTTCATTAAAACTTTGAAAATCGGTAGAAAATTGTGCTAAATACAGCCTTCGGAAAAATTCAATTTTGTTCAAAAATTGTACAGTAACTGTTCCAAAATTTATGCAACAACCTCAATTTTGCAAACCTCTAACTACGCCAATTTTTGACCGATTGCAAAAAGTCATGTCTTTTTTTGCTGCTCTGAATGTGAATAATAAATTGGCATTCAAATCTAAAAAACTAATTTTGACCCGATTTTTGAAAAAAATTACAGTGTATATATACACTGTCAAAATTTTAAAAAATCGAGTCGAAATTTTTTTTTTACGAAATTTCAAGCTTTTGATAGCATTTTAAAGTATGTAAAAATACAATAAGAAATAGATAAAAAATTTTGAAATCGGTTAAAAATTGTCTCAAATACAGCCTAGGGAAAATCGAAATTCGGACCAAAATTATACAGATTTTCCAAAAATTTTCAAAAATCCCCCGCTTTGCAATCTTTTAAAGTTTTGATGGCATTTAAAAGTAGATCAAAATTCGATAAAAACTTCATTAAAACTTTGAAAATCGGTAGAAAATTGTGCTAAATACAGCCTTCGGAAAAATTCAATTTTGTTCAAAAATTGTATAGTAACTGTTCCAAAATTTATGCAACAACCTCAATTTTGCAAACCTCTAACTACGCCAATTTTTGACCGATTGCAAAAAGTCATGTCTTTTTTTGCTGCTCTGAATGTGAATAATAAATTGGCATTCAAATGTAAAAAACTAATTTTGACCCGATTTTTGAAAAAAATTACAGTGTATACACTGTCAAAATTTTAAAAAATCGAGTCGATATTTTTTTTACGAAATTCCAAGCTTTTGATAGCATTTTAAAGTATGTAAAAATACAATAAGAAATAGATAAAAAATTTTGAAATCGGTTAAAAATTGTCTCAAATACAGCCTAGGGAAAATCGAAATTCGGACCAAAATTATACAGATTTTCCAAAAATTTTCAAAAATCCCCCGCTTTGCAATCTTTTAAAGTTTTGATGGCATTTAAAAGAAGATCAAAATTCGATAAAAACTTCATTAAAACTTTGAAAATCGGTAGAAAATTGTGCCAAATACAGCCTTCGGAAAAATTCAATTTTGTTCGAAAATTGTACAGTAACTGTTCCAAAATTTATGCAACAACCTCAATTTTGCCAACCTCTAACACTGTCAAAATTTTCAAAAATCGAGTCGAAATTTTTTTTACGAAATTCCAAGCTTTTGATAGCATTTTAAAGTATGTAAAAATACAATAAGAAATAGATAAAAAATTTTGAAATCGGTTAAAAATTGTCTCAAATACAGCCTAGGGAAAATCGAAATTCGGACCAAAATTATACAGATTTTCCAAAAATTTTAAAAATCCCCCGCTTTGCAATCTTTTAAAGTTTTGATGGCATTTAAAAGTAGATCAAAATTCGATAAAAACTTCATTAAAACTTTGAAAATCGGTAGAAAATTGTGCTAAGTACAGCCTTCGGAAAAATTCAATTTTGTTCAAAAATTGTACAGTAACTGTTCCAAAATTTATTCAAAAACCTCAATTTTGCAAACCTCTAACTACGCCAATTTTTGACCGATTGCAAAAAGTCATGTCTTTTTTTGCTGCTCTGAATGTGAATAATAAATTGGCATTCAAATCTAAAATAATAATTTTGACCCGATTTTTGAAAAAAATTACAGTGTATACACTGTCAAAATTTTCAAAAATCGAGTCGAAATTTTTTTACGAAATTCCAAGCTTTTGATAGCATTTTAAAGTATGTAAAAATACAATAAGAAATAGATAAAAATTTTGAAATCGGTTAAAAATTGTCTCAAATACAGCCTAGGGAAAATCGAAATTCGGACCAAAATTATACAGATTTTCCAAAAATTTTCAAAAATCCCCCGCTTTGCAATCTTTTAAAGTTTTGATGGCATTTAAAAGTAGATCAAAATTCGATAAAAACTTCATTTAAACTTTGAAAATCGGTAGAAAATTGTGCTAAATACAGCCTTCGGAAAAATTCAATTTTGTTCAAAAATTGTACAGTAACTGTTCCAAAATTTATGCAACAACCTCAATTTTGCAAACCTCTAACTACGCCAATTTTTGACCGATTGCAAAAAGTCATGTCTTTTTTTGCTGCTCTGAATGTGAATAATAAATTGGCATTCAAATCTAAAATAATAATTTTGACCCGATTTTTGAAAAAAATTACAGTGTATACACTGTCAAAATTTTCAAAAATCGAGTCGAAATTTTTTTTTACGAAATTCCAAGCTTTTGATAGCATTTTAAAGTATTTAAATATACAATAAGAAATAGATAAAAAATTTTGAAATCGGTTAAAAATTGTCTCAAATACAGCCTAGGGAAAATCGAAATTCGGACCAAAATTATACGGATTTTCCAAAAATTTTCAAAAATCCCCCGCTTTGCAATCCTTTAAAGTTTTGATGGCATTTGAAAGTAGATTAAAACTCGATAAAAACTTCATTAAAACTTTGAAAATCGGTAGAAAATTGTACTAAATACAGCCTTCGGAAAAATTCAATTTTGTTCAAAAATTGTACAGTAACTGTTCCAAAATTTATAAAGCAACCTCAACTTTGCAAACCTTTAGCTACGGCAATTTTTGACCGATTGCAAAAAGTCATGTCTTTTTTTGCTGCTCTGAATGTGAATAATAAATTGGCAAGCAAATCTGAAAAACTAGTTTTGAACCGATTTTTGAAAAAAATTACAGTGTATACACTGTCAAAATTTTCAAAAATCGAGTCGAAATTTTTTTTTTACGAAATTCCAAGCTTTTGATAGCATTTTAAAGTATGTAAAAATACAATAAGAAATAGATAAAAAATTTTGAAATCGGTTAAAAATTGTCTCAAATACAGCCTAGGGAAAATCGACATTCGGACCAAAATTATACAGATTTTCCAAAAATTTTCAAAAATCCCCCGCTTTGCAATCTTTTAAAGTTTTGATGGCATTTAAAAGTAGATCAAAATTCGATAAAAACTTCATTTAAACTTTGAAAATCGGTAGAAAATTGTGCTAAATACAGCCTTCGGAAAAATTCAATTTTGTTCAAAAATTGTACAGTAACTGTTCCAAAATTTATGCAACAACCTCAATTTTGCAAACCTCTAACTACGCCAATTTTTGACCGATTGCAAAAAGTCATGTCTTTTTTGCTGCTCTGAATGTGAATAATAAATTGGCAAGCAAATCTGAAAAACTAGTTTTGAACCGATTTTTGAAAAAAATTACAGTGTATACACTGTCAAAATTTTCAAAAATCGAGTCGAAATTTTTTTTTTACGAAATTCCAAGCTTTTGATAGCATTTTAAAGTATGTAAAAATACAATAAGAAATAGATAAAAAATTTTGAAATCGGTTAAAAATTGTCTCAAATACAGCCTAGGGAAAATCGGAATTCGGACCAAAATTATACAGTTTTTCCAAAAATTTTCAAAAATCCCCCGCTTTGCAATCTTTTAAAGTTTTGATGGCATTTAAAAGTAGATCAAAATTCGATAAAAACTTCATTAAAACTTTGAAAATCGGTAGAAAATTGTGCTAAATACAGCCTTCGGAGAAATTCAATTTTGTTCAAAAATTGTACAGTAACTGTTCCAAAATTTATGCAACAACCTCAATTTTGCAAACCTCTAACTACGCCAATTTTTGACCGATTGCAAAAAGTCATGTCTTTTTTTGCTGCTCTGAATGTGAATAATAAATTGGCATTCAAATCTAAAAAAATAATTTTGACCCGATTTTTGAAAAAAATTACAGTGTATACACTGTCAAAATTTTCAAAAATCGAGTCGAAATTTTTTTTTACGAAATTCCAAGCTTTTGATAGCATTTTAAAGTATGTAAAAATACAATAAGAAATAGATAAAAAATTTTGAAATCGGTTAAAAATTGTCTCAAATACAGCCTAGGGAAAATCGAAATTCGGACCAAAATTATACAGATTTTCCAAAAATTTTCAAAAATCCCCCGCTTTGCAATCTTTTAAAGTTTTGATGGCATTTAAAAGTAGATCAAAATTCGATAAAAACTTCATTAAAACTTTGAAAATCGGTAGAAAATTGTGCTAAATACAGCCTTCGGAAAAATTCAATTTTGTTCAAAAATTGTATAGTAACTGTTCCAAAATTTATGCAACAACCTCAATTTTGCAAACCTCTAACTACGCCAATTTTTGACCGATTGCAAAAAGTCATGTCTTTTTTGCTGCTCTGAATGTGAATAATAAATTGGCATTCAAATCTAAAAAACTAATTTTGACCCGATTTTTGAAAAAATTACAGTGTATACACTGTCAAAATTTTAAAAAATCGAGTCGAAATTTTTTTTACGAAATTCCAAGCTTTTGATAGCATTTTAAAGTATGTAAAAATACAATAAGAAATAGATAAAAAATTTTGAAATCGGTTAAAAATTGTCTCAAATACAGCCTAGGGAAAATCGAAATTCGGACCAAAATTATACAGATTTTCCAAAAATTTTCAAAAATCCCCCGCTTTGCAATCTTTTAAAGTTTTGATGGCATTTAAAAGAAGATCAAAATTCGATAAAAACTTCATTAAAACTTTGAAAATCGGTAGAAAATTGTGCCAAATACAGCCTTCGGAAAAATTCAATTTTGTTCGAAAATTGTACAGTAACTGTTCCAAAATTTATGCAACAACCTCAATTTTGCCAACCTCTAACACTGTCAAAATTTTCAAAAATCGAGTCGAAATTTTTTTTTACGAAATTCCAAGCTTTTGATAGCATTTTAAAGTATGTAAAAATACAATAAGAAATAGATAAAAAATTTTGAAATCGGTTAAAAATTGTCTCAAATACAGCCTAGGGAAAATCGAAATTCGGACCAAAATTATACAGATTTTCCAAAAATTTTTAAAAATCCCCCGCTTTGCAATCTTTTAAAGTTTTGATGGCATTTAAAAGTAGATCAAAATTCGATAAAAACTTCATTAAAACTTTGAAAATCGGTAGAAAATTGTGCTAAGTACAGCCTTCGGAAAAATTCAATTTTGTTCAAAAATTGTACAGTAACTGTTCCAAAATTTATTCAAAAACCTCAATTTTGCAAACCTCTAACTACGCCAATTTTTGACCGATTGCAAAAAGTCATGTCTTTTTTTGCTGCTCTGAATGTGAATAATAAATTGGCATTCAAATCTAAAATAATAATTTTGACCCGATTTTTGAAAAAAATTACAGTGTATACACTGTCAAAATTTTCAAAAATCGAGTCGAAATTTTTTTTTACGAAATTCCAAGCTTTTGATAGCATTTTAAAGTATGTAAAAATACAATAAGAAATAGATAAAAAATTTTGAAATCGGTTAAAAATTGTCTCAAATACAGCCTAGGGAAAATCGAAATTCGGACCAAAATTATACAGATTTTCCAAAAATTTTCAAAAATCCCCCGCTTTGCAATCTTTTAAAGTTTTGATGGCATTTAAAAGTAGATCAAAATTCGATAAAAACTTCATTTAAACTTTGAAAATCGGTAGAAAATTGTGCTAAATACAGCCTTCGGAAAAATTCAATTTTGTTCAAAAATTGTACAGTAACTGTTCCAAAATTTATGCAACAATTTATGCAACATTTATGCAAATAGATAAAAAATTTTGAAATCGGTTAAAAATTGTCTCAAATACAGCCTAGGGAAAATCGAAATTCGGACCAAAATTATACAGATTTTCCAAAAATTTTCAAAAATCCCCCGCTTTGCAATCTTTTAAAGTTTTGATGGCATTTAAAAGTAGATCAAAATTCGATAAAAACTTCATTAAAACTTTGAAAATCGGTAGAAAATTGTGCTAAATACAGCCTTCGGAAAAATTCAATTTTGTTCAAAAATTGTATAGTAACTGTTCCAAAATTTATGCAACAACCTCAATTTTGCAAACCTCTAACTACGCCAATTTTTGACCGATTGCAAAAAGTCATGTCTTTTTTTGCTGCTCTGAATGTGAATAATAAATTGGCATTCAAATCTAAAAAACTAATTTTGACCCGATTTTTGAAAAAAATTACAGTGTATACACTGTCAAAATTTTAAAAAATCGAGTCGAAATTTTTTTTTACGAAATTCCAAGCTTTTGATAGCATTTTAAAGTATGTAAAAATACAATAAGAAATAGATAAAAAATTTTGAAATCGGTTAAAAATTGTCTCAAATACAGCCTAGGGAAAATCGAAATTCGGACCAAAATTATACAGATTTTCCAAAAATTTTCAAAAATCCCCCGCTTTGCAATCTTTTAAAGTTTTGATGGCATTTAAAAGAAGATCAAAATTCGATAAAAACTTCATTAAAACTTTGAAAATCGGTAGAAAATTGTGCCAAATACAGCCTTCGGAAAAATTCAATTTTGTTCGAAAATTGTACAGTAACTGTTCCAAAATTTATGCAACAACCTCAATTTTGCCAACCTCTAACACTGTCAAAATTTTCAAAAATCGAGTCGAAATTTTTTTTACGAAATTCCAAGCTTTTGATAGCATTTTAAAGTATGTAAAAATACAATAAGAAATAGATAAAAAATTTTGAAATCGGTTAAAAATTGTCTCAAATACAGCCTAGGGAAAATCGAAATTCGGACCAAAATTATACAGATTTTCCAAAAATTTTCAAAAATCCCCCGCTTTGCAATCTTTTAAAGTTTTGATGGCATTTAAAAGTAGATCAAAATTCGATAAAAACTTCATTTAAACTTTGAAAATCGGTAGAAAATTGTGCTAAATACAGCCTTCGGAAAAATTCAATTTTGTTCAAAAATTGTACAGTAACTGTTCCAAAATTTATGCAACAACCTCAATTTTGCAAACCTCTAACTACGCCAATTTTTGACCGATTGCAAAAAGTCATGTCTTTTTTTGCTGCTCTGAATGTGAATAATAAATTGGCATTCAAATCTAAAAAACTAATTTTGACCCGATTTTTGAAAAAAATTACAGTCAAAATTTTCAAAAATCGAGTCGAAATTTTTTTTACGAAATTCCAAGCTTTTGATAGCATTTTAAAGTATGTAAAAATACAATAAGAAATAGATAAAAAATTTTGAAATCGGTTAAAAATTGTCTCAAATACAGCCTAGGGAAAATCGAAATTCGGACCAAAATTATACAGATTTTCCAAAAATTTTCAAAAATCCCCCGCTTTGCAATCTTTTAAAGTTTTGATGGCATTTAAAAGTAGATCAAAATTCGATAAAAACTTCATTAAAACTTTGAAAATCGGTAGAAAATTGTGCTAAATACAGCCTTCGGAAAAATTCAATTTTGTTCAAAAATTGTACAGTAACTGTTCCAAAATTTATGCAACAACCTCAATTTTGCAAACCTCTAACTACGCCAATTTTTGACCGATTGCAAAAAGTCATGTCTTTTTTTGCTGCTCTGAATGTGAATAATAAATTGGCATTCAAATCTAAAAAACTAATTTTGACCCGATTTTTGAAAAAAATTACAAAAATTACACTGTCAAAATTTTCAAAAATCGAGTCCAAATTTTTTTTTACGAAATTCCAAGCTTTTGATAGCATTTTAAAGTATGTAAAAATACAATAAGAAATAGATAAAAAATTTTGAAATCGGTTAAAAATTGTCTCAAATACAGCCTAGGGAAAATCGAAATTCGGACCAAAATTATACAGATTTTCCAAAAATTTTCAAAAATCCCCCGCTTTG
The DNA here is from genome assembly GCA_018150735.1 of Drosophila sp. 14030-0761.01. Lineage (NCBI taxonomy): Eukaryota > Metazoa > Arthropoda > Insecta > Diptera > Drosophilidae > Drosophila > Drosophila sp. 14030-0761.01. The sequence continues at coordinate 4,893,693 of JAECWO010000099.1, forward strand.
CAATCTTTTAAAGTTTTGATGGCATTTAAAAGTAGATCAAAATTCGATAAAAACTTCATTAAAACTTTGAAAATCGGTAGAAAATTGTGCTAAATACAGCCTTCGGAAAAATTCAATTTTGTTCAAAAATTGTACAGTAACTGTTCCAAAATTTATGCAACAACCTCAATTTTGCAAACCTCTAACTACGCCAATTTTTGACCGATTGCAAAAAGTCATGTCTTTTTTGCTGCTCTGAATGTGAATAATAAATTGGCATTCAAATCTAAAAAAACTAATTTTGACCCGATTTTTTGAAAAAATTACAGTGTATACACTGTCAAAATTTTCAAAAATCGAGGCGAAATTTTTTTTTACGAAATTCCAAGCTTTTGATAGCATTTTAAAGTATGTAAAAATACAATAAGAAATAGATAAAAAATTTTGAAATCGGTTAAAAATTGTCTCAAATACAGCCTAGGGAAAATCGAAATTCGGACCAAAATTATACAGATTTTCCAAAAATTTTCAAAAATCCCCCGCTTTGCAATCTTTTAAAGTTTTGATGGCATTTAAAAGTAGATCAAAATTCGATAAAAACTTCATTTAAACTTTGAAAATCGGTAGAAAATTGTGCTAAATACAGCCTTCGGAAAAATTCAATTTTGTTCAAAAATTGTACAGTAACTGTTCCAAAATTTATGCAACAACCTCAATTTTGCAAACCTCTAACTACGCCAATTTTTGACCGATTGCAAAAAGTCATGTCTTTTTTTGCTGCTCTGAATGTGAATAATAAATTGGCATTCAAATCTAAAAAACTAATTGTGACCCGATTTTTGAAAAAAATTACAGTCAAAATTTTCAAAAATCGAGTCGAAATTTTTTTTACGAAATTCCAAGCTTTTGATAGCATTTTAAAGTATGTAAAAATACAATAAGAAATAGATAAAAAATTTTGAAATCGGTTAAAAATTGTCTCAAATACAGCCTAGGGAAAATCGGAATTCGGACCAAAATTATACAGTTTTTCCAAAAATTTTCAAAAATCCCCCGCTTTGCAATCTTTTAAAGTTTTGATGGCATTTAAAAGTAGATCAAAATTCGATAAAAACTTCATTAAAACTTTGAAAATCGGTAGAAAATTGTGCTAAATACAGCCTTCGGAGAAATTCAATTTTGTTCAAAAATTGTACAGTAACTGTTCCAAAATTTATGCAACAACTTCAATTTTGCAAACCTCTAACTACGCCAATTTTTGACCGATTGCAAAAAGTCATGCCTTTTTTTGCTGCTCTGAATGTGAATAATAAATTGGCATTCAAATCTAAAAAACTAATTTTGACCCGATTTTTGAAAAAAATTACAGTGTATACACTGTCAAAATTTTCAAAAATCGAGTCGAAATTTTTTTTACGAAATTCCAAGCTTTTGATAGCATTTTAAAGTATGTAAAAATACAATAAGAAATAGATAAAAAATTTTGAAATCGGTTAAAAATTGTCTCAAATACAGCCTAGGGAAAATCGAAATTCGGACCAAAATTATACAGATTTTCCAAAAATTTTCAAAAATCCCCCGCTTTGCAATCTTTTAAAGTTTTGATGGCATTTAAAAGTAGATCAAAATTCGATAAAAACTTCTTAAAACTTTGAAAATCGGTAGAAAATTGTGCTAAATACAGCCTTCGGAAAAATTCAATTTTGTTCAAAAATTGTACAGTAACTGTTCCAAAATTTATGCAACAACCTCAATTTTGCAAACCTCTAACTACGCCAATTTTTGACCGATTGCAAAAAGTCATGTCTTTTTTTGCTGCTCTGAATGTGAATAATAAATTGGCATTCAAATCTAAAAAACTAATTTTGACCCGATTTTTGAAAAATATTACAGTGTATACAATGTCAAAATTTTCAAAAATCGAGTCGTAATTTTTTTTTACGAAATTCCAAGCTTTTGATAGCATTTTAAAGTATGTAAAAATACAATAAGAAATAGATAAAAAATTTTGAAATCGGTTAAAAATTGTCTCAAATACAGCCTAGGGAAAATCGAAATTCGGACCAAAATTATACAGATTTTCCAAAAATTTTCAAAAATCCCCCGCTTTGCAATCTTTTAAAGTTTTGATGGCATTTAAAAGTAGATCAAAATTCGATAAAAACTTCTTAAAACTTTGAAAATCGGTAGAAAATTGTGCTAAATACAGCCTTCGGAAAAATTCAATTTTGTTCAAAAATTGTACAGTAACTGTTCCAAAATTTATGCAACAACCTCAATTTTGCAAACCTCTATCTACGCCAATTTTTGACCGATTGCAAAAAGTCATGTCTTTTTTTGCTGCTCTGAATGTGAATAATAAATTGGCATTCAAATCTAAAAAACTAATTTTGACCCGATTTTTGAAAAATATTACAGTGTATACAATGTCAAAATTTTCAAAAATCGAGTCGTAATTTTTTTTTACGAAATTCCAAGCTTTTGATAGCATTTTAAAGTATGTAAAAATACAATAAGAAATAGATAAAAAATTTTGAAATCGGTTAAAAATTGTCTCAAATACAGCCTAGGGAAAATCGGAATTCGGACCAAAATTATACAGTTTTTCCAAAAATTTTCAAAAATTCCCCGCTTTGCAATCTTTTAAAGTTTTGATGGCATTTAAAAGTAGATCAAAATTCGATAAAAACTTCATTAAAACTTTGAAAATCGGTAGAAAATTGTGCTAAATACAGCCTTCGGAGAAATTCAATTTTGTTCAAAAATTGTACAGTAACTGTTCCAAAATTTATGCAACAACCTCAATTTTGCAAACCTCTAACTACGCCAATTTTTGACCGATTGCAAAAAGTCACGTCTTTTTTTGCTGCTCTGAATGTGAATAATAAATTGGCATTCAAATCTAAAAAACTAATTTTGACCCGATTTTTGAAAAAATTACAGTCAAAATTTTCAAAAATCGAGTCGAAATTTTTTTTACGAAATTCCAAGCTTTTGATAGCATTTTAAAGTATGTAAAAATACAATAAGAAATAGATAAAAAATTTTGAAATCGGTTAAAAATTGTCTCAAATACAGCCTAGGGAAAATCGGAATTCGGACCAAAATTATACAGTTTTTCCAAAAATTTTCAAAAATCCCCCGCTTTGCAATCTTTTAAAGTTTTGATGACATTTAAAAGTAGATCAAAATTCGATAAAAACTTCATTAAAACTTTGAAAATCGGTAGGAAATTGTGCTAAATACAGCCTTCGGAGAAATTCAATTTTGTTCAAAAATTGTACAGTAACTGTTCCAAAATTTATGCAACAACCTCAATTTTGCAAACCTCTAACTACGCCAATTTTTGACCGATTGCAAAAAGTCATGTCTTTTTTTGCTGCTCTGAATGTGAATAATAAATTGGCATTCAAATCTAAAAAAACTAATTTTGACCCGATTTTTGAAAAAAATTACAGTGTATACACTGTCAAAATTTTCAAAAATCGAGTCGAAATTTTTTTTTACGAAATTCCAAGCTTTTGATAGCATTTTAAAGTATGTAAAAATACAATAAGAAATAGATAAACAATTTTGAAATCGGTTAAAAATTGTCTCAAATACAGCCTAGGGAAAATCGAAATTCGGACCAAAATTATACAGATTTTCCAAAAATTTTCAAAAATCCCCCGCTTTGCAATCTTTTAAAGTTTTGATGGCATTTAAAAGTAGATCAAAATTCGATAAAAACTTCATTAAAACTTTGAAAATCGGTAGAAAATTGTGCTAAATACAGCCTTCGGAAAAATTCAATTTTGTTCAAAAATTGTACAGTAACTGTTCCAAAATTTATGCAACAACCTCAATTTTGCAAACCTCTAACTACGCCAATTTTTGACCGATTGCAAAAGTCATGTCTTTTTTTTGCTGCTCTGAATGTGAATAATAAATTGGCATTCAAATCTAAAAAACTAATTTTGACCCGATTTTTGAAAAAAATTACAGTCAAAATTTTCAAAAAATCGAGTCGAAATTTTTTTTACGAAATTCCAAGCTTTTGATAGCATTTTAAAGTATGTAAAAATACAATAAGAAATAGATAAAAAATTTTGAAATCGGTTAAAAATTGTCTCAAATACAGCCTAGGGAAAATGGGAATTCGGACCAAAATTATACAGTTGTTCCAAAAATTTTCAAAAATCCCCCGCTTTGCAATCTTTTAAAGTTTTGATGGCATTTAAAAGTAGATCAAAATTCGATAAAAACTTCATTAAAACTTTGAAAATCGGTAGAAAATTGTGCTAAATACAGCCTTCGGAAAAATTCAATTTTGTTCAAAAATTGTACAGTAACTGTTCCAAAATTTATTCAAAAACCTCAATTTTGCAAACCTCTAACTACGCCAATTTTTGACCGATTGCAAAAAGTCATGTCTTTTTTTGCTGCTCTGAATGTGAATAATAAATTGGCATTCAAATCTAAAAAAATATTTTGACCCGATTTTTGAAAAAATTACAGTCAAAATTTTCAAAAATCGAGTCCAAATTTTTTTACGAAATTCCAAGCTTTTGATAGCATATTAAAGTATGTAAAAATACAATAAGAAATAGATAAAAAATTTTGAAATCGGTTAAAAATTGTCTCAAATACAGCCTAGGGAAAATCGGAATTCGGACCAAAATTATACAGTTGTTCCAAAAATTTTCAAAAATCCCCCGCTTTGCAATCTTTTAAAGTTTTGATGGCATTTAAAAGTAGATCAAAATTCGATAAAAACTTCATTAAAACTTTGAAAATCGGTAGAAAATTGTGCTAAATACAGCCTTCGGAAAAATTCAATTTTGTTCAAAAATTGTACAGTAACTGTTCCAAAATTTATTCAAAAACCTCAATTTTGCAAACCTCTAACTACGCCAATTTTTGACCGATTGCAAAAAGTCATGTCTTTTTTTGCTGCTCTGAATGTGAATAATAAATTGGCATTCAAATCTAAAAAAATAATTTTGACCCGATTTTTGAGAAAAATTACAGTGTATACACTGTCAAAATTTTCAAAAATCGAGTCGAAATTTTTTTTACGAAATTCCAAGCTTTTGATAGCATTTTAAAGTATGTAAAAATACAATAAGAAATAGATAAAAAATTTTGAAATCGGTTAAAAATTGTCTCAAATACAGCCTAGGGAAAATCGAAATTCGGAATTCGAAATTATACAGATTTTCCAAAAATTTTCAAAAATCCCCCGCTTTGCAATCTTTTAAAGTTTTGATGGCATTTAAAAGTAGATCAAAATTCGATAAAAACTTCATTAAAACTTTGAAAATCGGTAGAAAATTGTGCTAAATACAGACTTCGGAAAAATTCAATTTTGTTCAAAAATTGTACAGTAACTGTTCCAAAATTTATGCAACAACCTCAATTTTGCAAACCTCTAACTACGCCAATTTTTGACCGATTGCAAAAAGTCATGTCTTTTTTGCTGCTCTGAATGTGAATAATAAATTGGCATTCAAATCTAAAAAACTAATTTTGACCCGATTTTTGAAAAATATTACAGTGTATACACTGTCAAAATTTTCAAAAATCGAGTCGAAATTTTTTTTACGAAATTCCAATCTTTTGATAGCATTTTAAAGTATGTAAAAATACAATAAGAAATAGATAAAAAATTTTGAAATCGGTTAAAAATTGTCTCAAATACAGCCTAGGGAAAATCGAAATTCGGACCAAAATTTACAGATTTTCCAAAAATTTTCAAAAATCCCCCGCTTTGCAATCTTTTAAAGTTTTGATGGCATTTAAAAGTAGATCAAAATTCGATAAAAACTTCATTTAAACTTTGAAAATCGGTAGAAAATTGTGCTAAATACAGCCTTCGGAAAAATTCAATTTTGTTCAAAAATTGTACAGTAACTGTTCCAAAATTTATGCAACAACCTCAATTTTGCAAACCTCTAACTACGCCAATTTTTGACCGATTGCAAAAAGTCATGTCTTTTTTGCTGCTCTGAATGTGAATAATAAATTGGCATTCAAATCTAAAAAACTAATTTTGACCCGATTTTTGAAAAAAATTACAGTCAAAATTTTCAAAAATCGAGTCGAAATTTTTTTTACGAAATTCCAAGCTTTTGATAGCATTTTAAAGTATGTAAAAATACAATAAGAAATAGATAAAAAATTTTGAAATCGGTTAAAAATTGTCTCAAATACAGCCTAGGGAAAATCGGAATTCGGACCAAAATTATACAGTTTTTCCAAAAATTTTCAAAAATTCCCCGCTTTGCAATCTTTTAAAGTTTTGATGGCATTTAAAAGTAGATCAAAATTCGATAAAAACTTCATTAAAACTTTGAAAATCGGTAGAAAATTGTGCTTAATACAGCCTTCGGAGAAATTCAATTTTGTTCAAAAATTGTACAGTAACTGTTCCAAAATTTATGCAACAACCTCAATTTTGCAAACCTCTAACTACGCCAATTTTTGACCGATTGCAAAAAGTCATGTCTTTTTTTGCTGCTCTGAATGTGAATAATAAATTGGCATTCAAATCTAAAAAAACTAATTTTGACCCGATTTTTGAAAAAAATTACAGTGTATACACTGTCAAAATTTTCAAAAATCGAGTCGAAATTTTTTTTCCGAAATTCCAAGCTTTTGATAGCATTTTAAAGTATGTAAAAATACAATAAGAAATAGATAAACAATTTTGAAATCGGTTAAAAATTGTCTCAAATACAGCCTAGGGAAAATCGAAATTCGGACCAAAATTATACAGATTTTCCAAAAATTTTCAAAAATCCCCCGCTTTGCAATCTTTTAAAGTTTTGATGGCATTTAAAAGTAGATCAAAATTCGATAAAAACTTCATTTAAACTTTGAAAATCGGTAGAAAATTGTGCTAAATACAGCCTTCGGAGAAATTCAATTTTGTTCAAAAATTGTACAGTAACTGTTCCAAAATTTATGCAACAACCTCAATTTTGCAAACCTCTAACTACGCCAATTTTTGACCGATTGCAAAAAGTCATGTCTTTTTTTGCTGCTCTGAATGTGAATAATAAATTGGCATTCAAATCTAAAAAACTAATTTTGACCCGATTTTTGAAAAAAATTACAGTCAAAATTTTCAAAAATCGAGTCGAAATTTTTTTACGAAATTCCAAGCTTTTGATAGCATTTTAAAGTATGTAAAAATACAATAAGAAATAGATAAAAAATTTTGAAATCGGTTAAAAATTGTCTCAAATACAGCCTAGGGAAAATCGGAATTCGGACCAAAATTATACAGTTGTTCCAAAAATTTTCAAAAATCCCCCGCTTTGCAATCTTTTAAAGTTTTGATGGCATTTAAAAGTAGATCAAAATTCGATAAAAACTTCATTAAAACTTTGAAAATCGGTAGAAAATTGTGCTAAATACAGCCTTCGGAAAAATTCAATTTTGTTCAAAAATTGTACAGTAACTGTTCCAAAATTTATTCAAAAACCTCAATTTTGCAAACCTCTAACTACGCCAATTTTTGACCGATTGCAAAAAGTCATGTCTTTTTTTGCTGCTCTGAATGTGAATAATAAATTGGCATTCAAATCTAAAAAAATAATTTTGACCCGATTTTTGAGAAAAATTACAGTGTATACACTGTCAAAATTTTCAAAAATCGAGTCGAAATTTTTTTTTACGAAATTCCAAGCTTTTGATAGCATTTTAAAGTATGTAAAAATACAATAAGAAATAGATAAAAAATTTTGAAATCGGTTAAAAATTGTCTCAAATACAGCCTAGGGAAAATCGAAATTCGGACCAAAATTATACAGATTTTCCAAAAATTTTCAAAAATCCCCCGCTTTGCAATCTTTTAAAGTTTTGATGGCATTTAAAAGTAGATCAAAATTCGATAAAAACTTCATTAAAACTTTGAAAATCGGTAGAAAATTGTGCTAAATACAGCCTTCGGAAAAATTCAATTTTGTTCAAAAATTGTACAGTAACTGTTCCAAAATTTATGCAACAACCTCAATTTTGCAAACCTCTAACTACGCCAATTTTTGACCGATTGCAAAAAGTCATGTCTTTTTTTGCTGCTCTGAATGTGAATAATAAATTGGCATTCAAATCTAAAAAACTAATTTTGACCCGATTTTTGAAAAAAATTACAGTGTATACAGTGTCAAAATTTTCAAAAATCGAGTCGAAATTTTTTTTTAAGAAATTCCAAGCTTTTGATAGCATTTTAAAGTATGTAAAAATACAATAAGAAATAGATAAAAAATTTTGAAATCGGTTAAAAATTGTCTCAAATACAGCCTAGGGAAAATCGAAATTCGGACCAAAATTTACAGATTTTCCAAAAATTTTCAAAAATCCCCCGCTTTGCAATCTTTTAAAGTTTTGATGGCATTTAAAAGTAGATCAAAATTCGATAAAAACTTCATTAAAACTTTGAAAATCGGTAGAAAATTGTGCTAAATACAGCCTTCGGAAAAATTCAATTTTGTTCAAAAATTGTACAGTAACTGTTCCAAAATCTATGCAACAACCTCAATTTTGCAAACCTCTAACTACGCCAATTTTTGACCGATTGCAAAAAGTCATGTCTTTTTTTGCTGCTCTGAATGTGAATAATAAATTGGCATTCAAATCTAAAAAACTAATTTTGACCCGATTTTTGAAAAATATTACAGTGTATACACTGTCAAAATTTTCAAAAATCGAGTCGAAATTTTTTTTTACGAAATTCCAAGCTTTTGATAGCATTTTAAAGTATGTAAAAATACAATAAGAAATAGATAAAAAATTTTGAAATCGGTTAAAAATTGTCTCAAATACAGCCTAGGGAAAATCGAAATTCGGACCAAAATTTACAGATTTTCCAAAAATTTTCAAAAATCCCCCGCTTTGCAATCTTTTAAAGTTTTGATGGCATTTAAAAGTAGATCAAAATTCGATAAAAACTTCATTTAAACTTTGAAAATCGGTAGAAAATTGTGCTAAATACAGCCTTCGGAAAAATTCAATTTTGTTCAAAAATTGTACAGTAACTGTTCCAAAATTTATGCAACAACCTCAATTTTGCAAACCTCTAACTACGCCAATTTTTGACCGATTGCAAAAAGTCATGTCTTTTTTTGCTGCTCTGAATGTGAATACTAAATTGGCATTCAAATCTAAAAAACTAATTTTGACCCGATTTTTGAAAAAAATTACAGTCAAAATTTTCAAAAATCGAGTCGAAATTTTTTTACGAAATTCCAAGCTTTTGATAGCATTTTAAAGTATGTAAAAATACAATAAGAAATAGATAAAAAATTTTGAAATCGGTTAAAAATTGTCTCAAATACAGCCTAGGGAAAATCGGAATTCGGACCAAAATTATACAGTTTTTCCAAAAATTTTCAAAAATCCCCCGCTTTGCAATCTTTTAAAGTTTTGATGGCATTTAAAAGTAGATCAAAATTCGATAAAAACTTCATTAAAACTTTGAAAATCGGTAGAAAATTGTGCTAAATACAGCCTTCGGAAAAATTCAATTTTGTTCAAAAATTGTACAGTAACTGTTCCAAAATTTATGCAACAACCTCAATTTTGCAAACCTCTAACTACGCCAATTTTTGACCGATTGCAAAAAGTCATGTCTTTTTTTGCTGCTCTGAATGTGAATACTAAATTGGCATTCAAATCTAAAAAACTAATTTTGACCCGATTTTTGAAAAAAATTACAGTCAAAATTTTCAAAAATCGAGTCGAAATTTTTTTTACGAAATTCCAAGCATTTGATAGCATTTTAAAGTATGTAAAAATACAATAAGAAATAGATAAAAAATTTTGAAATCGGTTAAAAATTGTCTCAAATACAGCCTAGGGAAAATCGGAATTCGGACCAAAATTATACAGTTTTTCCAAAAATTTTCAAAAATCCCCCGCTTTGCAATCTTTTAAAGTTTTGATGGCATTTAAAAGTAGATCAAAATTCGATAAAAACTTCATTAAAACTTTGAAAATCGGTAGAAAATTGTGCTAAATACAGCCTTCGGAGAAATTCAATTTTGTTCAAAAATTGTACAGTAACTGTTCCAAAATTTATGCAACAACCTCAATTTTGCAAACCTCTAACTACGCCAATTTTTGACCGATTGCAAAAAGACATGTCTTTTTTTGCTGCTCTGAATGTGAATAATAAATTGGCATTCAAATCTAAAAAACTAATTTTGACCCGATTTTTGAAAAAAATTACAGTCAAAATTTTCAAAAATCGAGTCGAAATTTTTTTTACGAAATTCCAAGCTTTTGATAGCATTTTAAAGTATGTAAAAATACAAAAAGAAATAGATAAAAAATTTTGAAATCGGTTAAAAATTGTCTCAAATACAGCCTAGGGAAAATCGGAATTCGGACCAAAATTATACAGTTTTTCCAAAAATTTTCAAAAATCCCCCGCTTTGCAATCTTTTAAAGTTTTGATGGCATTTAAAAGTAGATCAAAATTCGATAAAAACTTCATTAAAACTTTGAAAATCGGTAGAAAATTGTGCTAAATACAGCCTTCGGAGAAATTCAATTTTGTTCAAAAATTGTACAGTAACTGTTCCAAAATTTATGCAACAACCTCAATTTTGCAAACCTCTAACTACGCCAATTTTTGACCGATTGCAAAAAGTCATGTCTTTTTTTGCTGCTCTGAATGTGAATACTAAATTGGCATTCAAATCTAAAAAACTAATTTTGACCCGATTTTTGAAAAAAATTACAGTCAAAATTTTCAAAAATCGAGTCGAAATTTTTTTTACGAAATTCCAAGCATTTGATAGCATTTTAAAGTATGTAAAAATACAATAAGAAATAGATAAAAAATTTTGAAATCGGTTAAAAATTGTCTCAAATACAGCCTAGGGAAAATCGGAATTCGGACCAAAATTATACAGTTTTTCCAAAAATTTTCAAAAATCCCCCGCTTTGCAATCTTTTAAAGTTTTGATGGCATTTAAAAGTAGATCAAAATTCGATAAAAACTTCATTAAAACTTTGAAAATCGGTAGAAAATTGTGCTAAATACAGCCTTCGGAGAAATTCAATTTTGTTCAAAAATTGTACAGTAACTGTTCCAAAATTTATGCAACAACCTCAATTTTGCAAACCTCTAACTACGCCAATTTTTGACCGATTGCAAAAAGTCATGTCTTTTTTGCTGCTCTGAATGTGAATAATAAATTGGCATTCAAATCTAAAAAACTAATTTTGACCCGATTTTTGAAAAAAATTACAGTGTATACACTGTCAAAATTTTCAAAAATCGAGTCGAAATTTTTTTTACGAAATTCCAAGCTTTTGATAGCATTTTAAAGTATGTAAAAATACAAAAAGAAATAGATAAAAAATTTTGAAATCGGTTAAAAATTGTCTCAAATACAGCCTAGGGAAAATCGGAATTCGGACCAAAATTATACAGTTTTTCCAAAAATTTTCAAAAATCCCCCGCTTTGCAATCTTTTAAAGTTTTGATGGCATTTAAAAGTAGATCAAAATTCGATAAAAACTTCATTAAAACTTTTAAAATCGGTAGAAAATTGTGCTAAATACAGCCTTCGGAGAAATTCAATTTTGTTCAAAAATTGTACAGTAACTGTTCCAAAATTTATGCAACAACCTCAATTTTGCAAACCTCTAACTACGCCAATTTTTGACCGATTGCAAAAAGTCATGTCTTTTTTGCTGCTCTGAATATGAATAATAAATTGGCATTCAAATCTAAAAAACTAATTTTGACCCGATTTTTGAAAAAAATTACAGTGTATACACTGTCAAAATTTTCAAAAATCGAGTCGAAATTTTTTTTTACGAAATTCCAAGCTTTTGATAGCATTTTAAAGTATGTAAAAATACAATAAGAAATAGATAAAAAATTTTGAAATCGGTTAAAAATTGTCTCAAATACAGCCTAGGGAAAATCGAAATTCGGACCAAAATTATACAGATTTTCCAAAAATTTTCAAAAATCCCCCGTTTTGCAATCTTTTAAAGTTTTGATGGCATTTAAAAGTAGATCAAAATTCGATAAAAACTTCATTAAAACTTTGAAAATCGGTAGAAAATTGTGCTAAATACAGCCTTCGGAAAAATTCAATTTTGTTCAAAAATTGTACAGTAACTGTTCCAAAATTTATGCAACAACCTCAATTTTGCAAACCTCTAACTACGCCAATTTTTGACCGATTGCAAAAAGTCATGTCTTTTTTTGCTGCTCTGAATGTGAATAATAAATTGGCATTCAAATCTAAAAAAATAATTTTGACCCGATTTTTGAGAAAAATTACAGTGTATACACTGTCAAAATTTTCAAAAATCGAGTCGAAATTTTTTTTTACGAAATTCCAAGCTTTTGATAGCATTTTAAAGTATGTAAAAATACAATAAGAAATAGATAAAAAATTTTGAAATCGGTTAAAAATTGTCTCAAATACAGCCTAGGGAAAATCGAAATTCGGACCAAAATTATACAGATTTTCCAAAAATTTTCAAAAATCCCCCGCTTTGCAATCTTTTAAAGTTTTGATGGCATTTAAAAGTAGATCAAAATTCGATAAAAACTTCATTAAAACTTTGAAAATCGGTAGAAAATTGTGCTAAATACAGCCTTCGGAAAAATTCAATTTTGTTCAAAAATTGTACAGTAACTGTTCCAAAATTTATGCAACAACCTCAATTTTGCAAACCTCTAACTACGCCAATTTTTGACCGATTGCAAAAAGTCATGTCTTTTTTTGCTGCTCTGAATGTGAATAATAAATTGGCATTCAAATCTAAAAAAATAATTTTGACCCGATTTTTGAAAAAAATTACAGTGTATACACTGTCAAAATTTTCAAAAATCGAGTCGAAATTTTTTTTTACGAAATTCCAAGCTTTTGATAGCATTTTAAAGTATGTAAAAATACAATAAGAAATAGATAAAAAATTTTGAAATCGGTTAAAAATTGTCTCAAATACAGCCTAGGGAAAATCGAAATTCGGAATTCGAAATTATACAGATTTTCCAAAAATTTTCAAAAATCCCCCGCTTTGCAATCTTTTAAAGTTTTGATGGCATTTAAAAGTAGATCAAAATTCGATAAAAACTTCATTTAAACTTTGAAAATCGGTAGAAAATTGTGCTAAATACAGCCTTCGGAAAAATTCAATTTTGTTCAAAAATTGTACAGTAACTGTTCCAAAATTTATGCAACAACCTCAATTTTGCAAACCTCTAACTACGCCAATTTTTGACCGATTGCAAAAAGTCATGTCTTTTTTGCTGCTCTGAATGTGAATAATAAATTGGCATTCAAATCTAAAAAACTAATTTTGACCCGATTTTTGAAAAAAATTACAGTGTATACACTGTCAAAATTTTCAAAAATCGAGTCGAAATATTTTTTTACGAAATTCCAAGCTTTTGATAGCATTTTAAAGTATGTAAAAATACAATAAGAAATAGATAAAAAATTTTGAAATCGGTTAAAAATTGTCTCAAATACAGCCTAGGGAAAATCGAAATTCGGAATTCGAAATTATACAGATTTTCCAAAAATTTTCAAAAATCCCCCGCTTTGCAATCTTTTAAAGTTTTGATGGCATTTAAAAGTAGATCAAAATTCGATAAAAACTTCATTAAAACTTTGAAAATCGGTAGAAAATTGTGCTAAATACAGCCTTCGGAAAAATTCAATTTTGTTCAAAAATTGTACAGTAACTGTTCCAAAATTTATGCAACAACCTCAATTTTGCAAACCTCTAACTACGCCAATCTTTGACCGATTGCAAAAAGTCATGTCTTTTTTTGCTGCTCTGAATGTGAATAATAAATTGGCATTCAAATCTAAAAAAATAATTTTGACCCGATTTTTGAAAAAAATTACAGTGTATACACTGTCAAAATTTTCAAAAATCGAGTCGACATTTTTTTTTACGAAATTCCAAGCTTTTGATAGCATTTTAAAGTATGTAAAAATACAATAAGAAATAGATAAAAAATTTTGAAATCGGTTAAAAATTGTCTCAAATACAGCCTAGGGAAAATCGAAATTCGGACCAAAATTATACAGATTTTCCAAAAATTTTCAAAAATCCCCCGCTTTGCAATCTTTTAAAGTTTTGATGGCATTTAAAAGTAGATCAAAATTCGATAAAAACTTCATTTAAACTTTGAAAATCGGTAGAAAATTGTGCTAAATACAGCCTTCGGAAAAATTCAATTTTGTTCAAAAATTGTACAGTAACTGTTCCAAAATTTATGCAACAACCTCAATTTTGCAAACCTCTAACTACGCCAATTTTTCACCGATTGCAAAAAGTCATGTCTTTTTTGCTGCTCTGAATGTGAATAATAAATTGGCATTCAAATCTAAAAAACTAATTTTGACCCGATTTTTGAAAAAAATTACAGTCAAAATTTTCAAAAATCGAGTCGAAATTTTTTTTACGAAATTCCAAGCTTTTGATAGCATTTTAAAGTATGTAAAAATACAATAAGAAATAGATAAAAAATTTTGAAATCGGTTAAAAATTGTCTCAAATACAGCCTAGGGAAAATCGAAATTCGGACCAAAATTATACAGATTTTCCAAAAATTTTCAAAAATCCCCCGCTTTGCAATCTTTTAAAGTTTTGATGGCATTTAAAAGTAGATCAAAATTCGATAAAAACTTCATTAAAACTTTGAAAATCGGTAGAAAATTGTGCTAAATACAGCCTTCGGAAAAATTCAATTTTGTTCAAAAATTGTACAGTAACTGTTCCAAAATTTATTCAAAAACCTCAATTTTGCAAACCTCTAACTACGCCAATTTTTGACCGATTGCAAAAAGTCATGTCTTTTTTTGCTGCTCTGAATGTGAATAATAAATTGGCATTCAAATCTAAAAAAATAATTTTGACCCGATTTTTGAAAAAAATTACAGTGTATACACTGTCAAAATTTTCAAAAATCGAGTCGAAATTTTTTTTTACGAAATTCCAAGCTTTTGATAGCATTTTAAAGTATGTAAAAATACAATAAGAAATAGATAAAAAATTTTGAAATCGGTTAAAAATTGTCTCAAATACAGCCTAGGGAAAATCGAAATTCGGACCAAAATTTACAGATTTTCCAAAAATTTTCAAAAATCCCCCGCTTTGCAATCTTTTAAAGTTTTGATGGCATTTTAAAGTAGATCAAAATTCGATAAAAACTTCATTAAAACTTTGAAAATCGGTAGAAAATTGTGCTAAATACAGCCTTCGGAAAAATTCAATTTTGTTCAAAAATTGTACAGTAACTGTTCCAAAATCTATGCAACAACCTCAATTTTGCAAACCTCTAACTACGCCAATTTTTGACCGATTGCAAAAAGTCATGTCTTTTTTTGCTGCTCTGAATGTGAATAATAAATTGGCATTCAAATCTAAAAAACTAATTTTGACCCGATTTTTGAAAAAAATTACAGTGTATACACTGTCAAAATTTTCAAAAATCGAGTCGAAATTTTTTTTTACGAAATTCCAAGCTTTTGATAGCATTTTAAAGTATGTAAAAATACAATAAGAAATAGATAAAAAATTTTGAAATCGGTTAAAAATTGTCTCAAATACAGCCTAGGGAAAATCGGAATTCGGACCAAAATTATACAGTTTTTCCAAAAATTTTCAAAAATCCCCCGCTTTGCAATCTTTTAAAGTTTTGATGGCATTTAAAAGTAGATCAAAATTCGATAAAAACTTCATTAAAACTTTTAAAATCGGTAGAAAATTGTGCTAAATACAGCCTTCGGAGAAATTCAATTTTGTTCAAAAATTGTACAGTAACTGTTCCAAAATTTATGCAACAACCTCAATTTTGCAAACCTCTAACTACGCCAATTTTTGACCGATTGCAAAAAGTCATGTCTTTTTTTGCTGCTCTGAATGTGAATAATAAATTGGCATTCAAATCTAAAAAACTAATTTTGACCCGATTTTTGAAAAAAATTACAGTCAAAATTTTCAAAAATCGAGCCGAAATTTTTTTTACGAAATTCCAAGCATTTGATAGCATTTTAAAGTATGTAAAAATACAATAAGAAATAGATAAAAAATTTTGAAATCGGTTAAAAATTGTCTCAAATACAGCCTAGGGAAAATCGGAATTCGGACCAAAATTATACAGTTCTTCCAAAAATTTTCAAAAATTCCCCGCTTTGCAATCTTTTAAAGTTTTGATGACATTTAAAAGTAGATCAAAATTCGATAAAAACTTCATTAAAACTTTGAAAATCGGTAGAAAATTGTGCTAAATACAGCCTTCGGAGAAATTCAATTTTGTTCAAAAATTGTACAGTAACTGTTCCAAAATTTATGCAACAACCTCAATTTTGCAAACCTCTAACTACGCCAATTTTTGACCGATTGCAAAAAGTCATGTCTTTTTTTGCTGCTCTGAATGTGAATAATAAATTGGCATTCAAATCTAAAAAACTAATTTTGACCCGATTTTTGAAAAAAATTACAGTCAAAATTTTCAAAAATCGAGTCGAAATTTTTTTTACGAAATTCCAAGCTTTTGATAGCATTTTAAAGTATGTAAAAATACAATAAGAAATAGATAAAAAATTTTGAAATCGGTTAAAAATTGTCTCAAATACAGCCTAGGGAAAATCGGAATTCGGACCAAAATTATACAGTTTTTCCAAAAATTTTCAAAAATCCCCCGCTTTGCAATCTTTTAAAGTTTTGATGGCATTTAAAAGTAGATCAAAATTCGATAAAAACTTCATTAAAACTTTGAAAATCGGTAGAAAATTGTGCTAAATACAGCCTTCGGAGAAATTCAATTTTGTTCAAAAATTGTACAGTAACTGTTCCAAAATTTATGCAACAACCTCAATTTTGCAAACCTCTAACTACGCCAATTTTTGACCGATTGCAAAAAGTCATGTCTTTTTTGCTGCTCTGAATGTGAATAATAAATTGGCATTCAAATCTAAAAAACTAATTTTGACCCGATTTTTGAAAAAAATTACAGTCAAAATTTTCAAAAATCGAGTCGAAATTTTTTTTACGAAATTCCAAGCTTTTGATAGCATTTTAAAGTATGTAAAAATACAATAAGAAATAGATAAAAAATTTTGAAATCGGTTAAAAATTGTCTCAAATACAGCCTAGGGAAAATCGGAATTCGGACCAAAATTATACAGTTTTTCCAAAAATTTTCAAAAATCCCCCGCTTTGCAATCTTTTAAAGTTTTGATGGCATTTAAAAGTAGATCAAAATTCGATAAAAACTTCATTAAAACTTTGAAAATCGGTAGAAAATTGTGCTAAATACAGCCTTCGGAGAAATTCAATTTTGTTCAAAAATTGTACAGTAACTGTTCCAAAATTTATGCAACAACCTCAATTTTGCAAACCTCTAACTACGCCAATTTTTGACCGATTGCAAAAAGTCATGTCTTTTTTTGCTGCTCTGAATGTGAATAATAAATTGGCATTCAAATCTAAAAAACTAATTTTGACCCGATTTTTGAAAATTATTACAGTGTATACACTGTCAAAATTTTCAAAAATCGAGTCGAAATTTTTTTTACGAAATTCCAATCTTTTGATAGCGTTTTAAAGTATGTAAAAATACAATAAGAAATAAATAAAAAATTTTGAAATCGGTTAAAAAATTGTCTCAAATACAGCCTAGGGAAAATCGGAATTCGGAACAAAATTATACAGTTTTTCCAAAAATTTTCAAAAATTCCCCGCTTTGCAATCTTTTAAAGTTTTGATGACATTTAAAAGTAGATCAAAATTCGATAAAAACTTCATTAAAACTTTGAAAATCGGTAGAAAATTGTGCTAAATACAGCCTTCGGAGAAATTCAATTTTGTTCAAAAATTGTACAGTAACTGTTCCAAAATTTATGCAACAACCTCAATTTTGCAAACCTCTAACTACGCCAATTTTTGACCGATTGCAAAAAGTCATGTCTTTTTTTGCTGCTCTGAATGTGAATAATAAATTGGCATTCAAATCTAAAAAACTAATTTTGACCCGATTTTTGAAAAAAATTACAGTCAAAATTTTCAAAAATCGAGTCGAAATTTTTTTTACGAAATTCCAAGCTTTTGATGGCATTTTAAAGTATGTAAAAATACAATAAGAAATAGATAAAAAATTTTGAAATCGGTTAAAAATTGTCTCAAATACAGCCTAGGGAAAATCGGAATTCGGACCAAAATTATACAGTTTTTCCAAAAATTTTCAAAAATTCCCCGCTTTGCAATCTTTTAAAGTTTTGATGGCATTTAAAAGTAGATCAAAATTCGATAAAAACTTCATTAAAACTTTGAAAATCGGTAGAAAATTGTGCTAAATACAGCCTTCGGAAAAATTCAATTTTGTTCAAAAATTGTACAGTAACTGTTCCAAAATTTATTCAAAAACCTCAATTTTGCAAACCTCTAACTACGCCAATTTTTGACCGATTGCAAAAAGTCATGTCTTTTTTTGCTGCTCTGAATGTGAATAATAAATTGGCATTCAAATCTAAAAAAATAATTTTGACCCGATTTTTGAAAAAAATTACAGTGTATACACTGTCAAAATTTTCAAAAATCGAGTCGAAATTTTTTTTACGAAATTCCAAGCTTTTGATAGCATTTTAAAGTATGTAAAAATACAATAAGAAATAGATAAAAAATTTTGAAATCGGTTAAAAATTGTCTCAAATACAGCCTAGGGAAAATCGAAATTCGGACCAAAATTATACAGATTTTCCAAAAATTTTCAAAAATCCCCCGCTTTGCAATCTTTTAAAGTTTTGATGGCATTTAAAAGTAGATCAAAATTCGATAAAAACTTCATTAAAACTTTGAAAATCGGTAGAAAATTGTGCTAAATACAGCCTTCGGAAAAATTCAATTTTGTTCAAAAATTGTACAGTAACTGTTCCAAAATTTATGCAACAACCTCAATTTTGCAAACCTCTAACTACGCCAATTTTTGACCGATTGCAAAAAGTCATGTCTTTTTTTGCTGCTCTGAATGTGAATAATAAATTGGCATTCAAATCTAAAAAACTAATTTTGACCCGATTTTTGAAAAATATTACAGTGTATACACTGTCAAAATTTTCAAAAATCGAGTCGAAATTTTTTTTTACGAAATTCCAATCTTTTGATAGCATTTTAAAGTATGTAAAAATACAATAAGAAATAGATAAAAAATTTTGAAATCGGTTAAAAATTGTCTCAAATACAGCCTAGGGAAAATCGGAATTCGGACCAAAATTATACAGTTTTTCCAAAAATTTTCAAAAATTCCCCGCTTTGCAATCTTTTAAAGTTTTGATGGCATTTAAAAGTAGATCAAAATTCGATAAAAACTTCATTAAAACTTTGAAAATCGGTAGAAAATTGTGCTAAATACAGCCTTCGGAAAAATTCAATTTTGTTCAAAAATTGTACAGTAACTGTTCCAAAATTTATGCAACAACCTCAATTTTGCAAACCTCTAACTACGCCAATTTTTGACCGATTGCAAAAAGTCATGTCTTTTTTTGCTGCTCTGAATGTGAATAATAAATTGGCATTCAAATCTAAAAAACTAATTTTTACCCGATTTTTGAAAAAAATTACAGTGTATACACTGTCAAAATTTTCAAAAATCGAGTCGAAATTTTTTTTTACGAAATTCCAAGCTTTTGATAGCATTTTAAAGTATGTAAAAATACAATAAGAAATAGATAAAAAATTTTGAAATCGGTTAAAAATTGTCTCAAATACAGCCTAGGGAAAATCGAAATTCGGAATTCGAAATTATACAGATTTTCCAAAAATTTTCAAAAATCCCCCGCTTTGCAATCTTTTAAAGTTTTGATGGCATTTAAAAGTAGATCAAAATTCGATAAAAACTTCATTAAAACTTTGAAAATCGGTAGAAAATTGTGCTAAATACAGCCTTCGGAAAAATTCAATTTTGTTCAAAAATTGTACAGTAACTGTTCCAAAATTTATTCAAAAACCTCAATTTTGCAAACCTCTAACTACGCCAATTTTTGACCGATTGCAAAAAGTCATGTCTTTTTTTGCTGCTCTGAATGTGAATAATAAATTGGCATTCAAATCTAAAAAAATAATTTTGACCCGATTTTTGAAAAAAATTAAAGTGTATATATACACTGTCAAAATTTTCAAAAATCGAGTCGAAATTTTTTTTTACGAAATTCCAAGCTTTTGATCGCATTTGAAAGTATGTAAAAATACAATAAGAAATAGATAAAAAATTTTGAAATCGGTTAAAAATTGTCTCAAATACAGCCTAGGGAAAATCGAAATTCGGACCAAAATTATACAGATTTTCCAAAAATTTTCAAAAATCCCCCGCTTTGCAATCTTTTAAAGTTTTGATTGCATTTAAAAGTAGATCAAAATTCGATAAAAACTTCATTAAAACTTTGAAAATCGGTAGAAAATTGTGCTAAATACAGCCTTCGGAAAAATTCAATTTTGTTCAAAAATTGTACAGTAACTGTTCCAAAATTTATGCAACTACCTCAATTTTGCAACCTCTAACTACGCCAATTTTTGACCGATTGCAAAAAGTCATGTCTTTTTTTGCTGCTCTGAATGTGAATAATAAATTGGCATTCAAATCTAAAAAACTAATTTTGACCCGATTTTTGAAAAATATTACAGTGTCAAAATTTTCAAAAATCGAGTCGAAATTTTTTTTTACGAAATTCCAAGCTTTTGATCGCATTTGAAAGTATGTAAAAATACAATAAGAAATAGATAAAAAATTTTGAAATCGGTTAAAAATTGTCTCAAATACAGCCTAGGGAAAATCGGAATTCGGAACAAAATTATACAGTTTTTCCAAAAATTTTCAAAAATTCCCCGCTTTGCAATCTTTTAAAGTTTTGATGGCATTTAAAAGTAGATCAAAATTCGATAAAAACTTCATTAAAACTTTGAAAATCGGTAGAAAATTGTGCTAAATACAGCCTTCGGAGAAATTCAATTTTGTTCAAAAATTGTACAGTAACTGTTCCAAAATTTATGCAACAACCTCAATTTTGCAAACCTCTAACTACGCCAATTTTTGACCGATTGCAAAAAGTCATGTCTTTTTTGCTGCTCTGAATGTGAATAATAAATTGGCATTCAAATCTAAAAAACTAATTTTGACCCGATTTTTGAAAAAAATTACAGTGTATACACTGTCAAAATTTTCAAAAATCGAGTCGAAATTTTTTTTTACGAAATTCCAAGCTTTTGATAGCATTTTAAAGTATGTAAAAATACAATAAGAAATAGATAAAAAATTTTGAAATCGGTTAAAAATTGTCTCAAATACAGCCTAGGGAAAATCGGAATTCGGACCAAAATTATACAGTTTTTCCAAAAATTTTCAAAAATCCCCCGCTTTGCAATCTTTTAAAGTTTTGATGGCATTTAAAAGTAGATCAAAATTCGATAAAAACTTCATTAAAACTTTTAAAATCGGTAGAAAATTGTGCTAAATACAGCCTTCGGAGAAATTCAATTTTGTTCAAAAATTGTACAGTAACTGTTCCAAAATTTATGCAACAACCTCAATTTTGCAAACCTCTACCTACGCCAATTTTTGACCGATTGCAAAAAGTCATGTCTTTTTTTGCTGCTCTGAATGTGAATAATAAATTGGCATTCAAATCTAAAAAACTAATTTTGACCCGATTTTTGAAAATTATTACAGTGTATACACTGTCAAAATTTTCAAAAATCGAGTCGAAATTTTTTTTTACGAAATTCCAATCTTTTGATAGCGTTTTAAAGTATGTAAAAATACAATAAGAAATAAATAAAAAATTTTGAAATCGGTTAAAAATTGTCTCAAATACAGCCTAGGGAAAATCGGAATTCGGAACAAAATTATACAGTTTTTCCAAAAATTTTCAAAAATTCCCCGCTTTGCAATCTTTTAAAGTTTTGATGACATTTAAAAGTAGATCAAAATTCGATAAAAACTTCATTAAAACTTTGAAAATCGGTAGAAAATTGTGCTAAATACAGCCTTCGGAGAAATTCAATTTTGTTCAAAAATTGTACAGTAACTGTTCCAAAATTTATGCAACAACCTCAATTTTGCAAACCTCTACCTACGCCAATTTTTGACCGATTGCAAAAAGTCATGTCTTTTTTTGCTGCTCTGAATGTGAATAATAAATTGGCATTCAAATCTAAAAAACTAATTTTGACCCGATTTTTGAAAAAAATTACAGTGTATACACTGTCAAAATTTTCAAAAATCGAGTCGACATTTTTTTTTACGAAATTCCAAGCTTTTGATAGCATTTTAAAGTATGTAAAAATACAATAAGAAATAGATAAAAAATTTTGAAATCGGTTAAAAATTGTCTCAAATACAGCCTAGGGAAATATTAATTTTAATATTAATTTTAATTTTAATTTTAATTTTAATTTTAATTTTAATTTTAATTTTAATTTTAATTTTAATTTTAATTTTAATTTTAATTTTAATTTTAATTTTAATTTTAATTTTAATTTTAATTTTAATTTTAATTTTAATTTTAATTTTAATTTTAATTTTAATTTTAATTTTAATTTTAATTTTAATTTTAATTTTAATTTTAATTTTAATTTTAATTTTAATTTTAATTTTAATTTTAATTTTAATTTTAATTTTAATTTTAATTTTAATTTTAATTTTAATTTTAATTTTAATTTTAATTTTAATTTTAATTTTAATTTTAATTTTAATTTTAATTTTAATTTTAATTTTAATTTTAATTTTAATTTTAATTTTAATTTTAATTTTAATTTTAATTTTAATTTTAATTTTAATTTTAATTTTAATTTTAATTTTAATTTTAATTTTAATTTTAATTTTAATTTTAATTTTAATTTTAATTTTAATTTTAATTTTAATTTTAATTATAATTTTTTTCAAATATCGGGTCAAAATTAGTTTTTCAGATTTGAATGCCAAATTATTAATCACATTCAGCTTTTATCGATTTTTTTATCTTCTTTTAAATGCCATCGAAATTGTGGTCAAAGTGATCCTAGCGAAATAGGTTAATGTCCTGCTAAGTTTTGTCTTAATAAAACCATGTTTTTGTTATTTTTTAATTTTTTATTATTAACTTTAAGTTAAGAGACAGTTGTTCAAACTTAGTTTAATCCTATTTTACCTTAAATATCAAGAAAATTAATTTCTATTTTGCTCTTTGTTTTCTTTAATTTAATTAACAACTTTTTTAATTTTTTTGTCATATAGTATTTAATTAAAGTTAATTAACTACATTTGGAAAAAAGGAAAGACACTGGTAGTTAAATTCATGTTGGGTACAGTTTTTAATAAGTTTTACTTAAAATATTTTTTAAGCCTAATTTCATTATAATTAAAAACTATTGTAACTTAAAATATGAATAAATATGCGGTTATTTGTAAATTGAAATACTTCGAATTTTCGTAAGGGGGTTAGTCGCCACAAATCCAAAAGTTAGAATGGAAACATATGTAAGTGTCATTATAGTTCGGCCTTTTCAAGAGAGATCCGGATGTCTTTTGGTCTAATGGACGTCCTTGGTAAGAGCTGAAATAAAAAGAGTTTTCATTTTTTATTTTTGGAAAACAAATGTACAATTTTGGGGATTTTTGAATATATTCCGATTTTGCCTAGGCTGTATTTGAGACAATTTTTAACCGATTTCAAAATTTTTTATCTATTTCTTATTGTATTTTTACATACTTTAAAATGCTATCAAAAGCTTGGAATTTCGTAAAAAAAAATTTCGACTCGGTTTTTGAAAATTTTGACAGTGTATACACTGTAATTTTTTCCAAAAATCGGGTCAAAATTAGTTTTTTAGATTTGAATGCCAATTTGTTATTCACATTCAGAGCAGCAAAAAAAGACATGACTTTTTGCAATCGGTCAAAAATTAGCGTAGTTAGAGGTTTGCAAAATTGAGGTTGTTGGATAAATTTGGGAACAGTTACTGTACAATTTTTGAACAAAATTGAATTTTTCCGAAGCCTGTATTTAGCACAATTTTCTACCGATTTTCAAAGTTTTAATGAAGTTTTTATCGAATTTTGATCTACTTTTAAATGCCATCAAAACTTTAAAACATTGCAAAGCGGGGGATTTTTGAAAATTTTTGGAAAATCTGTATAATTTTGGTCCGAATTTCGATTTTCCCTAGGCTGTATTTGAGACAATTTTTAACCGATTTCAAAATTTTTTATCTATTTCTTATTGTATTTTTACATACTTTAAAATGCTATCAAAAGCTTGGAATTTCGTAAAAAAAAATTTCGACTCGGTTTTTGAAAATTTTGACAGTGTATACACTGTAATTTTTTCCAAAAATCGGGTCAAAATTAGTTTTTTAGATTTGAATGCCAATTTGTTATTCACATTCAGAGCAGCAAAAAAAGACATGACTTTTTGCAATCGGTCAAAAATTGGCGTAGTTAGAGGTTTGCAAAATTGAGGTTGTTGCATAAATTTTGGAACAGTTACTGTACAATTTTTGAACAAAATTGAATTTTTCCGAAGACTGTATTTAGCACAATTTTCTACCGATTTTCAAAGTTTTAATAAAGTTGTTATCGAATTTTGATCTACTTTTAAATGCCATCAAAACTTTAAAAGATTGCAAAGCGGGGGATTTTTGAAAATTTTTGGAAAATCTGTATAATTTTGGTCCGAATTTCGATTTTCCCTAGGCTGTATTTGAGACAATTTTTAACCGATTTCAAAATTTTTAAAAGTGTATACACTGTCAAAATTAGTTTTTCAGATTTGGATGCCAATTTATTATTCACATTCAGAGCAGCAAAATAAGACGGGACTTTTTGCAATTCAATTCAATTCGGCATTCAAATCTAAAAAACTAATTTTGATCCGATTTTTGAAAAAAATTACAGTGAGTGTATACAAAATTTTTAAAAATCGAGTCAAAAATTTTTTTTTCAAAAGTGCAAGCTTCCGATAACAGTTGAAAGTATAATATGAATTAGATAACAAATTTTCAAATCGGTTGAAAATTGTCTAAAATATAGGCAATCGAAAATGTGAATTTTGTCTAAAATCATACAACTTTTCAAAAAAATTTCAAAAATCCCCATCTTTTTATGGCATTTAAAAGAAGATAAAAATTCGATGAAAAATACAGCCAGAAAACTTTTGCCAACATTTTTTCAATAACTGTTCCAAAATGTATGCAAAAACCTCAACTTTGCAAACCTCGTACGGGGATAGTTTTACACTTTTCCGCTTAAATTGATTTCAGCTTACCTATATATCCTGAAGTGAATTACCATTCGAGTTCTAGAGGTACGATCACGCGGACACGCGCGGACCAACTGACCTTGGAACCCAAGGAAGCTTCTTTTATATGCTCTGGAGACTTTAAATTTGGCGGGATGTCAAATCCATTGTCAGTTAAAACAATCAATTTCTGTTAAGATTTAAAATGTCCGTTAAATTTTAAAATGTCAGTTAAAATTTGAAATTTTTGTTCAAATTTATTGCTTTTGATCAAATTTAAAATTTCCATTTAAATCTAAAACATAAACCATCAAAATGTTTTCTTAATATAATAGAAATTTTACATTGCAACGGAAATTTTAAACTTTAACGAAAATGTGATTGGACCCCTGGAATTCGACTGGAAAATTACTTCTAGATGTACAGGTAGCTGAAATCAATTTAAATATATAGAAATCTATTGGAACATATAGAAATCTATTGGAACATATACTTAAATATGTATACATATATAATATTGCATGAGTTAGCTATCGTGGCAGGTAAAAGGAATTTAATATATAAATTTGGTTTTATAAATTTGAATTAGTTTTTTCACTTAGTGCATTGTTTATCCAAGTCGGCCTGACGACATACTTGCTTCGTTTTCAGTAAGATTTAAAATAAACAACAGTAAATAAAACTCTTTATAGAACTTTGTATGTGCATGTATCAAATTAGCTCTGCTATGTTGGCAGTTGACTGACTGACAAGCTGACTGACATTTTGCCTTCTGGCCAAATAAACTTCATTAAATTAATTAATTGAAAAATTGTATAAAATGCATTTTAGTTGAATATCATATGACCAATATATTTAAGCTCAATTCATCTTTGCCTGCTGCATATTCGTTCCTAGCCAACGAACTTCTAGCAGTCAAAAGCAGGCAAACAAGTCTTAAGCCCTCTCCCCCACCACCGCACCACCTCTCTCTTGGTATCCACTTGCAGTGCACTTAACCAAAGGCAACTTCTTCTGCTTCTTCATCTTCTTTAGCTTCAGCTTCGGTTTAATCCCAATACCAATTCCAATCCCCCAGTCCAAAAGTGCCTGCCACTAACATGCGTATCCTTCGCGTTGCAGTCGAACAATGAGCCACCGCAGGGCAGCAACAACAATACGACTTCTGCACCTTCTCTTCACCCGCTGCACATCCTTTAGCCGAGCTGCTAAGCAACAACCTAGAAACCAACTTAACTCACACACCAGAGCAAAGTGAAACCTCAAACCAAACCGCGTGATGCATTTGATCTAAAGCCAGCAAAATGACTGAGGAGAATTCGGTGGATTGGCAAGGGTTGCCTGGGGGAGGAGAACCGAGTGATATTGAATGGGTTGAGGGATGAACACTGAGGAGAAATTAAAAATGCTTTCCAGGATTACAAATCCTGTTGTTCCATTATATTGAATATACATACATTTCGCTGTCGTTTATATTTCAGTCAAGAATCAAAAATCCCCACAAATACGTATTAAAAGTGATTATCTTTTTGAAGAAAAAAATGTACAAATTGTTATTAAAATGCGAATCCTATGCTAGTCATGACGTAGAGAAGATTTTATTTTAAATGGAAGGAAAAATATATATACACCCAATTGTTCAGAAGAGGTCGGAAGGTCGTTAAACACACGAGTCTCCTTCCAGTTCTCAAACCGTTTTAGCTGTCACACATAAACACATAGGTAAGCTATTGGGCAAATGACAAAACAATGTTCTAGGCGCATAAGCAATTGAGGGACGCACAAGCAAGAATGGGATACCAAAAATAGTTTTAACCTCTAAACTGGGAGACTCGTACATTAAAAATCATTCGAATCGACTGAAAACACGCCAGTCTATGCAATGACATGAGTCGCTGCTGTGCTCAAAAACATTACTCATGCAAGCCAGCCCTAGTTCAAATGCTTATAAATGTGAAATTCCGAAAAATTCTTGAAATTGAGTAGGAATATACGATAAAGACTAGTTTGATGATGCTTTCTACAACTGGTTCATCGAGAAATTTCAGATATCTGAAAAAAACTAAGCCATCCCTGGTTTTCGTTTGAGAAGCACTGCACTGGCAAGGAAATTAATTACAAGAGCACGTGCTAAGCTCCCTGCCTCCCACTCACATCTCTTAGCTGAGCTCTAGGAGACAATGCATTTGCGTTTCTCTATTGTTTTGAGGTGGTGTATTATGATTCTTGTTCAGAGGCAAATATTAATTTTCGCACCTTTAGCTGTTGCCTCCCTTGAGCACAACAATGTACAATTGTTGATGACTGCGACAAGAGAGGTGGAATAAGTAGAAATAGTAATAGTCTTTTCCTTTTGAAAGAAAGGAACCATCCGAACCGCATGACAAACCTAACCCCACATTCCCATCTCTCTGGTACAGTTGTGTAATCAAATCATAGAGCGAGTGCAGATGGGTGATGGGCTGTGAGAGGTGGAGGGAGGTCTTAACATTTAAATGCATGTTGAGCTCATTTAAATCTACTCGAGGCCATGGCTCATACCAAGCTATCCCTGGGTCATTTCAGTGTCAGAAAGGGGATATTACCTGGCATTGTTACCAATTTTCAACTTGAAATAAGTTTAGACTATGTGTGTGTGTGTGTGGGCTAGAGATGACAGTCTGTGAATCGTTCAACTACATGCACAACAAATGTCTTTCGGCAGCCCATCGCCAAGCGTATGTCTACGTGCTCTTACCATGGCGACAAAGACAGCTTTAGTTTTGTCCTGGAACCGGACTGGAGCATAATCTCGCACGTAATTTGTATGTATGCGACAGAAATGTCCGTTGCACCTGGCGACTGCCTTTTACCTGCCTCCTGCCGACCCTGTGAATCTTGGTCTTGGCTGTGTTTAGCCGGTGGGAAAACTATTGTCTGGCCAAGTTGTTGACAGGCACGTTGACGTCATTGTTTTGTAATTTGTATCCTTAGCTGGCGCATTAGAGCTTAGTTTATGCACTAGCCCTCCGCACTTCCTTCCTTACTCACCTTACTTGGAAGTTGGCAAGGGTTTTGGGCGTTTATTTTCATATTTTTCTTTCACTTGAGATGATTTTGCTTAAGAAGAATACTAGAATTAAACAGAGAATGAGACAATTATTTGGTTATAGATGAAAGCCATTTCAACTTGCATCCTAGAAATGTCAAAATTATTGCAGTTTGTTTGCTTGATGAAGACGAAAGATAGAGAGGAGCCAGTGACCGATTAGTTTGTTATTGGCACGGTTGCATTCGATAGACCTATGAGCCACCATATCGTGCGACTTTTATTTGATATTTTATTAAAGGGTATTTTCAAAAAAATCAATTGACTTTAAAATCATATTATTCAAATTGATGAAATATTTGTATAATAAAACAATAAACAAATTGATTGACTCCTTCGCATAATAATTTGTCTGTCACTTGCCGCAGACAATTTTCAATATATTTTCCATTAGCATTTTCATAATTTTTCTTTACCTCTCTTTTCTAACCTTCTGCCAATTTAATGCCTTGACAATTTTGTAATTTTTTATACGAAAACTTTGCCTTAATTCAAATCAAATTTATTTATTTTTTTTTATACCTGTTCATTACAAATTCGAAAAGGTTTTCCCTTTTTCCTTTCCTTTTTCATCGGTTTTCCGCTTCTCGTTGACAACAACAAAACTTTGTGCATTAATTTCATTGCAAAAGCAGAAGCAGCTTGAATGACAAAGTCACAAAAAAACAGACCAAAAACAAATTTACAAAAAAGTATACGAAAAAAAAGAACAGGGAAAAAAGTTTTCGATTAAGTTTCACGCCTTGAAAGTTGTTTTGGGTCAGAATTTTCTTCTTTATAAGCTGTTGCCGATTTTCAGCTTGTAAAATGTTGGCAAATGAACTGCACTTGATTTGTGTTTGCTTAGGTGTAGAACGAAGAAAATGGCAAATGGTCAGAAAGTTGGAGGGAAAAGTGGAAAAGTTAAAAAAGGGTAGTTAAGGCTGTTAAGGGGAAGGTTTACTTAAGCTTTTCATGTTGACCCAGGAAGTTAATGAATTAGGCGCGGCTAATGCGTAAGGGAAATTTAATTAAAAAATTTTAAAAGTAATTTTGTTTAGCTTAAAAGACGAGGGAAATGAATTAATGAAGATATTTTCCATTGCCTAAGGAGTTATTTTAATTTGGATACTGAACTAGCTTCAAGTGATTAAGCTCTGAATTTTAAGTGGGTCATGTTCAAATGTATAAAGAAATTCCTAAAGTCGAGAATAATGTTTGGATTTAGTAAAACTTTTAAAAGGAACTTAATCATAAGACTTGATCTAAGTTGATATATTTTACTCGTTTGCTTGACGTATGGGTGCTCGATATGTATCGATACCGCACAAAATTTCGATATTTCCTGTCGATATATCGAGAAATCTGCATTCTGCAGGTATATCTCTATTTATCACAACATGATATAGCAGATATATACAGGCGGTTACCAAGTTAGTTGATATCACAGACCCGTAAAATTTAAAGTCATATAAATAGGACGAATTTCTTTCAGATGGTTTATATTATTATGTAAAGGCGCCAGTTAGAAGTCTTTTTAAAAATTCTAAAAAAGCGTTAACATCTGCCCTCAAATAAATATAAGTATTAGTCGCCAGGTATGTGATATTTATATCGATATTTAATATCTTGGTCTGTAATAGTGCTAAATACTTGCTCTTTAATCGACTTTTTAAATACTACATTCCGATGCCGTTAAAATAACCTCCTATCTCATGGAGAGGAAAACTTCTTGCACTTTATTCCAGTGTTAAATTGGTAAAGTTTCAGTTAACCAAAGTCAAATTCATGGCTATACATATACTGACCCCCGCACATACTTGAGCTCCTTCGTACGCCTCTTCCGACCCTCTCGCACACATGATTCATAATCCGCTCTGCTAATCTTTTAATCCAGTCGAGTGAATTTTGTACTCGATTGTGAAACAAAGTTTTAAGGGAGCCCAAAATGGAGTAGACAACCAGGCAAAAGGAGTAACAGTGGAAGTTTTTTTTTTGAACACATGTGCCCCTCAACCCCCTTCTATCTATCCTCTTCCATTTTGCCATTACATTAAGCCTTACAACTTTGATGTCATCTTTGTGCTTAGGCCCGGCTGACACAAACAAAGTTTTCAATTTTTCCCGTGTGCAGAAAAGAAGAAAACAACTTTTTTAATAGTAATGGACTTTGCTTTTATATCCATCGGCCCCACGTGTTTTTTTTTTTTTTTTTTGTAGCTTTTCCTACCCTCCAACAGAATGTTTTACAGTTTAAGCGCATTGGCAAAGCGACTTTTGTTGGTCTCTCTCTCTAGAGGGGAGAGCAAGTTGGGAGGGGACTTCACTGGGACTGTTGTTGTGGCCAGGTGAAATGTGGATGCTGTGCATCAAAAAGTTATTTCCGCTACAAATGAACATGAGATGCAGCAGCAGCAGCAGATACTACCAACTCGGAATCGCCCATTTTTTCGTTCATTTTTTAGCGTCTCCCATCGATATGAGGCACTTAGGTAACTGGTAGACCATCTATCCGTCCCCCCCATCACAATCCACTCCCTTCTCCCCCACCTTTCTCCCTCTCTCTCTCTCTGCAAACTGCTATAAGCGGCTTAGCTTTTGAGCAACTTTCAGTATGTAAATGGCAGACGGCAATTTGTATGCTCTCTCCATTTTTTTTTTATGATTGCTATAGAAAATCTATAATATGTATATATAAGAGTCTGGCATGGCATTCAGATAATAGTTAAAGCCCGCGCAATTAAAAAGAAAAGTTTGCTGAATTTTATATTCCACAAGAATAGTTTGTGAGCATTATTGAAAATGTTTCAAGCTGATTGAATTGTGTTTTATACAGATATGGAAGCGAGATCGAAATATATTCGATTAAAGCAATGAATGGAATATTAGGAATTTTTGATTAATAAAACATATAAAAGGCTTAATTTCACAAAGAGTGCCGAAAAACCTTATCGGTATGCAAACAAAATCACATTCGTTTCGGTTTATCAGT
The DNA here is from genome assembly GCA_018150735.1 of Drosophila sp. 14030-0761.01. Classification (NCBI taxonomy): domain Eukaryota; kingdom Metazoa; phylum Arthropoda; class Insecta; order Diptera; family Drosophilidae; genus Drosophila; species Drosophila sp. 14030-0761.01. Next base: position 4,924,972 of record JAECWO010000099.1, read on the forward strand.
GGCATAACAAGGTATTCATTTACTTCCTACATGAAAGAGTCTGATTTGTCTGAAATATATATTCCTAATGATCACTACTAAGCAAAGATTATTTCTGTCTTTGTAAGCTTTACGCAATTAAAGACCCTTGCCCACCCACTACAGCAGTTTTAATTGCTAAAGTTATCGATAGAAATATGTATAGAATGTTTGCGGACTCTTCTTAATTTCGTTAATTTTTGATTTATTTTAGTGAGGTTTCCTTGTCAATTGAAAACCGATAAAACAATCCAAATTACAATTTCAATCTAATTATTTTACAACGAAAGTGTCGAGTTTGGTAAAGCAGAACCAAATTATTTTTATTTAAGTTTTTCTGAATCTGCAAAACAATCTTCTCGCATTCCAGTACAGTCCACCTAAGTATAATGTTTAATTCGGGTCACCATGTTGTGTGTCATGTCATTTTTACACCCTTGCAAAAAGGGTATATAAATTTTGTTTAGAAGTGTGCATAAAAGGAGGCATCTCCGACATATAAAGTATATATATTCTTGATCATCATGACAAGACGAGTTCAAATCCGTTTGTCCGTCTGTCTGTTCGTCTGTCTGTCTGTCTGTCTGGATCAAGAGCTTCTCCGCCTAGACCGCTAAAGCTACAATTTTGCACGAAGTCTTGTACATATATACTGAAGGCATTGTATATCTCTGATTCATCCGGATCGTACGACTATATTAAAGTCATTAAACAAACCGTCTTAAGGAATAAATTGGCACAATCTCTACACAATCTATTATAATGGTAACTGTCTAATTCGTGCTAACTTTTCCCAATGACCACAAGTTCTTTCAAATCTATTTTAATGGTTAAGTTCCTTCGTGAAAGAAATATTTTAATTGGTTTTTAAAACGGCAGTTTTTGCCTTTTTGCATGGTATGACTCGCCTAATCAATCCATAAACAAATCACATTCGATTCGGTTAATCGATAGAACAAGGAATTCATTTACTTTTCATATAAACAGTCACAGTGAAGTTTCACTATGAAGTTTCTTTTGTAGTTACCACATCCGGCCCTATAAAGTATATATAGTATATTCTTGATCAGGATAAGAAATTGAAGAAAACTCAGAAATTGTCTTCAGGCACATAATGCCATCTCTGACATTGAGACAATTCATGTTTTACCAGTATAAATATCGTAAATCGTATACATATCTTTCACAATAAGAACACACGCATGTTACACACACACACACACACATATTGCATTGTATTTTTTTCGAACTTGGTCAAATTTGCCATCAGTAACAAGTAAGCAACAGACCGAAAAAGGTTCACAAAAATTAAATATTGTACAGTCCACAACTCGCTTACAATTCGCTCTCGAACATTGTCTGTCTGTCCGTCCGTCCCTCAGGATGCACAGATCTGAGGAACTATAAAAGCTAGAGCTATCAAATCTAAACTCTAGACTTTTGTAGTATATACGCTGCTCAAGTTTATTTTTTATTTTTACCTATATATGGCATTTGAGACTTATTTTCGATTCAGGAAGTGAAATGAAAATTCCAACAAAATTGTGGCGGATATTAAAATGAATATAACTTAGTGGGAAGAAAGTTAATCCAAATTCAAGAATGAAAAAATCAAGGAAATTTTTATTTTCATAGTTATATTATTAAATTATTTTATTATCTTTAAAATTCCAAATTCTTGACCATTTTCAATGACCCAAAAGCCCCCGCACATCCGTGACAGGATCAACAAAAAAAGTTTTTCACCAAAATCTGTCATTTCAAGTGATGGCTTGATGGAGGAGAACTTAGATCCCATCTAATAGATTGTCCTTTCACATTAAACTGAAGCTTTGGCTTGGCGAAACAAATTAATTTTAACCACACACAAAACAAAACTGTCATAAGTCAGTATTGAGTTTTGTCACGCACAAAATTGATTTGAAATGGAAAGAAAAAGGATAATTTCAAATTTTCAAACCTTGCAAAATAGATATATATTTTCCCGATAAAGGAATGCAGATTGAAAATATCGCCTATATCAATCGTGCATATGTAAATAAAATCCTTTTTGGTTTACAGTTTTGCGAGCAGTGAACTCTGCTAGCCTTAAGCATCATTGCATTACTCTGTCGAATAATCTAATTAAGTTTTTTTATTAGAATGTTTTCCATACATTTGTTTTTCATGCATTGTGTATGGATTCGATGCGCTATTTCAGTTCCCCTTGACAACTTCACGATTGAAATTTTACACATCAATAGAAAATCAAAAGGAATTCCTTACAACTAAACCATATACAAACCAGAAGGCCGGGCTAACTTCGACCATGCCGAAGTTTGTATATCCTTGCAAGTTCTTGCGTTACTCAGTCCCTAAATGAAGATCGAAAAATGGAAAGGGTTTTTGTGAAAAAACCTCAATCTATATTCATGTATGTAGAGATGCAGCATGCAGTTTGCCATTTGTTTGTATGACAGCTATATCCATATAGTTATCCGATTTTGATCAAATTTGGCAAGATTATAATTTGTTATGTGCAAATTTGGTGTTGATCGCAAAAGAAACAAAAAAGTTTTTAGAAGCAAAACTATTTTTGGTCCGATTGTTCCTATGGGAGCTATATGATATAGTAGTCCGATCTCTATCAAATTTGGCACGTACGTTTGGATGTATAGTAAACTGCCAATCAGATGAAAAACAACGAAGCTATTGATCTAAAACTCTTTTTTTGACCGATGGTTCCTATGGGAGCTATATAATGTAGTCGTCCGATCCGGATGAATCCGAGATATACAATGCCTGCAGTATATACAAGACTTCGTGCAAAATTGTAGCTCTGTAGCTATAGCGGTCTAGGAGGAGAAGCTCTTGATCCAGACAGACAGACGGACAGACAGACGGACAAACGGATTTGAACTCGTCTTGTCATGCTGTTCAAGAATATATATACTTTTTATGGTCGGAGATGCCTCCTTCTAAAATTAATATACCCTTTTTGCAAGGGTATAAAAATGATCTTATATAAATTCATTCATAAATCACATTCGACTCGGTTGATTCACTTCCTCGTTCAGATGACTATATAAAAGAGTCTAACTGTTCTTTGAATTGTCACATTAAAGTTTCAACATGAAGTTTCTTCTATCCGGACTAGCCCTTCTAGTAATCGCCGCTACGGCCAGTGCTGAATGGAGGCAACCATGGTGCTGTAAACAAGTGAATCCTTGCCCCTATCCGGAAATTTGTATACCACCCAGCGGTTCATAATTTGGATTTTACAAATAAAATTAATGTAATTGGCATTACATAATTATTTCGAGCTTATCTAGGGGAACATTGGGAGTACATAATAATCGATAAATTATTTTCGATACATAAATCTGTGACATTTCGACACTCTCTGAATAGAGAAATACAATTGCAAAATGATTTTTGGTGAAATGTCTCCAGACCTCTGATAGATTGTTCTTTGCCTCCAACTCAAGCTTCGGATTAGCAAATAAAACGTGTCCACAGGCAGAAAAAAAAAATAATAAAACTTGCTATAAGTTGAGTTTTGTTGAGGCGCCGCAAAAATTGAAATTGGTTTTGAAAGGGAAACGAAACTAAATTCATTGAAATGGAAATTCTTGGTACACATACTTGTGTACGAAAGAGGGTATTATGTTTTCATACCTTTTATATACTATATACTTAGGCAGCGTATTCGGAACCGAATTCTATTTGCCTGCCATGCAAATCTCTTTTTGCTTAAGCAATTTTAACACTTGAACGACTTTGAGCTTCCCCACAAGATGGCCCAAAAGGAGAAGGAAACTCTTCGAGGCAAACATGAAATATGCCGCAACGCACACACACACACTTGACTGGTAGCAGCAGATTGAGGACGATTGTGTGTGTGTTTGTTAATCGTTGGCCAAGTTCTTGCTCCTTTTTTGTTGTCTACCTTGAGGCGCCATTACCCCAAAAGCAAATAAATAACAGAAAAACCTTGCAAATAAACGCATAAAACATATTTATACTGCCCAGTTGGTTGATTGTTGTTGGTTATGATGATGTGTGAGAGGGGAAGAGGTAAAACTTGCTATTGTTTGCTAAGCGATTTGCTTTTGGGCCGCTTTTGTTGAGGCATAAAGTGCGGTTTGAAAGAAGGAGCCCTTTGAAGTGGACACGTGCTGTCATAAATTTCTCACACACCAGCTGCGCCCTTAGAGATGACAGAAATCGGTATTAGAGAGAGAGAGAGCTAGGTGCTGAGCGAAAGGCGATAGGTTAATAAAGTTGGGCGATGCAGATTCTGTAATTTAAGTAATAAACTATCGACTCAATCATTTTTAGCATGCAACAATTGAGCTAAGTCTATCCCAATATCAATTCAAGCTTATTAACTCATCGACTGCTACCATTAAGCTATGATTATGGCAGTTATCGTGAGAAATTATCGAAGGAAATAATCGGTATTAGTTATCGCAAGAAATTATTGCATAATGATATAGCGAGAAATTATATCAGGAAGATATCGTAAGATAGTGTCACAAAAAGTTATCGGTGGAGTTATCGAAAGAAGCTATAAGGATGAAATATAGTTATCGCCATTTTCGAACGGCAAGGATTTCTCTTGGTATTCCTCTCTGTGGCCGACCAATAAATTGCTGAATTTTGAAAGTTAAGTTAAATCAACTTATCTATATCATGTTCAATTCCATCATCCCCCAACGATTGAGCATAGAATTTTCAAGCCAACTTAACTTGCATGACCTTTCATTCCCTGCACCTCCCACTACTCCCCTACTCGCTCGCTCTTTCTCGTGTGGCAAAGTTTTTGTATAAGCAAAATCAACACGTAAAATTCCAATTAATTCCGCTTAGCTAAATAAATCGTTTCAACGCAAAACACAAACTGATCATAAAACTTAATAACCAAACAAAAACACACACACACTCGCACACACACTCTCACCCACACACATGCACACTCTACCTCCCTCACTCGCATCAGGATAATTGGTCATATATGTGTGCCTAGTGTAAACAGCTTTTTAGGACGACTATTTGCTTATCGGCAGAACTTTTTGTGCTGATTAATAAGAAAAACCCTCGATTCTTAGATGATGGAGGTGAAGGTGGGGGTGGGGGTGGAGGTGGAGGTCGGGTGGCGGCAATAAAGACATTAACCCAGCTGGGCAAACGGCACATAGCAAACGCATAAATCCAATTCAAAGTGCTTAGCTTTGATTTTTTGCGCCTGCGAATTGGCTGGACTGGCTTAAGTTTTAGTTAGAGACCAGTTCCATTGAACAGGGCAACACAGGAGAGTGGAAAGGAGAGGGTCAGGGTCAGAGCAGGGTTCTGAATTGCCCCTCGCATTGTTCGATACGTGTTAGTTTTCCGGCTTTTGTGTAGTGCTTTTCTTTTCTTTTTTTTTTCATCTGCGCCAACTCTTGGACACTTGAGTGTCGACTAGTACGTGCCGCAATTCCCCTATCGACCATGTTATCAGGAGCAGGACATGTCCATATATTGATAAATGCGTCAAGTAACCCCCAAGCACTGAGAGAAATGAGAGTGTAAGTTATCCTTTTGTCACAAATTCGTTTCTAAATAATACAAATTATCTGCAATTATCGTTCTTGAAACCGAGCCCAACGTTGACCTACACCGGAGAAACATCTGAAATTGTCGGGCATTGAAAAACGCACGAGCGGAACATAACAACTCAATGGAACAATTTCTAACAATCGGCCGATGGAATCTGCCCCATAAACAAATCATATTCGACACAGATTATTCACTTATTCACTTCCTGGTTTCGAGCACTATATAAAAGAGTCTGACTGTTCTTTGAATTGTCACATTAAAGTTTCAACATGAAGTTTCTTCTATCCGGACTAGCCCTTCTAGTAATCGCCGCTACGGCCAGTGCTGAATGGAGGCAACCATGGTGCTGTAAACAAGTGAATCCTTGCCCCTATCCGGAAATTTGTATACCACCCAGCGGTTCATAGTTTGGATTTTATGGATTTTACAAATAAAATTGATGTAATTTGCTTATAGCTTATTTGTTTATTTATAAGAATGACTCCAGTTAGGATATATCTTCCGATGTTTCCCAATTCAAATCATTAGGAATCTTAATGTTCGCTCTGTGAGTTAATCACATTTGATGTGGTTAGTCAGTGTCGAGATTGTGGTTCATCCTGAATACTTTTGGCATCATTTCTTACAGTGTACACATGCCTTCAACTTATAATGCGTTTGTCGTTTCCCCACTCTGATTTCACTCCTCTAGGCCAGAACAAATATTTAGTTCTACCATGTCTGGCGGTAGTCAAAATTAAGTCACGTCGCGGCAATCGCGCACAGCCGTTTTGTGAAAGTTCTTCCCGGTTCAGGTTCACGGTGGGTTGGCAAAATGCTTCAATTGTTTTCAATGGAAAACGATGGAAATTCTATGTGTGTGTGTGGAGGGTGGTGGGCGGCAGGGCTTTGGCAATCTTGAAAAACCCTTTTTCGAATATTGAAATGCCATTTCAATGCAAATGCAAAATGCACAAATGCAAACTGTAAAATGGGCAAAATTAATGATGTTCATTTCCTGCAATCCAGTCTCTCCTCACCCTCCGCCGCTGCTGCTGCCTCAGCTTACATGAGAATTATGATGGTGAAACAATAGACTTTTCGCCATTCTCCTCCATTCTGATGGTCCTTGCAGCCATTTTGTAGCCAGCAGCAGCAGCACACGCCAGCAACAAGATTTTCGCATTAAGTTGAATCAGCTAACCGGGCAGGCCACCCCCTTCCCCCTTCCCCATCCCCCATCCCCCATCCATTGAAAGGCCATTACCATTTTTGGTTTTGGTCTGTTTCGGTTTCTCTTACTGTTTCTGGTTGCAGCTGCTGATTCTGCTGCAGTTTGCCATCGTTTCGTTTCGTTTCTTTTGTTCTTCTGCCCAGCATCCCCCGCCCTCCCCATTCCTTGCTTCATGCCTTTCTCCTTTACTTTGGCAATTTTGTATGCACTTTTGCAGGGCCCCTTCCACCCCCGTGCCCGTTGCTCACCCACTTCTTTCCGCTGTTTGTTTACATTGTCACAGTTGCCGGCTTTTCTTTTTCGCAGCAGTTGCAAGTTGCATTTCCAAGTTTTTCGGTTTTATGTTTTTGCATTTTATATGCCGCATGCTTCATGCCCATTTCAATTTACTTTATCCCAGCCCCCCGGCCCCCACACCACTTTGCAATGAAATTGCAAAAGACATTCGCTACATTTGCTTAATTGTTAGGCAAAAGGTGGCATGACGATTTGTCTTTAAGCCATCAGAATCAAGTCATAACCATTTGGGAATTATAAGCTTGATTTGCGTATTTCTTGAAAATTGTAATATCTCTTTACTTTTAGAGAAATTCTAGAGATATTAAAGGAAAACAATTCAACAATTATTGTCTTAAATTCATTATGTGATTAAGAAACGAATCGAATCAATTATTTAACTCAATTCAAATGTTATATTAAACCTACAAATAAACTGAAAAATTAAAACTTGTAGAGAATTACCAAAAATGTAGATGTAGAAATTTGTTTTTGGGTGTGTCTTATCTCTATCATCCTAAGCTACGATCATTATGTTGGAAACCTATCGATAAAATAATATCGAATCTGTAACAGAATTGATTGAGCTTATCTCTTGATCCCGCTGAGCGTGACGGAGAGCAAAGTATGACGAAATATTGAGTAGTTTCATTTTGTCCTATAGACATATTGGCTGTTAAAGATCTTACACTAGTAGTATTACCTATTATATACCATAAATTTCCCAACTTTGACACAACTTGATCACTCTGCCGTGCTCTACCTTTTCTTTGGTGTGTAGTTGAGGGTGCAGGGTGGAGTGCGGTGCGGTGCGGTGGATGTGAGTGACTACTCCAAAAATCTCTTTTCATTCTCAAATTATGCAATTAAACAGTGCAAAAACTTTGCCCAAAAAGACTTTGTACCTTTACCAAGAAGACCCCTTGCCACCCCCCTTCTTTCGACGCAGCTCTTCAACACTCACTTAGCAACATGAATAAAATTAAACTCACGGCATAAGTTTTTCTTTTGCCAGGCACCGGGAAAACCAAGAAAAAAAAAAACGAAGCGAAAAAAACCAAGTGAAACTTATACCAACTTGAGCATATTTCAAATACTGAATGAATTTTGCACATATTTCAAACTTGATTTTCATTCTTTTCTTTTGCATTTTTTCTCGTTTTTTATTTTTTGTTTTGTTTTTTTCGTTTAGTGAAAAAGTTTGCGTGGCAAGAGGCAAGTTTGTTGCTGCTGCTGCTTCTTGTCTTGCTTGGTGCTACTCAATTTTACTTTTAATTTCTGGAAAATATCAAAAAAGTTGTTTATGGCTTGCCAGGGCAAAGAAAATGTATGTCAAAATTAATTAATTTCATGATTTATGCAGCAAAGAACCAACAACAAAAAAAAAAAACAAGCAGAGAAAGAGAAAGAGGAAAACTTTTGCAACCAGAATGTTGCCAATTTTCCCAGAGTTCCCTTTACAAGGTTAAGTGACCAACAAAAGGTGCGGATAGAAGGGAAGGAGTCAGAAGAGGGAGTTGAACCCTTCAACTAGTCACGTCGAAAAACTGGACTCTAGTTTTTGGAATTCTCTACACTCTTACCACTCTACTGATTAGAGTTTAGCCCCTCCCCTCACTCTAACTTACAGAAAGTTCTTTGGTTGGATTTTCATTTTCATTTGGCCAGGGCGAAAACTTGGTGAAAATCCTTTTGCCAACTCTGCTTATCGTTTTTGCATTCATTTGTTTTCAATTGTAATTAATCTTTTGCCAGCCAAAAACTTTTCTCTCTCTCTCTCTCTCGCCCTGTTTTCTCTTTTTGACATTTTGTGGAAGTTGCAGGGTTTTGTATTGTTGTTGTTGTTGCCTTTTTTGGGGCAACTTGTTACTGTCACAATTAAAATAAACTTTGCCACACTAATTGAAAAGTGTCAAGTGTAATTTTCTTTAAATTTGCCCAAAGACTTTTCTTCCACTGACTTGGTGACTTTTTGGCTTTGCCTGTCCGTCCCATTGTCTTGGCCAAAAGATTTCTGTGGACACTTCTAATGGCCATGGTCATTAATATTAATATGTGGCGCTGCTTAAAGAGGTTTTTCCTAGCATTTTCCCCACCATTTCAATCACTTTAAATGGCTGCTCGAACTGCCTAATCTCTTAAATCAATCAGATAAATATGTTTCTCATATGCAATTGCAATAATTGAAATTCACCACATCAAAAGGCAAACGAAGAATAGAAGAACCACATAAAGGGAAAAATTCTGAAACTTCAATCAACTGGAAAACCGCAAAGGGAAAAATAAACTAATTAAAGTCAAAGTGTCAAATGGAAATGTAAAGTTTTTGGCCCCCACACCCCCCCTCTTCGGCACTTTGAAGATGTTATAATTTATATGAAGAATTTCCCAAAATGTTCAATAAATTTTTGCCAAAGCTGCCTAAAAGTATGCAATGCTAAATGCATTTGCAATCGCTCTACACTGAAAGCAAGAAAAACAATAACACAAATCCATATTATTGCAATTGAGTGTGGTTGAGTGGAGTGCGGAGTGGGTAGTGGGCATAGTGGGTGGGGAAGGCTTCAACTTTTCTGGAAGTGAGTAGAAAACTTAATCCTTTAGCCCGCAAGCCCAAAGTCAAACAAACAAATGCCATCGCTCCCTTTTGGCGGGGCAAGGAAGCAGGAGTTCTGACTTCGTCTTCTACTACTTAAGCTGCCATTCAGCGATTTTGGTTCTGGCCAAGTATTTAAGCCATTTGCACTAATGAATGCGGTCGCGCATTTTTAAGCGTACAAAATTTCCTTAAAGGGGGAGTGCGAGACCGAACCGAGGATTGTGAGTTTGGTCCAACGGAAACTTTTACCCACAAAACTTTCAACTTATTCGAAACACGTGCAAAAATTATGCTTGCAGTTTTCTGGCCAAGTAAAAACAGGGTATCCGAGAGTTGCATAAACACTCGCAATAAGTCCGTAGCCAAAAAAAAACATGTCATTTAACAGGGATTAAAGATGGGTTGACTGGTTCCCTTAAAGAAACACTTAAAATTATCTCCTTGAGTAAAAAATAAAACTTAAATAAAAATATATGTTTTTACTAATAAGAGTTGAACAGACTGCAAATTCCAAATCAGCTCACAATTTTTATAGGGTATTTAGAAAATGAAAATGTTATATAGAATTTCTTTCTATATCTATAAAGGATATTTTATGGTCGTTTTCTTTTCTTTGCTTCTTAGTTTGGAATGGTTTTTTGGTTTGTTTTTGTGTTTAGCCGCTGATAATATTCTGTTCTGAATAAATCTACAAAAAGGAGGAGAGGAAAAACTCTTAGTTGGCCCACAGCTTTTTTCTTTTTTTCTACTTTTTCCTTTGCTTTAAGTTGTTTTAGTGGCGCTTAAATTGTTGCATGTTAATTGTAATTGACATTGAGTGCCAAGAAATTTTCAGTATAATTAACAATTACTTAAAATTATTTTCATTGCAGTTATATTTAAATTTCTGTTCATGTATGCTCAAAATGAACTTGACATTGTTTCTGCTCTCATTTTCGCAAAGATGAATGATCGATGTTGGAAGAAAGGAACAAAGAGACTAAAGTCTACAAAAAAATAAAAATATATTTTGCCCTGATATTTGGAAACAACGACTTTTGCATATAGCGTAAAAGCTGATCGACCTGAAGAGAAATGCGAATTGTTGTGACTTTTTGAGAAAATTTATATCTTATCTTTGTATTGTAATCGTAAAGCTTAAAATGGAGTACTGATAAATGGTTATTTCATTTTAATGCATTTTAGAGGATATGCTTACAGACCTCAAGATTATTTTCGAATTTTACAAAACTTCTAAAACCGAAAATCGAAAAAATGGTCACTTGTTTATTATTATATTTTATTTAAATATTAACACAAATTAACACAAAATAAATATTAATAATATATAATACATTTATACGTTAAGTTGAATATAATATATATATATATATATATATTGAAATATAATTTGTATAGTTGCCGTAAACCAATTTTGGAATAAATAATACATTTTTTAAATATATACATAATCCTTCAAAGGGTATTAAGCGAGGGCAAAGAACTTGAAATGGAAATATTTCAAATAATCCTCTTCACCCATAAAGATCGTTTACCTAATTTTTATGCCTTAACTGAATAGATTAACCAAAATAAATGGCCCGCCCCCTGCTTGCCCCCTTGCTGCTTGCTGCTTGCACCCCAGAAGAGGCCCGTCAAACTAAAGAGCCACTAATCCCAATGACAACATGTCAAATAAAAAGAAAAACCAGACAACAGCAAAGAAAACTCACCTCAAGAAATTAGAGCAACAACAAAATGATCATAAAAGTTTGGGAAAACATATGTTTTCGAGAGAGAAACTCACAGGGAGAGGGAGAAGAGTGAACGAGAGTGAAGAGAATCTATTTTCATTCTCTTAAGACAACTGTTGACAGTTTTCCATGAGCGCAAGAAAATTCTGTAATACACAAACATAGCCAAAAAAAGAGCAAAATATATTAATATATTGGTTTACATTTTTGTTTTTGCTTGCTAATTTCTGTTTTGACTTAAATTATGATAAACATGAAAAGTGTCTTTTCACCCCCACACCTTGCACTCTGCTCCTTCCTTCTCTTCTGCTGTCGCTTGGCCAACTAATTTAATTAATTTCTATATAGAGCAACAATATGCAATCGCTTTTTCCCCTATTTTAATACTCTTACTAAGCAAAGAGAAGGCGTTTTAGGATTATTGTGTTGTTTGCAAACACAAAAAAAAAAATACATTTCTAATTTCATTTAGTAGTTATATAGAACATAGAATTGCTGTCGATCCAGAAACATTTATCTGTCTATTTTATCAAGTTAAAATTAAGGAGAATTGGTGTTTCTAATGGGCAGCTATTTTTGTTTCAAGACAATTTTGTTATATGTTCAGATCAGACCCTGCAATTGGTTAGGAAACAATGAATAGAATTAAATTGTACACTGCGATTATGTATGCAGTTTCCTTAGATATGATTATTACATCAAAACTGATTTCATAAATTTAAAAAAAGTAGCTTCCCACCTTTCATATTATATATTTACATCTTAAGTAACTCTTAAAAAACCCAACATTAATCAACCAAAATATAACGTTTTTTAGTTGTGATCGTGTGCTCATATATAAAATCCAATTTTGATCTATTTAAAAAATGTTTATTAATTTGTTAATATTAAATAAGATAAAGGTATATTGTAAGGTATACCTCCAATCAAAGGAGGAATTTTTGTGGGTTCAGTTTTCTTAGTGCTTCGGTTTTTATTCTTCTTTTGAAGGTGTTCTTAAGATTTGATTATAATAACGGATTTTTGTTTTGAAAATGCTTTTCAGCGTGCTCAAATTGTTGTTAACCTTTTTATACCATGCATTCATAGAATGAAATGGTATATTAAAGTCGCCAAAATGTATGTAACAGGGAGAAGGAAGCTTTTCCGACCCTATAAAGTATATATATTCTTGATCAGAATCAATAGCCGAGTCGATTGAGACATGTCCGTCTGTCTGTCCGTCCGTCCGTCCGTCCGTCCGTCCGTCCGATAGAGTGCCTAGATCTCAGCAACTATACAAGCTAGAGCAACCAAATTTGGCATGTAGACTCGTTTGGAGTGTACGCTGATCAAGTTTATTTTTTTTTTTTGCCACGCCCCCTTCCGCCCACGCTATTCGAAAAACAATATTTTGAGCCCCCATATCTCGGGAACTATAAAAGATAGAGCTATCGGATTTGGACATTAGATGCGTGCAGTATGCACGCAGACCAAGTTTGTTTCAAATTTTTGCCACGCCCCCTTCCGCCCCCAAAATTCGAAAAATTCGATTTTCACCCGAAATATTTATCGTATCGAAATTAAATTTGGCACACTAATACACGTCACGTATATCTATCATCCCACCAAATATCACAAGAATCGGAATAAAAATGGCCGAGTTATACATAGAAACGTTTTTCACCCATAGCGGTGCAAGGCAGATGCACGCGAAAAAGAGCGAGATAGCATATGCTGGAAATCACCGATTTGGTCGGGGGGTGCTATAGAGCTCGTTTCCACATAAGAGTGAGCGAGATAGCATTTAAAAGAAATTTTATATATATCTCTTCACCTAATGCATGGTATATCCAAGTCGGCCCGGCGACTTACTTACTTTATTTTTTTGTTTGTTTTTCATTCGTTATTCATATTCATATTTTGGGAAACAATTTTAAGTAACCGAAACATTAGCAAATAAGGCGACTTTCTCAGCTATTCAACAATGAGCGTATACTTAATTAATAACAGTTTTCATCACCATCATAACGGGACGTCAAAGAGCAGGACTTTTGAAATTTTCTAGGACCAATTGATAACATATCTTTTACCTTGTGCTAGATTCGCTTCTTTAAATTAAATTTTTTCGTAATTTCAGATTCATAGCAAAAATCGGTATCATTATATCTATAAGTGCGAAAAAGTGCAGCTAATGCAAGGGTATAGAAATTTCGGTGCATCAGCGATAGCTTCTGATATTTGTATGTGTTAATGTATTTTGTATTTTGTGAATATTATTTATATATATTTTATATTTCGGAAAAATGATTTTCATTTCGCTCAAAACGACAGACAACACGATTTTGTTTTTGGGGGGCTCCATGGACTGTCAAGTCGATTGGATACCGGCAGTGCCAACTTGAACGTGGACGTTGGCGGCGCTGTTCTCCAACCGTGGAAGAATATATAGTAGGAAAAAAAAAAACACATACACACTGCATAAACACACACACACACACACACACATTCACCTAACACACACGTTAAATCAGAGAAGAAAAAACACACAAAAAGTCAAGCGTCGCATTTTGTCGTTGTCGGTTCGTCGTCGTGAACGTCGTCGCCCACTCGCATTTTTACTTTCTACAGAGAATACGAGAGATATTCATACAGTTCAGATCTGATACCGTCCCTCCGCCACCCCGCCCATTTGCCGCCCCACCGCAACCCATAATGCATATAGTATATACTTAGTCTAGGTGCATATATACATATATACATACTTCATATAGGTTTCGGTTTTGGAAATCATGTCACTTGCAATGCATCGCCAGACATGCGGAAATCTTAGCTAAAACAGGAAAAATCTTCTATTTGCACTCAATTTTTTTAATGGCAAAACGCGCCCAACAACAACAACGTGAAAATTATGTGCCAAAAAAATGTAAAAAAGTTTATCAAATAAATAAATAAATATAAATATATTCACATATTGATCTCAAGAGCATTGAACAAATTTCGACAGAGTGCGAATGGAAATAAATTGATGAAAAATAAAGAAAAGAAAAGTGTTAAAAGTGTCCAAAAAGAAAAATTTCAAAAAATTAAACGAAATAATTTAAGTTAAAACAAATTTAAGCTTAAGAATCCCTTATGCTTGGTTCATTAAAAAGTGCAAAAAGTGATAAATTACATGGAAAATAATTGAAACAAATGTTTCAATCTTCTCTGCTGGAGAATCTCTTATCAGTGTTTAATTTTTATTGTTTGCTAATTGTATCTGCAGCTCATACAGCGTGTTTGTATCTGTATCTGTGTCTGTGCGTAGCTCTTTGTATCTGTGTGAGTGAGTGCGTCTGCATTGTGTCACTTGAAAGATTTTGACCTCGCACTTCACCCATCAAGTGAATTTGTTTTCTGCCGCTTGTCGCACGATCGTCGCAACGTCTTCGTCATCATCATCATCGTCATCATCGTCATCGTCGGCAGAAGCAGCAGATCAGCCCCACAGACGCCCCCCATCAGTAGTTTCCCCTGCCATTTCCCCACCTCTTCGTTTTTTATGGGGGCAATTTGTCAACACAAACACAAAAGAAAATTGTTCTAGTCAAACATTGGAATGTTTATGATGAAGGAAGTTCTGTCCGACAACAAAATAGAATCACTTTAAATTGAAGTAAGTAAAAAAGTGAGAAATTAACTTAAGAATAGAACAGTTCACAAATAAATAACAAATTTATATATTTGTTAAAGAAACGTCATGATTAGCAAATTAAATTAAATGAAAGGAAAGAAGAAAATGTGCTGAAACTAACTAAGTAAAACTGGCATAAATGAAATATAATAAAATAAAATCAATATGTGTACTATGTGAGAAGGTACAAACTAATTCTTTTCCATTTTGTTTGGTTTACTGCGTAGGGTATATTAAAATCGGTATGTCTTTGTTGCCACTTGGTTGCTGCAATTATGTACAAACAAACGCTTGATCAGTCGGTGGAAACACTTTTGATTCACTTCCAATACTCCTCTTTAGGGAATTCCAAAAAATATAAAAGTTGAATGCAATGGAACACTTACCAAAAGTTGATTATGAAATCGAGTAAAATTAATGATAGTTAACTCTTTAAAAATAATATTTATGACAAATTGATATAAATTTAAATCTACTAAAACTTTGACAAACTAGATATAAATGGATAAACGAAATAAAAACAAATTTTTTTTTTTAAACTAAAGGTACATCAAATTTAGAATGATTTTCAAACTGAAAAGATATTTAATAAAATTAACAAGGGTATAAAAATGAAATGGAAAATATAAAAAAAATAAAATATTATATTAATATGTATGTTGGAGTAAGAGTCATGCCAGAATTCTTACCCAAGACTGTCTTTGGTCTATCAATATATCTAGAGGTAGTATTATATTGATACAATTTTCCCAGCCCATTCAATAATTTATGATCCACTAAATGTCCAACATCTGCGCGTTCATCATGCACACAAATATAAAAATACACGACATTGAAATAAATTTAGCAAAGAAGAACAAGATGCTTTAAATAAAAGAAAACCAAAAAAAAAAAAAAAAATAAAACATAAATGAAACCAATTCAAGTTTCCAAAAATATACGATATACGAAACATAATTAATTAGTTTTTGGACAAAATTCTATTCGTGTGCGTGCGGAACATCATCGACAGTCTGATTGTGCGATATATCAAGCCAAATGATCTGACAAAATGATATACAAAGTCTTCAAAAAGGCAAAACTAAGTAAGCCATCATTGCTGACATTTAACAGCGAGCAGAACAATTTCCAGATACCCTGTACGCATTCAAATTTATTTTCCATATCTGCTCTCCAATGTCTTTTATCAGAAAGTGTGCGACTAAAGTGCCAAACACCTGAACTACTAAAGGATACATATTCACATCCGATATACACATTCTACAAATTTTCACTATAAATCAGAATAAAGTGCAGATATTAATTGCAATTTGTTTCAATTTCAAGTTCCATAACTCTTTAATATACTTAAGTAAATGCCAATTTCTTCGAGTATATTTTCGCGGTTGTTGAAACGACTTAGATAAAATATGATTAACAAATACATATAAAATTAAATCATGAACGAATACCTCTATCTCTTTTTCTTACGATTTAGAGCAACCCTAATATACCCGATAGCTACAGGGTATCAAATGAGATTTCGCTGAATGATTTAAATTTCAGTTGTATTTATATTTTAATTTTGTTGACACTAAAAAAATTTATGACACACAGAAAAATGAAGGAAAACCGAATAGTCGCAACTAAAATCTCAGCTGTTTGCACCTTAGAAAACGCACACAAACTCATAACTACACACAAGCACACACACACATACAGTCAGTGGCATCGAGAGAGAGAGAGATAGGGAAAGGAAGAAAGGAAATGCGAGTTTCTCTTGGGTTTTTGGGGTTTTCATTTTGCTTCTGTCATTACGGTCAATAATTACCGCAAGCATGTCAACCAAAATTATTGCCCAGATAGATTTTCCCTCTCCGGACTCCGGATCGACTGCCGTTTGCCACTTTACGGTTTAAGTGTCCGGCCATGTGTTGCAAGTCAAACCGCAGGACTCACCCCCTCTCCATGTGCCCTGCACCCTTCAGTTAGTTTCCCCCAAACAGTTTGACCAACAACTCTGCCGGAAATAATTACTCAGCTTGGGGTTTCTTCTTTAGCTTAAGGTTGGCTTTTTCCAGGTGGAGAGGAGCAGCGAGGGGAGGAAAGTTCTATACATTTAATTTATATTATTTGTGCTTCCTTGTGTCTGACATTTTCCCCAACTCCTCTCACCCTCTATCTTGAACTCCCCCTTGCCTCTTCACCACAGTCGACTCTTTTGTTTACCTGGCTTTATTAGTAGTCTGTCTGGGTTTGTCAATGTCCGTTTGTTGTTGTCGCTTCTATTGCTGTTGCTGCTGCTGCTGTTGTTCGACCACTAAACTGTGTTTTGGCTTTTGTTGCACTTGCAACCGCATTCGTGTGGCTTCTGAGACTTTGATTTTCCTTCATTGAAGTCCTTGCCATAATATTATTGAATATTTTGTTGAATAATGATGATAACGAGAATTGCCAAAAGCAATTAAATCTTTAAGAGACACAATATCCGCCATTGAACTTGTTTGCCAACAAATTCTCCATGAATGAGAAGCTCAAAATGACCCTAAAAAGTTAATGGTGAAAAATTCACTCGATATTTTAATAGCATCATAAATATAGATAAAATTGAAGTAAGCAACACTTTCCATTTAAGATCCTAGGAAATTAAAGTATTTTAAATCCTTTTTCAATTTATTTCAAACGATTGAGAACCATTTCAACGACAGCGTACTTTTAAATGAGATAGATAGAGAAAATGTCATCACTGCTGGTTGCTAACGGTGTTAGAAAAGTTATAGCAATTAAATCTTTATAGAAACTTAAGTTTAATTGGTACAAAACTGAAATCAAGCCAAAATATAGATATACATATATAGTATATAGAGGGCACTCAAAAAAATGTTAACTATATAGGGTAAATACATATATACTATATGAATATATAATACTTCATCATCAATGTTCAATTCGAATATTGCATTTTCAAGTTGAAAGTCTTAATCTTTCATGATCGATTTCAAAAATCTAAAGCTACTTGTTTTAACTATAACATGTGTTATAAAAATACTTAATTCTTACATAATCGAACCAATTACATCATAAGCGGTTGTGTTGCTTTTCATTCTCATTACATCTATGTAGTTTGTTTACTTTTTTCCAGCTGTGCAGGTTAATCAAATTTTGTAATTTAGTTGATGAAATATTTAGCTAATCACGGGGCATACAATTCGTGTGCAGAATAATAGATGCGTATTCCGCCCACGTAAATTGTGGAAATATCTAAATTGGGGGGCCAAATAATCTTTTCGTTAACCTTTTTCAAATGTCAATCTCACACAATCACACATTGTGTTCTATGTATTGTAACATATAAATTATTAAATTTTCCGCTTAACTAACACATTTACCCGGCATAATGGAGAATGAGAGATAGAGTGGAAAATTGTGGGTACGAGCACCTACATTCGGTTCGCTTCAACTTCAAAACAATTGCTCAAATCCAATTTGGTATTGATCGTTCTTCGAATGGGGCCCACCAGACAAAAGTCGGTAACAAGAAGGACATCGGGGGAAAAAAAATCGAAATGTGAAAGGCAAAGCAGAAACAGAGAAAGGGAAAGACATATACATAGAGAACAAAAAAAGGGTTACAAGTTGCCCTGAATGGGTCAAAGCACAGAGTAGAGCAACTACATATGTACATACATACACTGACATACATAGGAACAGATACATATAAACAGATATATATGTCGGTCTATGTGATTTCAATGATTCAACTTTTATTGCTGCTACTTTGCCATACGTAGTCCAACTCAGTCAGTTAGTCGTTTGGTCTGTTTGGTTGTGTGTTGCAATCAGCTAAGAGGAAGTGTTATACAAATTAATAGATTAGATTTAGAGATTAGATAAATCAGCTAATGAAGTACAGAGGCAGCAGCGAGTTGCTGCTGATAAGAAGATTTTCATAGATATCAGTTGCTCTATATAAGGTATAATAATTTTTCTCTCACTTAAACTGCGTAAATTTACATTTGATTTAAGCGTTAAGCATCTGCATTTTATATATGTAAACATTTGTGTATAACAGTTTGTAGAATGCTCCACAAACTTTATTATACCATGCATCCATAGGATGAAATGGTATATTAAAGTCGCCAAAATGTATGTAACAGGGAGAAGGAAGCTTTTCCGACCCTATAAAGTATATATATTCTTGATCAGCATGAGAAGAGAAGTTGATATAGCCATGTCCGTCTGTCCGTCTGTCCGTCCGTCCGTCCGTAAGAGTGCAGAGATCTCAGCAACTACAAATGTTAGAGTTACCAAATTTAGAATGTAGACTCGTGTAGTCTTGGCGCAGACCAAGTTTATGTATTTTTTTTGCCACACCCCCTTCCGCCTCCGGAATTTAATAAAAAGTGATTTTCTCCCGTAATATTTATCGTATCGTAATTTAATTTGGCCCACTCATAGATCTTATGAACATCTATCATTCCACCTAATTTTTTTTGCCACGCCCCCTTCCGCCTCCGAAATTTAATAAAAAGTGATTTTCTCCCGCAATATTTATCGTATCGGAATTTAATTCGGCACACTTATATATGTTATGGACATCTATCATTCCACCAAGTTTCATAAAAATCGGAATAAAAATGGCCGAGTTATGCATTGAAACGTTTTGCGCTCAAAGCGGTGCAAGGGCGAATTTGGCCGGTGGGGCGCTAAAGTGCACACACATAAGAATGAGCGAGATAGCATATGTTAGAAATCGCGCATACGAAAGAAATTTAATATATGAAATAAGTTTTATAAACTCAAGGTAATTTGTTTTCCCCTGATGCATGGTATATCCAAGTCGGCCCGGCGACTTACTTACTTTATTTTGTTCTGCTTTTGATATAGCTTTATAAACATCTATATATTTCAAACATTTTAGATTCTTTACAAATTCAATTACGACTACATTTGAGCACTCTAAACTGTTATACAAATTATAATACATATAATGAAATATATGTAAATTACACTTTACTGCTTTTAAATAATTCTGCTAAAGCTTTTAGGTCTGGAATAATCATTTTACCAGCATATAAATACTCTCATAACTGTTATACAAACTAATATATAGTATAATTCCACTTTTCTGTATAACAGTTAATGTTTTTTTTTTTAAAGATTTCTGCTGAAACTTAAAAAAAAAACAATTTTTAATAAAAACGTAATTTAAATTATACTTAAACTGTTATACAAGCAAATATAAATGCACATTATTCTAAATTTGTTCTTAAAATTGTTGGAGTATGATCTCTTATCGAAAATCGTAGGCCAATATCAATTATTTAATTGAACATAAATCTGTTATACAAGACTTTTTGCTCCGTTAAGGTAAGCATGGAATATCTAAAAAGTCAGTTCGAATATATTTATCTTGTTTATCGAAAAAAAATTATATAAATTCGAAAAGCTCTTAAAATAAATAAATTTTTCATTCAGAAAATATTTGAAAACAGTTTTGCACATGGTCAATAGCTCCGATTGTCAGTGTTATATCGGGTTATCGTGTACAATTACTAAAATTCATTTCGTGTGACTCAACCAAAATAAAACCAATTATTTTTCAATTCAATATTCGATTTCTTTTAATAACATCCTTACATGTGTTTCTCATTGTCCTCCCCATCCGCCTGGCCACATATAATTATATCTTTTTCGAATTAAAGTATATAATAGGACCAAATACACATACCAACATACACATACCAACATACATATATGTATGTACATATATAGATCTATATACTGGCATACAATATGTTAAGTGACATACATTTACCACAACTAAATAGTCGCACATTATAATTTGATGGCACAATGACAAACAGAAAGGCCAGAAGGCAGGCATTTCCCCATATACAATATACATACACATATATGTACCTATGTATTTGTATATCTGGTCAGGTATATAGGACTACCACTAACCCCTTGTCTCTTTGTGTGTGTGTGAGTGAGTGAGAGTGTGTGTTATGGCCATGGCTGAACGGCTGTCCGGTCACACGGCCGAGCTTCCCTTCAGCCCACTCCCGCCCTGCCCAGTGGCCCTTTGGGCACTTCAAACTCATCGATACTTTGAGCTTCGTGGCATGCTCATTGGTCTCTTTCTATTCCTATTCCTTTTTTTTTATTTTTTTTTTTTTGTTTGTGTTTACTAGCGGACCTTCTAGATAGCTATATATATGCCACACTACCGACTCGCATGAGCTTAGTTTATATTTATGAGCATTATAGTGCGGATATATTGAGCGCGAGGTGCGAGTTATAGTACCGAAACGTACTTGTGCTCCGGTACTCGTTATTTTGATAAGCGTGAAAACGTTAAGTTCGTTGTTAGATGTTCCTTCTGCACTGACTCACTCGATAAGGCATTCCAATTAAAGAGTTTTCGAACAACCTGTGCCAGATATAGAACAAAAATCGAAAGAAGAATGTTAAAACAAATATAAGAACTGTTCAATTTGAACAGGGCAATCGAAAGGGCAAGATACTCCAGAGTGGAGGGTTTCGTTTTTGGTTTGGCTTGGTTTACCTGACAACAATCAGCGAGCAATTATACGATAAGCATTTTCCTTATCATTCCACACAAAGATAACAGTAATTTAGAGAGCGAAAGAGAGCTAGTGAGAGCGTTAATGAGAGGCATTCTTATCTTTCTATGTGGAATGTGGAAAAAAACAACAAAATTATGAAATCAAAAAATTAATTTTTCAGTCTCTGTTAGTTGCCTTTCGTTGGCTTTACCGTGCGGTTGACTCTTCGTTTCGCTATCTCCCATTTGGCTATCTCGAGAAAAAAAAGTCGCGAGTGTATCGAGTGCGTTCCTGTGTCCCACAGTGTCTATGTGTGTGTTTGTGTGTGTCAGTTGATTGATTTGTGTGTGATCGAGTTGTGTATATACACATAGACTAGATAACTACCTCATAAAGATCCAAAGATATCTGGTTATCGTAATGTTTTTCATGTGAAATAATAAAAGCTATCTGTGAGATACTTTCCACATGTTTAACAAGTGTAGAGAAAGCGAAAAGTAAGTATCTATTAGCTAGACGACATATTCAAACTGTTATACTACAACACCTTTTCGATACCAAAAGTGTTATAGAAGTGTTATACGTGACTTTCAAAAGTTTATCGATGGACTTTATTATAAATTCTTCACCATGTTTTTGTATTATGCAAACTGTTATACATTTGATCAACTCTGCAGGCCCTATTAACTGGTAATTACACTACAAAAAATATTTATAGCTTTTGACTTCACTCGGAACAGGTAGTTCCATAGAAAAGATAGAAACTTGAGAACGTTTTCTGAAAACTGTTCGCAATATTTGACCACTTTTTAAAGTATTCCACCAATTGTTATTTGCACTTTTATGACACAGTTTGATAGAGCAGTTCTGCAGGCCCTACCATATGGAAACTAAACACTCACTTATTGATTCTGTCGGTTTTTTTTTATTCACCCAGTGAGTCACATTGAATTACAACGAAAACGAATGGAATGAACATGTACAAGTCTTTTTTTGGCGCTGCTTGTTGTGGGTTCGCTTTTGTGTGTTTGTGTTTTGTATCTTTCTACCTGTTAATCTTCAGTTAGTTTCGGATATATACATACACATGTAGAAAGGTACAGAGAGATAGTAAACCTCAATAAAAAGCAACTATGCAAACGTATAAAACGCCAAGATAAGATAAGCAACAAAAACAAAACTCGCTCAACAAGTGAATGGGCGAATGGGCGAATGGATGGAATGCTTCTTCTTCTTCAAGGGAGCACTGGGAGCAGACGTAGTCCGACATGGCAGTCATTGCACAGTGGGTACAATGCACCCTTAGACATGTGATGTCTTTACGAGATGTCAACAGCATTGTCAACTGTCAGAGGAAGCACACACACACACACACACACACACACACACACACACACACACAAGAGAAACTGGGGGTGGGTGGGTAAAGGAGAGGAGAATATCTTTGGCTAAATGGAAAAACTGTGAAAACGAGGCCCCCAAATACAATTTGGGTCAGAGGTTATTGTAAGCCCTAGACCAAGACACAGTTGCCCACATTTACATACAACAAAGTTTGATTATCTCAGAGACAGACACAGGGTAAAAGGGAGAGAGAGGAGGATGGCACAATGGCAACTAGGCAAAAATATTGTCACTAAAGTTAATTAAAAAACAGCCAGAGGCAAAAAATATATTCAAACACACACACACAAGCTCGTGAGAGTGAGATTCCTCTTCTTTTAATAAAAATGACAAAGGATAAAAGATACAAAACTGTGAAGGGCAGAAATGTAGGGTAGGAGGGGGTGGGAGCAGTAACAGGAGTGTCATCGCTGCGTGTGCAAACAAAGGCAAATAAATAGAAAAGAGATACTACTCAATAATCAATAGATAAATAAAATTACAAGGTGACAGCAGCGGCTGCTGCCGAGGATAACACACAGCTGCTGCCTCACAGGACCCTCGTTCCTCTTTCCCACCCCTCCCCACCCTCTCTCCGCACATCATCCTTTCGCAGCTGGAGGCATCCTTCCCACTATTGGGGGTGTTGGGGCTGTTAAAGCTGCAGGGGCGAGCACTAGACGATAACTGCTCATAATGCAAGCAGCAAATATAAGCAAAAGGGGGGAGGCATTTTGTACTTTTTTCCCCAATGCTTTTTCACATAACGAATCGGAAATACCCTAAGCAAAATGCTTATACTGCTTTCATCCATTCAACTTAAAAAAAACTTCCCTTGTAATCAGATAAAAATATTATTAGATAATTATAAAAAGTTTCTCATTCGTGGTGGAACTAAGTAGATTTAATTCAGTGTGCTAAACCGGGATAAAAATATTCTCAAAATGAGATAGTATTGTAAATTGCCTTCAAAGGTTAATTTGCAAAACAACATTTGTTTTTTCCTCCGATATTGCCTAAATCAATCTTTCCATCTTTGAAAAAAGTAATCCTAAAATCGTACTTAAGATTTTGAAGTTGTGATCCGCTTCAGTTCTTTACACTGAGAAAGATCCATCACTACTTTGAATTTTGATTTCGGAATCAACCCTTTAAAACCCAAAACATCCCATTAGGAGAGTTTACTCAGTCTGATCGGTTCATTTCCCACAATCTTCTTAGTTTTTCTAACTTTTCTTCCAGCTGCACAATGAATGCAATGTACAGTTTATAAATCTATATTTTAGTTCGAGAGAAAACATTTTCGAAATATTTAAATGACTTGATTTAAGTCAAAACAAAATGTATCACCTACTTGGTAAACCAAGTGGATCTTGAACCCAAATGGTAAGGCTTCTAAGCTTTTTAAGCCTCACTGTTAACAGTGGTTTCTTTGGTAGATTTTGGGATTCAATTTGGGTTTTCTAATTGAATTTGTACATTTCTTTCCATATGCAAACTGTTATACAGAACTCCAAAATTATTTCAACAATAGATTTGAATTTTTTCATACGAAACAATGCAATATTCTCGATTATACGAAATACCCTAACTCTAACGATGATGATGGTGATGATGGCGCCGATGTCGATGTTGTTGCTGGTGTCGACATCGTTTGATGGTGGCATTGGGATAAGCGTGTGGCAGCATCGACAACAGCAGCATCAGCAGCAACAGCAGGAGCAGGAGCTGAAGCAGTAGCATGCCGCTGGCAAACCGTTGGCGCGCTGCCTTCCTAACACGCTTGTTATTTTCGTTTTCGTTTTCTTTCTTTCATTATTTGCCTTGAGGGGGAGAAATGGTGCAACAAGCGTTTCATGGCACGACTACCATGCGAATGATGATGGCGACAGTTGCCCGCGTTTGGCCAAGAGTAGCGGACGGAGCCAAATAAACAAAAATATATAAAAATAAAACGAAACACCGAAATAAAAGCAAAAACACACAGAGAGCGGGGGAGAGAGACAAGAAAATAAGCAAAGCAAGCAAAAAAAAAAACCGTTGCATATTTATTAAGAAATAATAGAAAAACTGGTGAATTTTCACAGCGGTAATCTGAGAGAGAGAGACAACGCATAGAGTGTGTGGTTTTAAATTGAAGTTTACCTAACTTTAGAAAAAATACTTAAGTACCAAACAGTTAGTGAGTTGTTAAAATTTAAATGAATAGAGTTATGCATAACCTTAAACCAATACATTTTATATTTATTTGATTGATATTTATTAACTAAACACATCCGAATTATATTTTTAAAGCATTTCCTAGTCTGCTATACGCACTAGAATATTTGTTATACACTTAGTTTAAATGCACTTCTAGGTGACCAAATGCAACTGTTATTCACTTAAAATAAAGGTAAAACTGTCATACCATTTTAACACGAATATGAATAATACACTTTAAAAAATAAAAAGTGTTAAACTCGAACAATTTTAAAATAGAACTATTGTAACCAATCAATCTTCAACATAGCTACTAATAATTAAAAAATGGATTACCATGTGTTTACCGCTGAATAAATTTGTTTTTTATGAGGTCCTATAATCTCAAGTGTCCTGCAAACTGTTATACAAACCGTTTAAACTTGGCACTGTATTTCAAATGTATATATGGGCTTAAAACAATAAGAAAACATAAAAAGTCTATTAAAAGGTTTAATATAACAGTGAGTCAGTGTTATACTATCGTGTTATGCAAACTGTTATACGTGCATGACAAAATTAGGGAACCACAATAATTTACACACAGATCTGGCATGTATTAAGTACCTTAAAAAGTGTTATACAACTGTTATACAAACTGTTATACTGGTGCAAAAAGTTTGATTTTGCTATTGAACATGTGTTGCCTAAGTCGTTAAACACATTTGATTCAAATGATTTGAACCTTCTCCGAGAGTTTATCGCACATATTAAATTTTGCAACTTGCAATTCCGCCTGGGCAATTTCCATTTTGAAGTCACTTGAGCGGCCGCCACGCTGTCGACAAGCTACTTACTTACACTGTAACATAATAAGGGTAATCGTAATCGCTTTCCCTGCAAGCACATCATATTCGCCTTGATTCGCCAAAACTCTCTCTTTATCCCTATCTCGCTCTCACTTCCTCACACAGTATCTCTATCTCTATCTCTGTCTCTCGCTCACTCTTAGCAAGTTTATGTGTAAGCGCGTTAATTAAGGCGCCCATGCCTGTGGCCAGTCAAGTGCGACAACAAATAATTTGATTTCAATTTAACTAATTAGCTGGGGCCTTCAAACATTATGCGGCCAACTGAGCTAGCTCTTAGAGTGTACTGTGAGTATGTGCCACACATATCAACATACACTCACCCACACACATATACATATATCTGAATGTATGTGTCTATATATAGTATATATATATACTATATATATACGCTATATGTATGAAGGGAACCACTCAAAATGCTTATCTGTTTAGCGGCAGCTATAAACATTAGTAGTATGTATGTGTATGTGACGGTGTGTGTGTGCATGTGTGTGTGTGTGTGTATGTATCTTTCAAAGCGTAGCACTTGAATGCAGACAGTCAAGTGGGCCGAGAGAGTTTCTGTGGTCAGACTGTCAATATGTTGTTTTCCATTCAAAATGCGCTTAGCTATGCAGTTAGGCTGGCAGCTGGCAGCAGGATAACGACCACTAGAGCCCAAGGGCAGCGTGAAGTGGGCGGGTCAGGCAGGGTGCGGGGGCATTAAGAGGTCTACTGGCAGCCATTTTGATTGCGGTTGTGCTTGAAGGGAGCTTAAAAAATTAATAAATATTACTCAATTGGTAACACAAGTAGTTAAAAGAGAGCGAGAGCTTTTAGCTTGCAACTTTAAGCAAAACCAATTTAAACGGACAATCAGCACAAACTGTTATGCAGCAATAACAAAATGTTTATAATTATTAAAACAATTACCAATGACTTTGTATCATACATCAATTCGTAACATGAAACGAAACAAAACTATTAGATTACACCCACAATTAAAATTAAAAAAGTTTTACCTTTTATTTCTTTTGATTTAAATTGAAATATTTTGCTTAATTACACTATCACAATTCCAATTTTTAAGCACTAGTTTTCAAAAGCAATTACTGATTGAAACCCACAAACAAAAATTATTTATGAACTATTGATTAATATATAAAAAAAAAGAACAACCAAATTATCAACCTCACTGTGACCCTGCAAAAAACAACTAAGGAGGCAAAAAGTTTTTCATTTAGATTTAATGTGATTTGTTGGTGTTCTTTTGGGTAGATGGGTTTTTTTTTTTTTGTATCCACATTTTGATTTTGCATACATGCTTGGTTCAATATTAGTTTAACACAAAAAAAGTATGCACGAATCGCAGTGAACCCTGATAGGAAAATGAGTGATACAAGCTAACTAAATCGCAGGATCGAATAAAAAACTTAATTTGGTTCACATTTGAGGTGAACTTGACTATTTTACTTTGTTTGTTTATTTATTCTTATCACTCTTTTGGTTTCTCTGCTCTCTTTGTTTGATTTCGACTTTCATTATTCAATCTTTTGATTGACCGTGTCCACTTTGCGGTAGACAGAAAAACAGATAAACTTACCTCAGCCGATCGAAAGAAAATAAAAATCATAAGAATTTTGTTCTAATTTTTAACTATAATATCAATATTTTGTCTCTGTCTAAGTGTTACTCATTTTGTTGTTGATTTTCCCACTTAAATTGAAGTTCATTTTAATTAACAAACACTTTTTTTCCTCCGCTTTTAGATTTAATTACAGTTGAAACTGGAAGCGAGTGTAAATGTAAAGTGCAGCTACATCAAATAAATAATAAAAAGGAAGCAAAAACTAAACCAAAAGGAGGAAAACCCAGCTAATTGTAAAAAGATAAAACTGTGATAGGAAACAAAAGGAATAGCGAAAAGAGGAAAAAACAACAACAACTAGAAAACAAGAGACGACTCCAACAGGAGACTCACTCTATTCTTCTCGCTTCTTCTTCTCTGTTGAGGACAGCTGCAAGTGTGCGAAAATAATATACAATTTTAATAAAAACTAAAAACCCAAAAGCAAATTAAAAAGCAAGCGTCGTCAAATGCGGCACTAAAAGTAATTAGCGAGAGAGAGAGAGAGGAAAAGACAGAGGCAGAGAGTCACAGCAGAACAACAACAACAACTAAAAACAAGAGGAAATAAAATAAATGATGTTGCAATCCTTGAAATTGCTAAGCGGCATTCCAGCAACAGAAGCAACAACAGCAGCAGCAGCAACAACTCCAACTGAGGAAGCAGCAGCAGCAGCTGCAGGAGCATCAGCAACAACAACAACACTTTCAACAGCAACAACAATGCTAACAACGGCACCTGTTGCCCATGTTGCTAATGGCAACACTAACAACAACAACAACAACAATGTGCTTTATAATAATAATAATTTAAATAGCAATAACAATAACAACCTACAGCAGCAGCAACAATTACAGTATTCTGGCGCCATTGCAACAACGACAACATTTACAGGTGCTGCAAAAAGTTTTCATCCATATTTGCGACCATCCACCAACAGCGTCAGCCCCATTATCCCAGCAGCAGCGGCAGCAGCAGCAGCAGCAACAACAGCAACTACAAATACAATGTCGACAACATTGTTTGAAACACTTTTGCCCAACCAAATAAATTCCAATGCAACAACAGCGACAGAAACAGTAACGCCAGCAACACCAACAACTGCCGCTACGGCAGCAACAATCGCCAGCACCGCAGCAACCACAGCGGATGGCGTAACGACGACTTTGCTAAATTCCAACATTAATTCCAGAACTTCATTAGTAGACCAAACTATTGCTGCCGCAGCCGGATTAGGAGGATGCGGAGTCGGAGGAGAAGCAACTGCTGCTACTGCTACTGCTGCTGCTGTTGTTGTTGCTGTTGCCCCTAGCGGACAAAATCGGTGAGTACAAAAAAAATAAAGTAAGTAAGTCGCCGGGCCGACTTGGATATACCATGCATCAGGGGAAAACAAATTTCCTTGAGTTTATAAAACTTATTTCATATATTAAATTTCTTTCATATGCGCGATTTCTAACATATGCTATCTCGCTCACTCTTATGTGTGTGCACTTTAGCGCCCCACCGGCCAAATTCGCCCTTGCACCGCTTTGAGTGCAAAACGTTTCAATGCATAACTCGGCCATTTTTATTCCGATTTTTATGAAATTTGGTAGAATGATAGATGCTCATAACATATATAAGTGTGCCGAATTAAATTCCGATACGACAAATATTGCGGGAGAAAATCACTTTTTATTAAATTCCGAAGGCGGAAGGGGGCGTGGCAAAAAAAAAACATAAACTTGGTCTGCGCCAAGACTACACGAGTCTACATTCTAAATTTGGTAGCTCTATCATTTATAGTTGCTGAGATCTCTGCACTCTTACGGACGGACAGACGGACGGACGGACAGACGGACAGACGGACATGGCTCTATCAATTTCTCTTCTCATGCTGATCAAGAATATATATACTTTATAGGGTCGGAAAAGCTTCCTTCTCCCTGTTACATACATTTTGGCGACTTTAATATACCATTTCATCCTATGGATGCATGGTATAAAAACACAAAAAACTGTGCACAAAAAAGGAGTATCAACTTAAAAGCTACTAATGACTAGCTAAATTGCATTCAAATGATTTGTTTTACGGTCACATGCAGTTTTATGTTTCTGGCTTCCGCCCTGAAATGTAGGCAACAGAAATTTCTGGCATTGAATGTTGCGAATAAAGAAAATTAAGAATTATACTACAATTAGTGATTTGAAATTGATTCTTGGAAAAAATGCATTATCATATTGCGATTGCTATGAGTTAACGTTGATTTGAATTTAAACATAGCATATACTTATAATAAAATATTTAATAGGACGTATAATAAAGTACAATAAAGAGTGGTTTCCTTAAAAAATGCATGTTGATAGCTGTAAAAATAGTGTACAACGCACTAAACGAAATCCCATAATTTATTAGCTACAAAATGAAGAAGAGCATACAAAATTGAAGAATTTCTAATTATACCATGCATCCATAGGATGAAATGGTATATAAAAGTCGCCAAAATGTATGTAACAGGGAGAAGGAAGCTTTTCCGACCCTACAAAGTATATATATTCTTGATCAGCATGAGAAGAGAAATTGATATAGCCCTGTCCGTCTGTCCGTCCGACCGTCCGTCCGTCCGTCCGTCTGTCCGTCCGTCCGTCCGTCCGTCCGTAAGAGAGATCTCAGCAACTACAGATGTTAGAGTTACCAAATTTAGAATTTAGACTCGTGTAGTCTTGGCGCAGACCAAGTTTATTTATTTTTTTTGCCACGCCCCCTTCCGCCTCCGTAGTTTAATAAAAAGTGATTTTTTCTCGCAATATTTATTGTATCGTAAATTAATTTGGCACATCATTTCACCAAGTTTCATAAAAATCGGAATAAAAATGGCCGAGTTATAGCGGTGCAAGGGCAAATTTGAAATTTCAACTATAGTGGAAATATTGAAATTTCAACTATAATGGAAATTATGAAATTTCAACTATAGTGGAAATATGGAAATTTCAACTATAGTGGAAATATTGAAATTTCAACTATAGTGGAAATATTGAAATTTCAACTATAGTGGAAATATGGAAATTTCAACTATAATGGAAATTATGAAATTTCAACTATAGTGGAAATATGGAAATTTCAACTATAGTGGAAATATTGAAATTTCAACTATAGTGGAAATATTGAAATTTCAACTATAGTGGAAATATGGAAATTTCAACTATAATGGAAATTATGAAATTTCAACTATAATGGAAATATGGAAATATCAACTATAGTGGAAATATGGAAATTTCAACTATATTGA
Source organism: Drosophila sp. 14030-0761.01 (assembly GCA_018150735.1). Taxonomy (NCBI): domain Eukaryota; kingdom Metazoa; phylum Arthropoda; class Insecta; order Diptera; family Drosophilidae; genus Drosophila; species Drosophila sp. 14030-0761.01. The sequence goes on from JAECWO010000099.1 coordinate 4,955,912, forward strand.
ATGGAAATTTCAACTTTAGTGGAAATTATGAAATTTCAACTATAGTGGAAATATAAAAATTTCAACTATAATGAAAATTATGAAATTTCAACTATAGTGGAAATATAAAAATTTCAACTACAGTGGAATTATTGAAATTTCAACTATAGTGGAAATATTGAAATTTCAACTATAGTGGAAATATGGAAATTTCAACTATAGTGGAAATATTGAAATTTCAACTATAGTGGAAATATTGAAATTTCAACTATAGTGGAAATATGGAAATTTCAACTATAATGGAAATTATGAAATTTCAACTATAGTGGAAATATGGAAATTTCAACTATAGTGGAAATATTGAAATTTCAACTATAGTGGAAATATTGAAATTTCAACTATAGTGGAAATATGGAAATTTCAACTATAATGGAAATTATGAAATTTCAACTATAATGGAAATATGGAAATATCAACTATAGTGGAAATATGGAAATTTCAACTATATTGAATGGAAATTTCAACTTTAGTGGAAATTATGAAATTTCAACTATAGTGGAAATATAAAAATTTCAACTATAATAAAAATTATGAAATTTCAACTATAGTGGAAATATGAAAATTTCAACTACAGTGGAATTATTGAAATTTCAACTATAGTGGAAATATTGAAATTTCAACTATAGTGGAAATATGGAAATTTCAACTATAATGGAATTTATGAAATTTCAACTATACTGGAAATATGGAAATTTCAACTATATTGAAATTTCAACTATAGTGGAAATATGGAAATTTCAACTATAATGGAATTTATGAAATTTCAACTATACTGGAAATATGGAAATTTCAACTATATTGAAATTTCAACTATATTGAAATTTCAACTATAGTGAAAATATGGAAATTTCAACTATAAAGGAATTTATGAAATTTCAACTATATTGAAATTTAAACTATAGTGGAAATATTGAAATTTCAACTATAGTGGAAATATGGAAATTTCAACTATAATGGAATTTATGAAATTTCAACTATACTGGAAATATGGAAATTTCAACTATATTGAAATTTCAACTATATTGAAATTTCAACTATATTGAAATTTCAACTATAGTGAAAATATGGAAATTTCAACTATAAAGGAATTTATGAAATTTAAACTATAGTGGAAATATTGAAATTTCAACTATGAAATATTGAAATTTCAACTATGGTGGAAATATTGAAATTTCAACTATAGTGGAAATATTTAAATTTCAACTATAGTGGAATTATTGAAATTTCAACTATAGTGGAAATTATGAAATTTCAACTATAATGGAAATATGGAAATATTAACTATAGTGGAAATTTCAACTATAGTGGAAATATGGAAATTTTAACTATAATGGAATTTATGAAATTTCAACTATACTGGAAATATGGAAATTTCAAAAATTATGAAATTTCAACTATAGTGGAAATATGAAAATTTCAACTATAGTGGAATTTATGAAATTTCAACTATAGTGGAAATATGAAAATTTCAACTTTAGTGGAATTATTGAAATTTCAACTATAGTGGAAATATTGAAATTTCAACTATAATGGAATTTATGAAATTTCAACTATACTGGAAATATGGAAATATATATTTTCACTATAGTTGAAATTTCAATATAGTTTGAAATTTCCATATTTATAGTTGAAATTTCCATATTTTCACTATAGTTGAAATTTCAACTATAAAGGAATTTATGAAATTTAAACTATAGTGGAAATATTGAAATTTCAACTATGAAATATTGAAATTTCAACTATAGTGGAAATATTGAAATTTCAACTATAGTGGAAATATTTAAATTTCAACTATAGTGGAATTATTGAAATTTCAACTATAGTGGAAATATTGAAATTTCAACTATAATGGAAATTATGAAATTTCAACTATAATGGAAATATGGAAATATCAACTATAGTGGAAATTTCAACTATAGTGGAAATATGGAAATTTTAACTATAATGGAATTTATGAAATTTCAACTATACTTGAAATATGGAAATATCAAAAATTATGAAATTTCAACTATTGTGGAAATATGAAAATTTCAACTATAGTGGAATTTATGAAATTTCAACTATAGTGGAAATATGAAAATTTCAACTTTAGTGGAATTATTGAAATTTCAACTATAGTGAAAATATATTCAACTATAGTGGAAATATTTAAATTTGAACTATAGTGGAATTATTGAAATTTCAACTTTAGTGAAAATATTGAAATTTCAACTGTACTGGAAATATGGAAATTTCAACTATAAAGGAATTTATGAAATTTAAACTATAGTGGAAATATTGAAATTTCAACTATGAAATATTGAAATTTCAACTATAGTGGAAATATTGAAATTTCAACTATAGTGGAATTATTGAAATTTCAACTTTAGTGAAAATATTGAAATTTCAACTATACTGGAAATATGGAAATTTCAACTATAAAGGAATTTATGAAATTTAAACTATAGTGGAAATATTGAAATTTCAACTATGAAATATTGAAATTTCAACTATAGTGGAATTATTGAAATTTCAACTTTAGTGGAAATATTGAAATTTCAACTATACTGGAAATATGGAAATTTCAACTATAATGGAAATTGTGAAATTTCAACTATAATGGAAATATGGAAATATCAACTATAGTGGAAATTTCAACTATAGTGGAAATATGGAAATTTCAACTATAGTGGAAATTTTTGGCATAATTTAGTTTTATGAACTCGATGTAATTTTTATCTTGATGCATGGTATATCCAAGTCGGTCCGGCGACTTACTTACTTTATTTTTAAATTGCACTTAGCTACAAAGGAAAAATTTAACAGGCGAACTTCTCGACAAAGAAAATAATTTAGCTACCTCAAAAATGTTGGAGGCGGATAGACTGAGGGAACGTTGCATTAAAACTGAATTAAACTTAGTTTTATTTGTGGGTTAAAATCGTCACAACACCAATTTTGTAGGATTTAAAAAGTAATTTTACTTTCCCTAATATGGCTTACTTTGTCCAATCTACCAGTTCCATTTTGGATACTGTAACAAAAAGTTCTTCAAAATCAGAATTTTGCTAGCAAATGCGAACGATTTTTTTAGTTAGAAGTTATTAATTTATTTTATTTTAAATAATAGATCCTCGCGATTCTAGAGTCTTCTTTCTTCTTATTACTTCTCATAGCATACTTTTCAGGGTAAGCGATAAAGGGAATATTTCCCTTTTAGTTAATTCAATTCTTATCATTTTTGCATATAGAATATTTCAATTTCCCGTTGCTTCCTCTGTGATGACCCCCCTCCCCCCCTCAGACACCCACCCCTCCGTGTTGGCTATCACATTTCAAATTGTTATTCACTGGCCGCGCGGCATATTCTATTTGTCAACTTCCTTTTGGCCGGAAATTATAAAAATAGAAAAACCTTGAGGACTCAACGCAACTCAACTCAGTTCAGTTTGAGGCAGGCAGGATATTTGCTTCACCACTATCCTTCTTCCACCACCCTCCCCCCATCACGTGGCACTTGCCAGCTTTTCATCTTGCTATTCAACTTGATTCAATTAAAATAAGTGACAATGTGCAACTTCAGCCATTAAGTGGGCTAATGATAATTGGCATTGCATTAAGGTTATTAATTTGTCAGTCAGTCAGTCCGAAACCTATTACAATCATCATCAATGGAAAATGCTTGACGATGATCATCATCATTATTATCGGAGCAGGTCATTGTAATTATAATTTTAATGTTAACGATAATAACTGGAGTGGTGGGGGAGATTTCTGTTGGTGGCTAGAAGAAATTGGTTTACTCGCAGGCCTCCACCTAGTGTTGAGTGTACACATGTATCTACATACATACATATACATATATATATATATCGTCAGGCCATTAAATAATCAAGCAAGAATATTAAATTTATGTTGGGTCATTTTTATATTCCTTCCAGTTGTCGTCTCTATCGTCTGTTACTGCTGCTGACTGGTCTGGCCTGGCCTGGTGTCCTCTGACCTCCTCTGGCCTGGGTCCAGCTTCAGTGGTTTTTCCTTGGTTTCTCTTTTTTCTTTTGGTCGGTTCCCCCTCCCCGCTTTATCACCCGCTCCACGGCTATCTTTGAGCTGTTTGTTTTTGTTGCGACAGGCGCGGCATAACAAACTGCCATCCATAAATTAAATGCCACGTCATGGCTACGTTGTCACAGAGACCGAGTGGACAATGCACAGTGGGGCAAACGTATTAAAAAAATGAAATATTTGTTGTCCGAATGTGTTAAAGATACAGCTTCATCAAAATTATATCGCTAACCCTATTAGATAGATAGTTCTGACAATAAAATATCTAAAATATCGGTGCATTGACTCATTATTTATTGATATTTCGACTAAAAACGGTTCCCATGAAAATGCCAGACGAAATCTAGGAATCATTATAATACCATTTGAAACAATATTGGATCTCAAATTTCAATTTACATATTTAAGACTTAATTGGTAAAAAGGAATTAATGTGCTTCGCTCAGTTTTTTCAAATTGATTCAAATTCCAATTGAAATGATTAAACAAATTTTTAGTGAATATACAAAATCTGACTACATAAAAATTTTAAAAAAGTAAAAAATTCAAAATGCCAAATTTTTATTTTTAGTATATTTTTGGTTTTTATGGGCTTTTTGGAACGAATTTCCGAGGCATAAATATTTTTCATTTTAAAAACTACGCAATTTAATTTCTTATTCTCAAACTCTAAACCATCTAGTAATTTAAAACTTTATTTAGACGTTCATACAGTTTTGAATTTTAAAACAAAACTTGAAATTAATAATTTGTTTATATGAATTTAGATTATACGATCAAATTTCACAATATATCGATATGAGCCCTCAAGTCATCAAGTGTATCCGATATTAAAATAATATCTATTGTAAGTCTTTACATTTTTGTTACTCTAAGAGTCAATTTCTTAGGAAATATTACAAAAGCTATGCGCCACTGTGCATATTTGCCTGATATTGTCATGCATTCAAGTTGTTGAGTTATCCATTGAGGAGCGATATCATCAGCAATGTTCATCATCATCAACATCAACATCAGGAGCAGCATCAGCATCATGATTGCCTTACAAAAAAACACCTGGTATCCTATGTCGCTATCTTTCGCTTTCTCTGTCTCTCACCCCAGCACTCTCCCACTGTCTATGTCTCTCTTTCACCGCAGGCGATTTTCTCATTAAGAGCCTGCGACCAGAACGCATTTAAATGAAACTGAATTATTAATACAGAGAAAGGCCTCCAGAGACTCTGCCAACTCCGAGAGATGTAAGCCTGGGGAAGAGCGAGAGCAAGAGAGAGAGAGAGAGAGAGAGAGCGCGAATAATTGCAACTAGTTGGCTTTATTTCACTTTGGCTCTGGATTTCCCCAAGCCCCCCCACACAGTCAGAAAGAAGAAATAATTGCTTAGGGCTCGAAGGGCGACACCTGTCGCTTCCTCTTTATATTTTTGATACCACATCACACAATCCTCCTCTCTCTCCCTCTTTCTCGTTCTCTCTATGGCTGACTCTCTTTTTCACGCGTAAATTTATGCCAAAAAGTAGGCTAAAAAAGTCAAATTGGCTGCGTAAAATGCGTAAATGCTTCCCATTTTGTGATTTATGCGCCTTCGGGCCAAAGGCACAGAGAGACGGATTACGCGACACTGAAAAAGACTTGGCCTAATTTTGGATCTCTCGTTTTTTGCATTTTTGACTTGCAGGCATGAAATTTATCACCTTGACATTAGACAATTTTCAGACGAAATGTTTCCTGCAACATTCGGATTCCCCCATTCTTGCCTCACTCGTCCTCTAATAGATTAATTTCGTTTTGTCATTTTGTTGCCTCGCGGGAATCGTCTTTACGAGGCATGGTCGAGGTGGAGGGTTGTTACAGTTCATAAATTGTCCGTGGGCGGGGCTTTCTTGTCCGGGGTGAATGCAGGAAATTGGAAAATGAAGAAATTTACAATATAAATAGGAAGTAATTTACCAAATAGCCTAAATTTAAGATGATATGGAACGATTTTGATGAGCCTCTTATACTAATAAAAAGAGACACACCATGCTGGCTGACTGAAAAGTCAGGAAATTTTAATAAATTGAATTTTAAACCTACTATAAAACAGCAAATTAGTCGTCAATGTAGTTGTTCAATTCCTAGGATACGAAATTTGAACATTTGATCTTATATAGTTGCAGTTATATGTCACAATAAGAATATTTTATTTGTGCTGTTCGTGCCTTAAGCTGGAATCGCAATATCAATTTGATTTTGTACTTCAGTAGACTTCTCTAGATAAAGCTTCCTTCTGAGAGAATTATGTTTGGCGGAATCTGTATGTACCAACTTTTCAATGGTGAAATATTTAGTTCGCGAGTTATTAACTCAGGTTAATTTATCCGTGCTATGTAGACCAACTAGAAACTTTATTTAACTATGCTTTTCATGAACCCTTTCGAGTACTTTGTGCTGACTATAATCGGTTCTAGCGTGTGATCAGTATTAAGTCCTCTCTTCCTATACTAAAAACGTATGTTACTTAGCTCTAGAAATTTTCTCCAGTTATTCGATTATTGGTTTCTTGTCTTCTTTCACGAGGAAGCCCTGGGACTAGGCGAAGAATATTTTGGTCGTAATTACTAATTTTGCAGCATTCATTTAAACTCAATCTCTCCCCTTTATGATCATATCAATTACTCCCCATTACCTTTCGTTTGGCCTTGATTTCCTTGATTTTTGAAATGACTCTAAGTGATATAGAATCATTTTAAGAAGTTGCATGCTTCATTAGAGTCCGTTTTGTATTTGAGCAATATTAACTACATTCTATTGAGGAGCTTTATGGCTTAAATTGACCTAAAGCCGTAGATTGTTTAATTACTGAAACGTTTTCTTTGATGGAACTCTACAATAATGTTTTAATTTATTCAAAATCAAAGGATTTCCACAAAATGGCTTTATATTAGATTCAAAACTGATGTCGACTTAGCCATAGAAGACTTAACGCTTTTCCTAACCCTCTCCTACTCACCCATTCTCCATTCCAGCATTGTCAAAAAGGTAATGTACTCTTTTGTGTGAGAGTAGAGTAAACCAATTAAACCACTGACTTGCTTGACAACTTCTACTTAGGGAACAAATCAGCTTCAGCTTCAACTTGTTAAAGTTTTTCTCCATTTTGGTTGTTGCCAGGCAATTTGACATCTAACCAAAAGTCAATTTCGTACACCATCAAGAACACCCAATATAGCCAAACCAAGCAACACACACATAGAGAGAAAGAGAGAGAGACAGAGAGAGGAAAGAAAAAGTTTTTTCGTTGACCAGCTAAAAGTGACCTCAAAATGGACCCAAATATATACCCAACAAATAGTCTTTCCCCTTTAATTTAGAGCGAGAAACAAAAGTAAAAACGTTTACAACTTTTTAGATTAGATTAGTTTTGCTAATAACAATTAGTATTTGTATTTTATGCTGTTAGAAGCAACTTTGATAGACACAGCAAAGGGAGAACGCGACAAAGCGAGAGAGAGAGACAGACGGAACACGGGGCGAATGAGCAATTTTATTTGTGCAGATTTCGTTTTGTTTTATAGTCATTAGCAAATGAAGTTAGAAAAGCCGCAACGAAATAGAAACAGAGGCGATTTACTGCTATTTGTTTTCAATTCCAATTTCAAAGCGTTCACTTGGTTGCAATTTGTTTAAGACTTTGTGAAATTTGAAATAGTAAAACTTTTTTATCTCTCAAATTGTTCACCCATCGAGTATTTCGGGTCAGTAGTAAATATTGGACTATAGCTAACGAGTCCCAATCAATTGGTCAGCGATAAAACATTTCACTTTTCACACCCTGTTCAAATGACATCAGCCAATTCACGGAATATGTCAAATAAATAATGAATTAACGCGCAAATTGCACGTGATCAATAATTTAAATTGTTTTAACGTTCTCAACTGAATAGAACCGCTTAAAAGTGACCTTCGGTTAAGAGCAGGAAAGTTATCCATCAATTAAAATCGGTAGAGACTATGTTGAAGATTAAAGAGCAATTACCAGCAATCGCTATGTAAGTGAAACTCAACTGAAATATATCTGCCTTCTCAACTAAAAGTCTGATTAAGGCTAATGACAATCTGATTCCACACAAATCTTTGTTAACTTAAATAAACCTCACCTATCGTTGATCGTGGTCTCAATTTATTGAACCTCCATTTACATGAAAAGAAACTAGCAATCACAGACATATGCATCTTCCAGATCAACTGTAGACCACAATGTGGCTAAAGTCAGTTATTGGAGTGAAAGCTTCTATCTTACAAAGAACTTGAACGAATTTGAAGAATTTGAGATAGGATCATAGAGGGATTTAAATTCATTCTTACAATTAGTTCCATGTGCGTCCCTCCACTCACAAACTCCTACATCTATGACAAAAACATAAGAGAAAGAGCTGGGAGAGCTCTGTTAACCACTGCCTACATCCTTGAATTATTAAATGAAAGAGATGCAAGACAAAAGATTGACTTTTTGAAACTATTGAAAACTTAATAGAGAACTTTTCTAACAAAGTTTTCGTTTGCCTTTCCAGAAACTCACTGGACGAACAAACTTTGAAAGTGGAACCAATTGAGGTTAGTGCCATGGATACCAGTGGATTGGATTCGACGAATTCAACCGATTTGGATAAGGATCAACCCGATGCGGATAATATTAAAATGTTTGTGGGTCAAATACCAAAAACCTGGGATGAGACCAAGCTGCGTCGCATGTTTGAGCAGTTTGGACGTGTGCATACATTGAATGTCCTTAGGGATAAGGTCACATCGATGAGTCGAGGTAAGTCGCCCGAACTGATGATGCATACAAATGTGGGGATTATGCGGAAAAAGGCGGAGAAAACCCAAGAGAACGGTTGCGTAAAGGGATGAGATGAGAGGATTTCAATGAAATTTTATAATGCCCATCAATTTTCGAGTAAAATGGAGGCTGAAGGGGGGGCAGAGAGGCGATAAAAAGCATTAAGTAATACGATTATGTGGATGCTCTTGGTGAGGGACATTAAAACTTGCTTTGCTGTTCAGGTGTTGAGGGTAAACTTTTCGGTAATTGGCCATAATTGTGCGTGTATAAACAGAGAGGCAAAAACTTGCCACCTTGCCACACATATTCTGGCCATGACACATACCCGTACACACACACACACACACACTCACACTCCAGACATGGTTAATTCTTGCCTGTATTAGAATAATTTAAGCATTTGCTTGCAAACTTTTATGAAAAAAGAAATAATAAAGAGAGAGAGGGAGAGAGCGAGAGAGAGAGGGGTGCAAGTAAATTGTATTATGCATATTTATGGTCGTCCCCATCCCAGGATTTGGATCTAGGTGCCAGGAAAACATGATTGGAATGCCTCAGCCGTGTGTGGTGTGTGAGGGCGCTGGTGCTTATAAGCAGATTAACTACTAACTACCAACTAAAAAAGAAAAGATAACACCAACAAGGCGTCGATGCAAGATGAGATGGCCCAAAGGCAGGGCAAAGGGAGAACAGGAACATATGCAAATTTATAAAAAAAACTTAATATGTTATCGAATGTAACAGGGGAATTTTAACGATTTATCGAAAACAATCGATAAGAACAAACCATCAATAACTTTTCCTTTTGTGTAATTATTTGTATAGAACTTTAGTAAAAGTAGTTGCAGTAATTGTAATTATAATCGATTAACTCAATTGTTTCTAATTATTGTTTCGAATATTTTATGGTTTAGTCTTTAACAGATGGTATTAACTAAATGGCGATTAGTGAGAATAGTTAAAGATAGATAAAGGCAAATCTTTTAGCGAAGTTTCATTCCATTTATTTCAATTTATTTAGATTAATATTTATTAAATCGGGCTTAAGGTCATTTATTGGAAGCAAACAAAAAGTGAGCAGGTTGTCTGTATAGCTATTTCAAGAACCACCAAGTTCTATCATCAGCAGACTTCGCTAACGACCCTAGAATTGCAATGCCATACCACTACTTCAACGCTAAAACTAGTTGGGAATTTATTTAGATTATTTAGAATCATTAAGTGAATTTGTGTATTAGATTTGAGTTGGTTCAATAGTTTATTCATACACATTTTACTACTCGATTGATTTATTCATGAATTGTGAAAGTAATCTGACATGACTAATAGTTTACAAAGGGTCAAAGTGTAGATTAAATATATTTCAGATGTATAAACCAGTTCTAAATAATTTGCCAGTACTAAAATCATGCTTAATAAAAACATATTTGAGTAGGAAATATGTATAAATCTATCAAACGTTTGCAATAAATTGGAGTCATAGGAGAATTAATATTTAGAATACAGTTTGTCCAGCTGCCCATAAATCAATCATAGAAATTGCATAGAGTTTTGGGTGCTCGCTTTGAAGCTTTGCTTGCCAAATTATACAAATCGTTCCCAGTCCTACTTCTATTTAACCATTATGAACTTGTCCCCGTCTTCATTATCGTTATAATTTGCATGGCCTTTGCAAGCCGTTCATGTCCTGTCCAAGTCAAAGCATTATTTAGATCGAAATGTTGCATGATATACCCATATATAAAAAACAACTTAGCTATATACATTTATTATCTATATACATACTATATCTGTCCAGTTTTGTGCATGAAGCAAGTACGATAAAGTAAAGTGAAACTCGTTTTAATATAATCCTATCATAATAGTATGAAAAACGTTTTGTTGCTAATATATAATTTTATTCTTGACTGTACCATATTGTTTTTGATTTTATTGTGTGGCATTGTCTATTTGAATGTTCTTCTTTCGACACTTGTTTTTCTTTTTTTTTTCCAGGGTGCTGTTTTGTCACCTACTATACCCGCAAGGCGGCACTGCGTGCTCAGGATGCGTTGCATAATATCAAAACTTTGGATGGGGTAAGTACCAACAAAAAAAAAACCATTAAACTAGAAAATAAAGAAACCCATTATTATTTCCTATCCAAATTAATCATATATGTAGCTTTGAATTTTGCCCGTTTTACTTGTTCTAATTGTATGTTCGAACGTATGTGTATGTGTGTGTGTGTGTGTGTATGTGTGCGTGTGCATTTTCTTGTATTTCTTTCCATGTACTAAGTATCTTTTGTCTTTTACTTTCCCTCTGTGTGTGTTTTGGCCTTTTTGAATAATACAGCTTGAGAAAGTCAACCGCTTGCGCCGAACTGAAACAGATCGATGACACAGTTTTCCTATATTCATAGATTGGTGGGTGTTTCGAAAGGAGGAGGGGGGGGCGTGGTTATACATACAGATAGATATTGGTATATAGCCAACACAAAATGTAATCATCAGTCAATTAGTGGATTCAATTATTGAGGACAATCTCCATTGTTAACGTATTAAATGAAGCGTTCTACGCACAAGCAAAACACACACCACACCACATCACACACATACAGCATGGACACACACACACGCACCCACACTGAGGGAGCGAAAGTCCTAGCTAGTCCTGTAAGTTCCTAAACTTTGTCTCCACAATCTGTGACCAGTAAGTCACAGTGGGTTAATGTAAGCCAAAAAAAAGTGTTGGGAATAAATTTAGAATCAACTAAGTTATTTTCGCTTGAGGTAATTGTAAACATTTGTACAAATTTTCACTGGTTTTCCAATAAAACACAAATAACTCTGGCAATTTTCAAAAATTCATCGCTCAATATACACAGAACTGTCAATTAAATAAGTTTAAGTTGTCGATGAATTGCGGAATGAAAAATAAATATAACAAATATTTCGTTTTAAAAAAAACACTTGAAGAATACTTTTCGGGTTTTAATACGGATCCCAATCTAGCATATTTATGACCCTGGGAATAAGTGATAATATGAGTAAAGTTTTAATTTAAAATTTTGATTTTTCTTTAGGAAATTTGTTGAAAAATATTATTAGCTTTGGATTTCACTTCAAACCGCTAGCTACTATATACACTGAAAAAGAATATACATACATATTTAGAAACAAGTTATTTTTCAATTCAAAACCATCTCCGATTAGGAGTGATTAATTAAACCAACGAGATGTTGGTGAAAAACTTGAAATTTTGAAACAAGTTCGGAAACCACAATTAAAATTGTGATTAACTTCCATGGAAATTTTTCCAATTTTATTATGATCTATTATTTTCTTAAGTAAATTTTCAATAGAATGTGACCACTGTGCTCTGTAGCCCTATGTCTCATTTTCGTTCTCTCTATCATTTACATATTCAAATTGTTAATGGAAAATCCATATAGGAACGTTTGGCCAGCACTAAAACAAAGAGCCCCAATCACACACACACACACACAAATACACACCCCCAATCACACACACATACATGCATACAGGTATAGGTAACAGGTAGAAGGTGGAAAATGGAAGGAAGGAGGAGACGATGGAGTAACAGAAGCCAGGCCAAATGGCGCCACGTGTGTAATTGTCAAAATAATGACCATACACCCACACACACCATCACACACACAGAGAAACACACACATGTTATATATAGGTAGAGCTTTGTTTGTATAAGTAAGTGCCTGCCTGTCCAGCTATGCATAGGTGTGTGGTGTAGTGTGTGGGGTATGTGTGTGTGTGTGTGTGTGTGTGGGAGCATGTCTGATCCTTTAATGCATTTGGCAGGCCGAAACCATTTCGACTCCGTCATCGTCACCCGTCGTCAACGTCTGCTCTCTGGAAGCTACTTAATTTACCTGAAATAATCGATAGGTAAACAGACGTTAAAATGTCGGCATTTTCTCACTCCTCCCACACTCCTCTCCCCTTCTCTACCCCTTGTTCCACTCTTACTCTTACTCATTCTCTTATGGCTTGGCAGAGTGTCAGCCAGCAGCAGCTTGTCAACGGCTACAATAAATATTTTGTTTTGAATCGAACAACTGTGGGAGAAAGTAGGTGAGTCTGACCGAGTGTGTGTGTGTGTGTGAGTGTGATAAGTGGCCTGGTCAATCTTATTTTTTGGTTTTTCTTATTTTCCCATTTACCGAAAGAGAGAGAGACACGTGTGAACAGACACAATTTCATTTATTTTATACACTGAAAATGTTGAGGCAATATTTATAGCAAGCAGCCTGAAAGTATGCCACACAAAATAATTAAATGTGTCCGGCTGCTGCTGCAGGAGAAATTTATTTGTACAAATAAACTATTTTAAAACTATTTATGCAAATAAATATTTGCTGGATTAAACTAGAAAATATTGAATATGTAAATCTTAATCTTACAAAGTGACTGTTTAATACAGTCAATATCAAGACCCCCAACGGGAGATCCAACAGAAGTCAGAAGTGGATAAGTTTTAGAAATATAGTTGCATAAAATATAAATATTCCTGAAAAATATCTGAACTAAACTGATAACAATCTACGATTCGAGTAGATTTTCTGGGCTAACAAAAACTAGTTTAGTAAAAATTTAACCGATTATTGGTTAGCAAAGTAATTACCTTAAATTTGTAACAAGAATATAGTATAGCTAAAAGTTGATATCTCATCATATGTTTAAATGAAACTGTGTCATTTCTTCAAGTGTTTTTAATCCCAAATTCGAATCGTATTCGAAAAACACACCAGAAACCAAAATATTTTGTCAGCTAATTGACAAATTCTCTAACATCAATCAAAAACGAAAATAAGCCATAGAGAAATCATTTAGTAAAAAATAAATAAAGCCCCCAAAATGTTGTTTTTGGGATAAAAGGGCAAATCGAGAAAAAAGAATGAATGAATGGATTGAATGTACGTTGAAGGACAAATCTGTATATAGGCAGGTCATGTGAAGGGTGTGAGAGGGGTTAAACAAATCGACACGGCCCAGACAGTTTAATGAAATGCCAGTAAAATGACAAAAAAAAAAAAGAGAGCAATAAGTAGGAGGATGTGGAAGTAGTGGACCTGGACCTGGACTAGAAAAGGACATTTTCCTCACTCAGCTGTCAATTTTGAATAATGGAACCAGGAAAATGGTGCAACAATGAAAGGGGCCAACCAGCCAGCCAGTCAGCCATCCAGCTAGCCGTTGACATTTTCTCCGTAATTTGTGTAAAAACCTTTTTGACTTTTCCTCCATTGACGGGTCAGAGAGACTGACAGAGAGAGAGAGAGACAGGCCCACTCATTGGCGATGGCATTTTACTTGAATTTCAATTGCACAACATCACATTCAGTCCCCCCACCCCCCTTCAATACTCACCCCTTTTTATTACAACATTTATATAGAAAGAATTTCAATTGCTTCATTTTCTAATATCCTTGTAAGTATTATTATTATTATCAATTCCGTTCGTTCTCTTGCCTCTTCTGTAAATGAAAAGTTAATTGAAATCAAAGTAATGGCACAACCCATTCAAAGATCGAAAGAGATGATGGGACAGAGAGAAAGAGCAAGAGGGAAAGGGAGGGCAAAAGGATGTGGCAGGTCCCTGCCACAGTCAAGGACCTTATCAGTTTACTCAATGAATGTAAAATAAATTAAAATTGAGCATTGAATTGCATTTCTTTTTTTAATTTTATTTCCTCTTCTTCTTTTAGCCAAGTGCTAATGGCCACGTTAATGAAATGCTCTCAGTGTTCCCTTTTGCTTGTCTTTGACTCTATCATTTCATTAGTTTTAGGAACATTTGTGTTTGAGAGTTTTTTTTTTTTGAACTTGTTGCGTTTCGATTGGCCATCAAAGTAATGAGAAATCGGGGGAGAATTCTGTGTAGACAACTTTGAGATACGTTTCTTTAGAATAAAATGTCTCTTTCCAGTTTATTTAATGTTTATTAAGAAACAACAAAGAAATATTGCTTTTTCTTTAATGTTTAGTGTCAGAAAATTAAAATAACTATTCTAGTTTCGCTCCCAAGAGGTCGTGCATCGATCTGATGGGTTCCCTAGGAAGTTTTAGCAACTAAGAGATTATTTCTTTTAGTATTTGGGCATGTTTCACACATATGTATAGGATTTCTATTCAACTATTAATATAGCTATTTTTAAAAAATACATACAGTCTTGCCTAAAAAATAAATCGAGCTAGTAAACTTAATTTTGTAATATTTGGTTCTTCTTCATCGACGAATAAAAGACAATTTTCCAATTTTTAATATATTGAATTACTTTTTGATCGAGGTATACGAATATTTTGTGTGTCTAAGTCCATTATTAAAAGAACTTATTAAGTAATGATTATTTTGAATAGGTTTACAATGAGTATGTTGATAGTGCGGAATTTTAATAACTCATTTGAGAAGTACTCGATAAAGTCACTTCTAGAAATTATATATACTGATGAGCGGTTTCTTAATATCTTTCATTCTCATTTGTGTAGACGAAATTTATTAAATTGGTTGAATTCGCCAATACATAACAGACTTTTACACTATATAATTAAATAGGTAAACAAATATTAACAAACTAAATCAAGCACACATGCTGTATTTAAATATTAAATGTTTCTTCAATACCAATTGGTTGCAAAACGAGTGCAACATTTTAAAATAAAGTTCAAAATTATATAGAACCGTAGTGAATTGTAAAAGAACTTCATTTGACTTTTTGTGTGCTTCAACTCAACTCTATATTCTCATTCTTTCTTCTTTTGCTCTCTTTGACAGATGCATCATCCCATACAAATGAAACCGGCGGACAGTGAGAACCGAAATGGTAAGTTTTTCTCCCTTCCATTCGTAGACATAGTTTCAGGATCTTTCTTTCTTTTCTCCTTCCATCCTGTTATTTTTTGTGTGTGGGTTTGGGTATTGAAAGTTGATTGCTTGTACGTCGAGCCATAAGCCTTTTGGGCTTAATCACAAGTTTGTACTTCTGTATATATACTTTTGGGAGAGGGTGTCTGCCATTTGATTACAAAGAAGGTGAAGGACCCAGAATGGGCAAAAAAACAGAGAACAACCAACAGCTGGAGTGGAGAATGTGGCAATGAAAATGAATAATGCTTACACCGAGAGACAGACAGACAGACAGACAAACAGAAGGGTCAGAGGAGGCAGAGAGACAAACACACAGGATGTTTGTGGGCGGAGAAAAGAGCTCAATAAATCGATTAGTGGAGGCGGTAATCAAATCGAACAAAAAGGAACAAGTGAGTGGAGTTGGCTACCTTGGAATTCTAATAGAAAAATCGTTAGTTTGAGCTTTGACCATGGCCGTCATCGGCTTTTCCTTTTTCAACTTGTCTTGTTCCAGCTCTCGGTTTCTGTCTCTATCTTTCTCTGGTATTTCTTGTTATCCTTCGCTTTGACGCATTTCTTTGACACAATGGTAACATGTTTGCAAAGGTTTCGAATTGTTCTCATATCTCAACGTGTCCATGGGGCATGCACAATTGCTTTTACTCCAGAAAACAGATTTGCCATCGAATGAAATAAGCCCCGAAGAAAGGTGATGAAAATACTCATAAAGCGAAAATCCAAGTCTTTAATTATAACGATAGAACAGGTAATCTTATGTAGGCCCTGAGCGTAAATGTTTCAGAGAACAATGTGTGAAATTAAACGACTTTATCACATGGATTTTTTGAAATAGGTCATTTTAAGTTTTAGCCTTTGAAAAATCTGTTTTTTTAAGCACTTTTTAAAGCCCAATTTAAGTTTGATAATAGTTCAATAGTTCAATGGGTTTATGGAAAAAAAAGAAACAAACTTTTGTGCTAACAAAATAAATTCTCATGAATTCAAATTAAGTGAATCCAAGGCGAAACTTGCTTAGATTTTCATTATATATTAAGCTTAGGGCATTACAAACGGGCTGTAACAACTAATTTACAGAAAAACACTTAACACACAGAGAAAATATATTCTCAAAAGGTCTTGCTCTCATCTGTTTCTTTGTTTTACTCTGAAATATTTAAATATGTATATTGTGAAACGTATTTTTGTCGATTTTGCTATGGTTCTTTAGGTCTCTGCGTCAAGTTTGTGTTGTATACACGTGACAAAAATAAATCACCAAATTAAAAATACATAACATAGAGAAATTTTATGGTAAATTAAGAAAAAATTGGCAAGTCAGTCGGGCATTGCCCATTGGTTTGCGTGGTAAACTAAATGAGATGAACCGAAAGTGTGGGCAGAGTGGACAGAGAGCGGACATAAATCTGCGTGCGTGAAAAAAGTATCTCAAAATGCAATAGGGCCGATGCCCCCCACCACTCCCGAAAAGCTATTACAAGAAAGAAAATGTTTAAGAGTGAATGATGTCACAGGTTGGCAGGAAAATTAATTGCAACAAACTGAAAAAAAAAGAATAAAAAATTTAAGTGAAGCAAGTGAAATGTGAAAGTCTTAACACTCTTCCTAAGAGTCTAACTTCTGGCGAAAGAAAACAATTGTGAATATGATAAAAATTCTTTAAATTCAAATTCAAATTGTTCTTAATGTGAATATATATTTTAAATAATTTTCCTAAACAATATGAAAAGTGAAATTGGCTTTCATCTATTTGAGTGTATTAAAAACAAATGCCAAACAATTTTAAATGCCGCAAGCAACAACAACAACAAAAATGCACACATGCAACAAGTGCAAATCTTGCCTCAGTCTATCTTCAACACACTCACACACACATTCTCACCTCCCCTCATGCCCTCCCTCCTATCACTTCTGTGCGTGTTGTGCGAAATGTTTTGGCGACACTTGACAAAATGCCAGAAATTCTAAATACTTTTAGCTCGTCGTTTGTCGTTGCCTTTTTAGCAACATTCATTCTGCCGCTGTTGCCCTTTTGAGCTGTATTAGTTCTTCTTTGGATATCCTAGATGGAAGGGTATATTCGACACTTCTTATAGAGAGTTATCATATATACAATAATTTGACTTGAGCAAATCTAACTGCTATATGTTTAGACAATTTCACCACAAGTGATTGAAATTCAAGTCAAAGTTTAAATATTACAATTACAGTAAGTTACCTAGAAGCCTTTCGAATTCATGAGTTGCACAGAGTTGGAAATCAAATTCATAACAAAACGCTAGAGTTCAGACACCTTGATGCTATTTAATTACAATTATTTGAAATTGAACATGAAGATTGAAGATTAGATTGAAATTCATAGGAAAACTCTTAGCTTTCAGAGACAATTGCAAAATTAATCACTTTTACATTTGTTTAACTATTCTACGAAATAAATCAATTTTATAATTTGGCTTACAGATTAAACTAAATAAAAGCATGAACTATTTTTCTCTTGACTTAGTTTAGACACAATTCCATGGAACTACTTGTAATAGTGGTGCAAATAAGCATTCGAAATTATCTACAAAAAAACACTTTATTGAAAATTTGGCTGGATCTCTGAGCCTTCAAATCCGTAAAACCCATACACCTGATCTGTTCGAAAAAAAGGGGTATAAGAAGTTCGAAGCTTCTAAAGCAATATTAGTTCTCTTAGTTTTTGTTTTCATTTCTCCCTTTCCTGCTCCTATGCACAGTCAAGTAAAATTAATGAGTTTCTTGCAGTTCTGCTTTCTAATTAATGAGTTTATTAATTTGTGAATTGTCGTCAAAGCGAACGAATTGTAAAAACCAAAGTGAATACCCCTCATGTGTGGCAATCTGTAGGAAAATCAGTGGGAATCAAGCAAATGCATTTTCATGTCTCTGCCCATTAACACACTTTTCCAAAGCCAATTGTAAGATGTGTGTATGTAAGAGGAGACTCCTCAAATGCGGGTCTGCGAAAAACAAAGCGTTTTTCTATGCTTTCGAATGGGGCTGCGCTTCAATTGATTTTCGCACTGCTCGTTTAACGCCTAACGTGATCGTTTATTTAGATACCAATACCCTCATATGTACATATACATATCCCCGTATTTGAATGTAAATACTTCGAAATTATCTGCTCTTTACAATCAACATCTCAAAGATTCTCCGA
Organism: Drosophila sp. 14030-0761.01; assembly: GCA_018150735.1. Taxonomy (NCBI): domain Eukaryota; kingdom Metazoa; phylum Arthropoda; class Insecta; order Diptera; family Drosophilidae; genus Drosophila; species Drosophila sp. 14030-0761.01. The sequence goes on from JAECWO010000099.1 coordinate 4,974,889, forward strand.
GTGGGCTTAACATTTTCTAGCCATAATGTTAATTGGGTGAGACACACACAAGCAGAACGCTTTTAGGTTACTCAGAGACATCAAGCTTAACTTGGCGTTAAATGTGCTAAAATCTGTGTATATAAGAAGTTACTTACAGATATACATTTCGTATATATAATCCGCTTAAGTCTGTGCTTGGTTTCAACAGTGAATGCGAATGTTTCGTGTTTGCTTTAGTTCATTCATTAATTGTAAACTCCAACACTCTGCTCGATTCAGGAACTTGAGACCAAGAATTTAAGTAGTTTTTTATTATTTGGGCTTTTTCTCTCAGGCATTTCCGCTTTAGTCCTTAGTGCCTTCAAATTCAAACAATCAACGATCGGGTTTCTGCCCAGGTTATCAAGTCTTTCCGGAATTATTTACTTACATACATATATTTTAAGAGTATTGCCATTTCTTATCCGACCACTCCAAAAAATTCGCTGAGTCAACCCACAAGCAGCAAAAAGATGATGATGTACGAGTGAGTATACACACTCTTCCCCCCTCTCCACTACGTTATGCATAAATGCTGTCATTTGAAATACAAACGATCATATGAATCGACTACTTCCCAAACAAACATGAATAAACAAATATATATATTGCATATACTCGTATATATACATATATATATATATGTATATGTATGTACTTGTATATAGAAGTCTAAAAGGCAGCCAACGAGCATGGCTAATTGGCTTTTATGCCCGAGCCACAAGTGTCCAAACAGCTGTTCTTATTTAGAGAGCGACAACCGAGAGAAATAGAGAGAGAGAGAGAGACAAAGAGAGTGGGAGAGAGCATTGCCAGCATTGAACAATGCGAGACTCAAAGTGCAATGCAATTGATCGACAGGGGAGCTAGTGTGCCAGCCAGCTAGCTATTGGGGCTCCCCACTCATGTCAGAGTCGTCGTCAGTCATCGTCGTGGAAGTCGCCGCCGTCGTCGTAGTCGCCGTAGTCGTCTTTGTTGTTAGTTCGTGCATTATTCAATTGAATTTGAGAATTTGTCATTCATTCAAAGCACGATTTTCGATCTTCGTTTCGTTCGAACGGTCGGTTAGTTCGTCGCAGTTGCCGGCACGTTGTCAACGTATTGTCAACTCAACTTCAACTCTTTTCCTCCACACGCCGCCGCCCTCTTGGTGGGAAATGAAATTCCTTAAATTAAATACTCGGTCACTAGCCGCGCGTTAATTGAAAAACGGTTTCTATCTGAAAAAGATATCGATAAAGGCATTGGGTAATCATCATCAATAATTGATTGAAACGTTTTGTGTACTACTACTTAAAGCAGCACTGAATTGACTTTTCTAATTGAGCGGAAAAAACAAAAAAAAACACAATAAATAAATAAAGAAAAGCAAAAAAGAATAAACAACAAGATACGCAAGAGAGAATAAGAATCCAGTTTAATGAAAACAAACGAAATGAAAACAATTAAATCAAACCTGCTCTAAGATAAATTAGAGCAAACTGGTTAATTTGGTGTGTTATTAAACAAAAAATAAACAAATGTTGAATTAACTAAAATTATGAAATACAAAACTCATCGATTGCATAATTAAAAAGAAAAACCTTTGAGCATAACAAATACACTAAGAGAAAACACAGATAACCGAGTGATTTACCTAGAACTATTTACGGTATTCTAGATATATAGATTTTTTTTATACCAGTGGTTCATTCAGATAAAAAATTAAGAAAATAATATAGGCAAATAATTTTCCGATGGAAATGGAATCTTGTGAAAAAGTAAATACGTTTCTTAGAAAAAGAAACAATTGAGATTTTTAGAAACCAAAACTAGTGTCACCCCATTAGAACTATACTCGAATATCTCTCCTCATGTATATTGTAAATTTCAAATGGGAAATCTCTATTCTTGCAACAAACACGCATTGAAGATTTTTATAAAATATTAAATACATTGGTACTTTGAATTTTCACTCTGTATTACAGGAATGCCAAATAATAATGTGTCAAACTTAGATATATATTTTGTATCTGAAATTCCAACTATTCGATTATTGATCGACTTTTTGCTCAGTAATATTAAAGGAAGAGTGCGGTTTTCAGTGTACGTAGACCCTTCTCATAGACATACTTCTGATATTGAAATGAATGAGTAAATGTTTGTAGTCGAGAAAAATAATTGGCGCCAGGAAAAGTGTGGTTCGATACTCCCTAAATAACTTTCCACATAAATAGAATATGAATTCTTTATAATTTTCATTTTAGTAATAGTTTTTAGTATTAACAATATATTTGAAATAAATTCTAAAAGAAAGAAAACGGAAATAGATATGTTAACTTAAATAATTCAAGCGCACTACGTCCAGCCACACTATGTGATAAAAGTTTATGTCATAATGAAACTACAACTCAAAATAAATGGCCAATCATCTATTTTTCTCAATGTTTCTCAATTTATAGCAATTTTAGGTAATTCCCTCTGTCAAAAAACTTAATTAAAATGCATAAAAAAACTTTTATGCTCAAAGCAAAATTGTAGAGATTCAACCAATACCTATATATTTTTAATGACCAAAAGTTCCCCGTGAGGTAAATAATAAATTCTTAAAAACCCAAAAGTAAAAATTTTAAGAAATAAAATTTTGCAAAATTTCACAACAAAAAAGTAAACAATAAATGCAAACTCAAAAGAGAAGACCCAACAAAAAAACACAGAAACAACAACAACAATATGTAAAACAGGTTGTCAGAGCCGATGTGTACAAATCGTATATATGTACATATATATGTATATGTATATATTGACAAAATACTTAATAATAAGCAATTAAATGCAAAGAAAGCAACAACAAGCAACAAAAACTAAAGCCAAAAAACAACAGAAATCTCAGTTGCTGCAACTCATAATTAATTTAACTGAGTCATTCTCAGCCGGCATCTAAAACTTCTCTTCAAGTCTCTCTTTCTCCATGTGTTTCTCTCAGCTGAACCGGCGCGGTGGCTACAACCTCTCAACCAGTTTTCAATTTCAATTTCCAATTGGCACAAAGAAATTCATTTATATAGCTAATCTAAATATGAGAGAGCTTTCAAATGTTGGCTAAATCAAATCAGCTGTTTTGTGTTTTTATTGCACTATCTTTCTCTCTCTCTCTCTGCTGATATCTTAGGCTTATCTTTGATTGTGCGTTGCGCTTGCGTGCCTTCGCCTCGGTTGGGTCAGGCCAATGCCATTCCCAACTGAAAATTGGTGAAATTTTCATCCATCTACTTACTACGTGTTGCGTGGCATGTGTCTGTCTGTCTGTTTGTTTGTGTTGAAAGTGCGTTTCTTGTGCGCTGCATTCTGTGTTGCAAGTTGCTTGCCATAATTTGCAGTTGCATGAGTTTTTGCGTTTGCTGCATTGCTGCGGTTGCAGCTGCAGTTTGTCATGTGGCACATAAGACATTTTTCTTTACGCTCGACGAACGGTAATTGAAATATGTGGAATAATTTGCTAAGATTTGTGAGCCAAAATGGCAAAAGCATGAAGATTCCAAAAACAAATGATCAAATAAAATAAAGCCAAATAAATTGTCATTTTTATGGTCACGAGGAGCTGAGGGAGTTTCTAAAGAAAATCAAATTTTAATGAATGCGTTTTTGAAGTAAGAACTGAAAGGGTTAATAGGCGTTCTAAATGATCTTAATGTAACGAAAAGTCTTGGAAATCCAAATCTGATTTTTCCAACACAATTTGGTTCAACGTAGCGCTAACGATACTTTCATAAAGAAATCTCCACTTTGAAGTATTAATAGATGGAGAAAAAGAAACATAACCCTCTAAATAATGTATTTAATGTGAAAAATTCCATACAATTAATTTTGTAGAAACAACCGTCAAAGAAAACTTTTAAAAACATGTTTCACATTTGTTGGTTCCATCGGGATAAAATGAAATAAAGAGTATATAATTTTCTATATATTATGTTTATTTCTCCCTGCAAAACAAAAAATGATGAGCCTAAAAATCAAGAAGGAATTAATAAAATCTTTTATTAGATTAAAATTGTCACAAATAAAAACAATTCTTTTCTTTATCGATTCTATAGAGTATCCAAACGTCAGTGTACATAAACAAGCAATCGAATAGGATTACAGCAGCTTTAACTACAGTTATTAGTTTGTAGTTTCACTAGTCGTCAAACAGCACATTAGCATGAATTTTAAAAACCTATTATTATTATTTAGCTTTAAAAAAATCAATTTTTTCCAAACTTTCCACAAGTTTGCAATGTTTGCAAATAGCTGAAACATTATGCAAAATATGGTTTTCACGGCGTTGGGGGCAAAGAACTCTATAATCTGAAAAACACAGCTGCGTTTATGTTCCCTTTAGTTGTTAAAAGTCCTGAACTTCCAACATTTTGCGGATTAAAACAAAAGGGACAGCTGTGTTGCCAAAGCGCACAATATGCTCTCTCACAAGAATTAACAATCAACTACTAATTAAATATTAGACTTTAAGAAATGTAAATATTGTTTTTGCAGAAACTTTACAAAGTTCCGACGTATGTAGAAACCCTACCGATTAATAACTTTTTTGGCAAATAAGTTATCAAACAATTCCCCAAACAATGTCTCCAAACAGCATAAGGTTTTTACTATCTTAACGGGAACTCTTTTTTGGCAACTTATTCAATTTTTTTTATATTGTCCAAAACATTCCAAAATTCATCTACTTGTATTCAATGCAATGTCTCCAAATTGAGATTGAACTTAGATTAGCACAAATTTATTGCCCATAATGTTTAACGCGCATAGCAAATGGGTTACTCACAAAGTTTTCGAAAAGTTTTCAAAGTCTCCACTCTGTAAAATATCTTCAGTTAGTTCAATACAATGCTTACACACCAAATATTAGAGCCACACATAACTTTGGCATATTTTCGAAAACTCTACAAAGTCTCTAAACTGCAACTGAGCTTAAATTAGCACAAAAAAATATCAAAGAAGCTAACTTCGGCTATGCCAAAGTTTGTATACCCTTGCAGCTTTTGACCATTACATTTTATTTTCTAAAAAATTTTTTGTTTCTTAATCCAATAAAGCAATATTTTAAATACATTGGCCGGGGGCAGCCAATCGCCAAATAGTAGACAATGTAGCGATTGATATTCATATTCACACACACACAATCGCAATTTTGACACATATATGTGCTTCACTGCTTATGCGTGCACTGCTTATGGCAGCAGCAGTATGCAGCAGTACTAAAAATTTGCCTATATAGCGTGCACTGCTTATGGCAGCAGCAGTATGCAGCAGTACTGCTGCCATAAGCAGTGCACGCTATATAGGCAAATTTTATATCGTCGAAATCAGGCGTTATGTTTATCCGATTGTTTTGAAATTCACGCATATGACGTAATCCCTTTTTATTTATGTACATAATCAGTTTGGATAAGATTGTTCAAAAAATAGAGAAGTTATTCGCATTTAACGATTGTATTTGTATGGCAGCTATATGATATAGTTGTCCGATCTTATTCAAAATCGCAGATGTGTATGTGGCTGTATAGAAAAGCTTATATACGAACTTTGAATGCGATAGCTCTAAAACTGTGGGACTAGATCGCGCAGCACCAGACAGACAGACGGACAGACGGACAGACGGACAGACGGACATGGCTATATCAACTCGTCTTCTCTTGCTGATCAAGAATATATATACTTTATGGGGTCGGAAACGATCCCTTCTCTGCGTTACAAACATCTGACCAATTTTATAATACCCTCTGCAAGGGTATAATAATAAGACTTGGAAAGGTCTACAAATCATACGTACATATAATGCCTGTACAAAAAAAACTACGCACCATTTGATAAAAATTTGAACAAATCTACAAACTCTCCTAACCGAGTATATACCCCAAAATTAGTTTGCATATAGTTAAAATAATAAAAATGATTTACTTGCCCCAAATGTTATGAAACCAATAGCACCAAGAGATTTTAGGCCAAACATGTGATATCATTTAGTAAGAATTTAGTCTCTTCTGCCCCACATTTAGTTTTTGTCTGTCTTATTCTCTTTGTCTAACTCCGTTATCTAAAAGGTGCATTTGCATTTTGCAATCCAGGAGCGCAAAACTAATGGATAGCCATAAGAAACGTAAGGTGTATATATGTATCGAAGGGAGTTTATGGCTATATATATATTTGCATATACAATTTCCACTGGGCTCAACGTTCGACGCCTTCAACTTGAGATTGTTTATTTGTTTTTCCACGTTTCGGCGACAGTTTTGTTTAATTTATCAGTTAACAGCTTTTAGGCAGAAGCCTACTCGAACTTCAGTTCTGCTTTTTAGCTTCTCTTGATCTTGCAAATGTGGATAAATTTTCATAAATAAACATTAAGTCAGCTGATGGAAATTTACGCCCCCCCCCAAAACAAATTCCGCTTATCTATGCAACAGAAAATTTAATTAAAAACAGAAAAGCAGAAAACACATGCCCCACAAGAGAAGGGCAGACTGAGTATTACGTACGCCCCCTAATTACAGACGCCTCAAATGAGATACACTTGAGGCAAAACACACAGAGACGCCGAACCCATTTTCGATAATTGAAAATAATAATTAAAATTCTCTGATTGCACTGACGTCCGCAATTGGAGTGCAAGTAGGTCTATAATAAAAAGTTGGAAAAGAATAATGATAATGTTTCATTTGTATACGATTTAATATGCAAAACTTGTCGCCTCTCATCTACGGAGAACATTCGTTTGATTCATTTCATTTCGTTTCATTCATTCATTCTTGCCTTCTTTCGATGCCCTTACGAAACCCAAAAAAAAGTCCATTCGATTGATCGTGAAGTTTGTCAAGCTGAAAATTAAATAAAGAGTTTGACTTGGAGGAAGTATTTCCGATCATTTGAAATCTATATATAAATTATGTTCTGAATGAGCACTCACTCCAGCTCATTGTGTTACTAGAAATATTCAGAAGCTAATCGATATTTTAGGATATAAAAAATTCGTTAGGGTTCAGGCCAGCCTCTTGGGTTTCTCTTCTTCTCTTTTATACCTTTTTCCTCTTTTGGGTCATAGAGCCCGTTAGCCGTATTTGTCCAACAAACAAATTATTCATCAAGGAATTGTTGGTTGTCATTCATATCGAGTTGCGCTTTGTTCTCTCAATGGCTAGCAGGAGAGGAGATAGAAAAGAGGGTGAATAATTTTATGCCCTGTTCATTCTATATAGCTGGGTAGTATATACATTGTCTGTATGGATATATATGTGCGTGATTTCTTCAATTAATTGCCTGACTTTATCATTGTCGTTGCATTTTGAGCATTGCACAATCCATGCTAAACCAAGTTCTTGACTTGGTTGCGGGTTTTTTTTTTATTTCTTCACATCATTGTCTACATAATTGAATGGCGGCCGAGGGGAGTCTTAAACTTTGGCTCAACTTTGCATTACAAGTCTTTCACCCTCCCCCCATGACCATACTCTACATCGGCACCCTCTTATTTCTTCTAACAATGACAATTGTTCAAGTGAGGTCTTAGAATATCTTTGTTGTCAAGAATTCTTGGTCGGTAATTATGTATATGGTTAGGGAAATGAATTGACTTGACGTCACTCGACTCGACTTATCCGAAAGACGGAAAATTGCACAAGTGGAGGAAAATTTATGTAAGGCAATTTTGTGATTTACATTGTAATTACAACAAAGTTCACAGTTTAACACGAGAGAGAGAGATGGATTTAAGTTTAAAGAAGTCAAAAGTTCAAATAAATAACATTTTGGGTAATTTCTAAGTTTTTATTTGAAAGATGTCAAAAGAATGATCTGTTTTCAAGCGTTATCGAGACTCACGACTTCTGCAATATTCCGCTTGATATCGGCAAGAATTCTTACTTTTGCTCACACAATTTTCAGCTTCTCGGAAAGCTATATTCGCACTATATTAACTCACTTCTTCACTAAACGATAATTTTTTTTATCGATACTAGTCATAGTTTTGCATCACTAAGGTGGTAGTTATTTTTAATCCACCAATTTATCGATCTAGTAAAGCAATATACAAGAGCCCTTCTCTTCTGGGAGTTATGATAAGAAACAAATACTTCTAACATACATATAATTAGTTTCCTCATTTATATTTGTTTCTAACATTTTTTTTTCAATTAAATTTAATGCTAATGCTTTTGCTAAATTACTTACTATTCTGAAGCATCTTGATATATAAGTATTATATTCCCTATTTTGATTACCCAAATCAAGCGGACTGACTCTATTTCCTGGATTTGAAAAACTGGATGGAAAGTAAAGTTGTTTCCTTAGTTTTGAGTAGAGCTCTTGCATCTTGCTTTGCCATAAATTAGACACCAAAATTTCTAAAACAATCTTCATCTTGTATTCATGCAAGTGAGTTTTTAACGCGTCCATTCAGATTGGACTATGACAAAGATTTCAAAGGTAGCTTCTATAGCTTATGCCCTAGTCCCCCGACCCACCTTTCTGCCAAAATGTATCTATAGAATAATGATAAGTTTTTTTTTTTTTTTTGTGTTGCTGGTTGTTTTTGTATTCGAACGTTTTGCCGGTTGATGTTGTTGCCAAGTTGTTGTTGTTATTTTTTTTTTGTTTTTGTTTAGCTGCCGTTGACGTTGGACGTTGTCGCCGTTCGACAACGAGCAGCTCATCGTGAACTGAGTACACAATGGCTAAAGTACATACGATACAACTACAAATACTAAACAGCAGCGGGTCTATGGATGATACGTGGATGTATGGGGGGGATTGGGGGGGTGCTGGTTGGTGAAAAAAGTGAAAAAAACCACAGAACGAAACGGAAAAAAATAAGCAATGCCAGCAGTTTGTCACTCAATCGCCCAGACATCAGTCGCGTTTTACGGATCGCATGCGGCATCTCTCAGAGTATCCAAAGCGCGCTGAATGAACGAACTAAGCGTACAGAAAAACAGACGCATCTATCTCTATCTGTATCTTGCGAACCGCCGATCGTCCAAATCGTGAGATCGCCAGAACGACGCGCGCACGTAAAAAGTAATTTGTGTGAGACATTTGTGTGATTACCTTTGGAGGCATTAGCTGACACTCGCACGTGTCAAAGTTGAAGTTCTCATTTGAGGGTTAAGATATAAAACTCTCTCTTTGTTTCTCTCTCTGTCTCTCTCTCTCTCTCTCTCTCTAAGCTACAAAGTGCACGTCAAACAACAAAAGAAAAATAAGCAAATAATAATATAAGCGCAACTTAAGCACATTTTCAATGCGAAAATGAAACGTATTTTTGTGTTTTCAAAAATGCACATAACATTTGCATAATTTAACAGGCGATAAGACTCGAAACAGTTTATTCAGCCTTAGCAGGAGCTGCAAGAACAGTGGAGATTGACATTTGACACACATAACAAATCATCAATTTATCTATTAGATAAAAATACTGTGAATATCAAATGAATGAGTGATATGAATATGGAATATTCATTTTTATGGATACTTTTATTACCACTTTTGCAGTAGAAACAATACTCGTAAAATGCAACTAAAAAAACTTTATTTTTGTTTTACTGTAAGCGCTACTTACGACAAAAACTAAAAAAAATGCAAAGTGACTTCACTTTTATTTTGACAAATGACCCAGTCAATTAGTGGAATCAATTCCAATAATTATGATACCAGAAGCAATATCTTACAGATACATATAATTCTAATATATCTTGAATCTCATCTAAACATATGATAGAAACAATAGAAGGTAATACACGAATTAAAAATTTATAGGCTGATATAGATTCAATCTCATAAATTTTAATTAGAATGAGGGAAATATTGTGCTCAGTAAATTATATAAAAATTATTACTTAACCACAAATTCAATTGAATTGTGGAAGTATATAAATCAGTTGCATCCAAAGCAAGGACAAAGCTTTGGAGTATATTAATAAGTTAAATTTGAGCAAAACTTTTTACTTTTTACTAATCGACGACTAAATGAATTTATTGTTCCGACAATTCGGGGTTCTACTGTATCTGACATAAAACTAAAAAATATTTTTAAAATAGTTTTGGCGTGGCCATCAGTCATCTAAATGTCACTATATCGTAAATCTTAAAAAAAAAATGAAAGAAATTTAAAAATTTGTCATAGCAAATATCCAACAAAAATAACTAAAACTTTCATAGATTGATATGAAAATTGATTAAAATTGTTAGTTAATCTTTACTGTATTAGCACAAAGTTGTGAATTTTGCATGTGGCAAATAATGCTGCATAAAATGTATTAACAATCGTATGCCATATTTTCATGTACATAGTTGGAACAGCTGATAGGCTAAGGACTGACAACAATGGAACTTGGCAAAGGCTATATTTACATACATATATACGGGTATATGTACATATAAATATGTAAATAGTATATGGGCGTATATTGAAGAACCAACAACTGATTTGTGAACCAATTGGCGTTACACTTCAGTGACTGCAAGTATTTGTGTTTTGTGTTTCAACTTGGGTGTGTCTTCCCATTGCCTATCTGGGTATTTTGTGGATGATGTGCTCGAGCTCTCTCGCCTACCTCTCAATATCTCAAAGCCTGCCTCAAGGTCAACTTATCGTATATAGAGTGTACGCTGCGCCCTCAAAGCCATTTGTGCAAATACCCAAAAGCTTAAACCAAGAACAAGTGTTCTTATATCTACGCAATAGAAATAGATTGTCAAAGGTAAAAACAAACACACACAACACGGGCACACTCATATACATACATACATATATCTCTTCATATTTAGATAGATATAGAATATACCATTCACGTAATGGATTTCTTGGCGAACGACAACTAGGAAAATGAATCACAAAACTACGACGAAAAACAACAACAAAGCAGAAGAAGTAGAAGAAAAATGCGAAGAAGTCGACAAATGGAAATTGTCAGTTGTCAATTCTAGATTCTTTTTTTTTTCCTTCTGCAGCCTCGTAGACCCCGTATTAAATAAAAATGTCAGCAACTCGTCAAAAAATTCAAAATGAAAAACCTAAACATAATCAGGTTAAAAACGAAATGCATAAAAATAACAAATGAAAACATAAATTGTGAAAAATTTTAACATGACTAAAGAATTTGCCATGCCTTAAAACTGATATTTCTTGGATCTAGTTATAAGCTGGAACTGAACTAGTTACTTTCGAGAACTACTTTAAAATTTTCAAAGAACTCATTGCAAATAAATCTATTTTATTCATACAAATTTACGATCTGTTAAATTTGAAGCTATGTCTAAGCTCTGTCTAACTTTAATACCTTTAATACCTTCCCGACTTGAAAACAACAAATTTAAAATATTTAGAAATTATATTCCATTAAAATCAGTTTAAACCATGTTTTTCTTTCATATTTTTCGATTCAGCTGCTAAACGAAAGAGAAACCACAAATATTTATGTATCTAAATGTACAAACATACATATATACATACATACATAGGTAATGCTTTTTTTGTAGCTTTATCATGCTTCAAATGCCACATAAATGTTAAAAAATTAAAGCGTTAACTTTACGCTCTAAATATTTCACTTAACTCGAATGCTCGAATAGAGTTCATAGTGTAAATGTGAGAGTATTATGTGATAATTGTTGTGTCAGTTTCTTGAGGTGAGACTCAAATGCTGAAAGGGCGCCTAGAGTACCTCAAAACTATAACTAAAATTTAACTAAATAAAAAGACTTGTCAGATTATGAATCGATTTGCTTTTCTTGGGAAATTTTTGTATTTCGGTGTTTTTCCGTAAAATGAAATTCAAGTATTTAGCCCCCAATCAGTCACTGGTTCTGGTTTCCCTCCTGAATAACTTTTTCAAGCTATTTTCAATTTTCTTGTGACCCAAACTAAAAATTGACGTTTGCCAGTTTTGTCTACTTATTGACAGACTTCTTGTTTGTACATGGCCGGCCAACATATAGACATAAATATGCGTAAATAGATTTCAACAAAATATAGTACATCTCAGATCTCTCTTTCACTCGCTCTCTCCCCCCTCTCTCTAGCTCTCTAACTATCTGTATGGCATTCTTGAGTAAAGAAAGTGCAAATATTGATACAAGTTTTTAGCAGGTGCAAGTCGAGTTGTTGAACAGTTTTATATCTCTCTCACTAGTTGAAACTTGTAAGTCCGATTGCTGCATATATTTTCATATATATGTACATACATATAGACATGCAAAACAAATTGATTCGTTGCAATAGTGACACAATTCTATCGAAATGCTTGTTCAGTTGTGGAGTGGAAACTCCCATTTCTCCCTGTTCTCCCTCTCCCCATCGAAACATATATGTAATAGGTTACAACTGGTGACTATTGCTAACTATTTTGGTTTAAGTGCTTTTGACATTTGTCGTAATCATTTATTTTACGCTTCGTTGCATTCGACACAAAAAAAAAAAAAACAAAAACGTAGTATTATCGTCAGTATAGAGAGCGAGTCAGCTGTGCTATATTCATTTGTGTCGTATTAAGTTTTTTTCAAATTTGATTACCTTTACGAATTGACAACTTAAAATTTTCTCCTGTAAAAACTTTACAACTAATTATTATTAAAGAATCAGTTTCAAACATTTAATTTGTTTTTAAAACATTGAGCATAAAGGGCTTTTATCTAAAGAAAAATATGTTATATAAGAAATTTGTTTATAACAATTCGATTTATATTTTCTTCTATGAATCTTTATTCTTTTATCTAATTTTGTATAAATTAATGAAGTAACTTGGTTTAAAATTACTATTTTCTAGTCTTATTCATATCAAATAAAAGATGTATGTATGCACACAGAACAGAAATCTAGTTTTTAGTAAGCAACTATTTAAACTAGCAGCATATTTAACTTCCTTCTTTGAATTAATAAATTCTTATTATATTCAAAACATTTTTGCTGCGCAATCCAAAACGATTTTTGAATAACCAAAAAGCAATTTAAAGCCATTAAGCATTTTTAAGTAACATAACCTTTTGCACTCGAACTATTCCACTTATCTAAGTATATTAGTATAAAATAAGTTGAGTAATTACTTAACAAGCAAGTAATTTGAAAACTAATTCGAAACTAAGAGCAGAAATGTCAACAAAAATAAGCTTCTTGAGTTGTACGATAACGCTTTTGTAGTATTTCCAAATAATAATGAACTAGCTGGAACATTGAACCAATTAAAACAATCTAAATAAATAAATTACATCAGTTTTTCTCAAATACTTGCTTATTTGCATATGTACGTAACACTTTCGAAACGCTTTCGAAAGAGTAATGAAATTTCTTTAACAAAACATATGTGAACCTTTTTGTCGAATGACAAAGCTTGTCTTTCATAATTACATAAAGGTCGCAGTTGGGCTTATTAGTCAGCAAAGAATTTGGCATAGGCATAAAACAAAATCCCAATGGACATATGGAATATTTATAGTTGCGTTGTTGTGGCTTTTGTTGTCTAAATCAACTTCCAATTTCACAGTCAGGTATATGTATCTGTATAAACAATTGTTGCGAATTGTTTAAGGTTTTCGTTTTCAAGTCGGAACTCTATATGTTTCTTCTATAAACACAGACGGTTGGGGTTTTTTTTCTCCATCTCTTCTTTTTTCCAAGCTGATTAGCTTCACACAGGTGCTATACGAAATATAAGTACATATAGAGTACATATGTACTTGGGCGTGGTTGTTCGACCAAGTTGCGACAGTTGTGAAATTTTCTCAATATTTGTCTTGAAACAGTTGTAAAAAGTTTGCTTAGCTGCGGCATCTTTTCTTTGCTAGTTGGACAAAAAAATAAAAATAAAAACCACACAAAAAGTGAACAACGAAATGCAACAACGTAAAAAGTGAAATTTTATATAGCTTTTTCCCTTTCTGATGGGTGGTTATGTTTGTTTTTTTGAGGCTAATGCAAAATCAAATAACTCTCTGGCTATGTGATCGGTATAATAATTCATTGTAATAATAATAAAAACAAATATTACTGGTTAAATAGATTCTTCTATATGAATGTCATGTCTGAGCCATTAACGCTTCGCAAAAAAAAGGAAGGGGAAAAAAACGATTGGGAAAAATAATCATCACATATTTGAAGTCTAAGTAACGCATAAGAAATACCCTGTACTTAAAAGTTGATTCAGATTTATAATACAAAATCCGATTTAAATGAACCATAGTGAATATCTTTTCTTGAAAACCTTATGAATTGAAAGAGAAACTTGGTTTCTACATGCCTACAGAACACTAAAGTCTAACTCGTACAATCGATAGACAAGAAGAATGGAAAAGCATTAAAAAAGTCTCTTTATTATATGTTCTTCTGGCGTTGATAAAAAATATAAACTATAGATAAACAAACATGTCTAATGATGGACTCACCTGTTAATCTAAATATGAAAAATATTTATAGGCAGCATAGTAGATGATGTCCCATGAATAGCCGAAATTAGAGGGTATCAAATGATGTGATGTGCAGCAACAAATTGAAAGTAAATAATAATAATAAAAAAAGAATTTATATATCTGCTCGTTATTATTACAAAAGCAAACTGCATTCGATTGAAACCTATATAACAATATGGCAAATTAATTAGTTATACAAAAATGGACGACCATAAAAAAATTGTGAAAATCAAACAAAAATCGCAGGAGTAAAAAAAAATTATATATATTTTGATGGTTTTTTTTTTTTTGTTGTTTTTTGTATAGCGAATAAAATTCAAATTATGCACAAGTGAATAATTGTGGCATTTTAATGGCAGCCTAAATAAATAAATACATACATATATAGACAGAGACAGAGTGAAAAAGTATTGAAAAAATATTCATTTTAATTTTAATATAGCCCAAGAGGGCCATAAAAACAACGGTTACAAAACGCAATAACAAAACAAAATCCAACAACACAAATAACGTGTCTGTGGCAGTGTGTGTGAGTGCATTGTGGTGGCGCCATCTAGCGGCCCATAAATATTATGAAAAACCCAACTATCATGGAATGCAGCTTAAGCAACAACAACAACAACAATAATAACAACAGCATCACAACATCTAACAACATCAACGGAAACGGAAACGGAAATGGCAACGGCACCAGCCAAGAGCAGCGCCCTCTACTGGCGAAACCAAATGCCATATCACCCAAACTAGGCATCAATTCCAACTCGAACTCTAGCTCCAGCTGCAGCTCAAGTTCCTCTCCCCCGCAACTGTATCATCCACATCATCATCATCATCATCTGCACCACCAATCGTCGCCCCCTCCAACGCCCTCATCGATGTCCACAAACATGACCACAAATGGCCATCAGTTGTATCCGGCGATAACAGCGACCTATTGGCTACCCCCACCGAATCCGGCGCCATATTTAGTTCCAGGTAATTAGTTAGTTAACTTTGCATACTACAGTAGGGATAAAGCTTTGGCTAACTGCATTCATTCAAATGGAATGCTCGATTGTTGGAAATATTCATTGAATTTCTAATGTTAAATTGCTAGATACGAACAATGGACTTGGAATATACATATGTATATTTACGGTTGAATGTGGAGAACATTCTAATTGGAATTTCGTAATCATGGTTAATTGTATTTAAGAGAGTTAATTTTCATATCTTTGTCCGAATTTCTAACTGCAGGCGGTTAATTCGACCTGAGAATATTATCAAATAGGTATGTGGAAATGAAACATTTCTTTCGTTGGTAAATGTTAGAAAACTTAATGGACCTTCAATTTACCATAGCCAACAACTGATAGGAGTTTCCACTGTTTCCGTGTTTTTCATTCCACTTTTCCCGGAACTCGCTTTCTCTCTCCCTCTCCGTCTGTCTAATTTGCGAACTTTTCGTGTGTTAAGCAAAAACGCGTTTTGTTAACAGAGTAGCAAAAAAAAAAAAAAAACGCAATACAACAGCAACAAACATACCAAATTATATTTTCGTGTTTAAAGTAAAGCTCACGAGGATTACGAGAAAAACATGCTAACAGCTGCAAAGAGCGGCAGCGTCACTACATACAAGTACAGTCAACATATCGTTGTCGAGGGGAACAGGAGGAATGGAACATTGTTTGTTGGGTGTCGTGTTTCGATGTGAGTTTTTCTTGTTTTATTTCTACGTTGTTCCGTTCCCCTCCTTTTTGTTGTGTGTCGTGTATTTTATTTCCTTTTCGCGTCATATGTGGAGGTGGAGGAGTGAAGTAGGATATTGCATTCTCTCTTTATCTCTCTTCTTTCCTTCTCTTGCCCTCTCAGGCTGTGTGTGTGTGTGTGTAATTTCATTTGCAAGTGCCACTTGCTAAAGCTGCTAATTAAATTTTAGCTTTGTCAAGGGATTTTGCTCATGTCAATGTAGAATTGGGGAGAGAGGTCGAGGGATAGTTTGTTTGCTAGTGTTTTGTTTATTGGTTTTCCACTACTGTTTCGGTTAAGTGGCTTAAATTTGTATCGTGTCTCGGTTAGCCAATTTTCATTTCAAATCTGGCAAATATTTTGCTTGCCATAATTAACAAATTAATAAGAAAATACCACAAAAGCCGCAGAAAACAAAAAGGCAAATGCATTTGAACGTCCGAGGAATCCACTTTGATTGATTGGTTTTTGCTTTGGATGGATGCAGCGGCAGAAAGTTGTATTTTACAGATACTTTTGCACTTGAATACTTGAAATTCACATGCTCTTTTATTAATTAAATGCACTGTAATCCCATATTATCTCCGTGTATCTGTTTTATGATACTCTTTGAAGGAAAAAGTATTTTTGGCCATGTATATTTATATTCTTGATCAGATATTTTAATTTCATATAAACTCATATAACTTTCAACGACTTTTTTAATTTTCAAGCTTTATATAATTTGTTGTAATTATTATTTCTTAAATTCTAATGCAAAATTTTATGAAAGTCAATATAAAAGTAATAATCTGTTAGTACAAAAACTTTAGAATTGATTCTAACCAACTTTAAGATATTGTTTTAATATAATTTCAAATTTAAGTATCTCAATTTGATGAAAATAATTTTAAAAAAATATGTTTTCTAATTTCTGGTGAATCAAAGTTTAAAAGATGTAAAAAAATAAGCGCAAGTTTTTAATTTGATAGATGCCCATTTGTGATTGCTTTTTTTAAATAAATATATTTTTATTTTTCGACAAATTAAGACTCTTTCCTCGTTGAAAAGAACTGCATATCCCAGCATTGACCACATGTACATATCTCTCCCAACAGCCTTTGTAGCTACATACCCTAAGATCGAATGTCTATATACTATGACTCCGTATATCGTTTACATTTTCTAGAGTATAGAAACTTCACCATGTCGAAAAATGAGTGCCAGGCCCTCTGTTTAATATGATTATTATTTAAGCCACATGCCAAACTGGTTCTATGACGCACTTCTAGATACATTTCTGACGTTGTATCTTATGTCATTTTATAGCCCTGCACATTTAATCTCCCACAGAAGGTGTCTCTCTGTGCATATTTTCTGTGTGTGTTTGTTTTTTTTTTTTTCGTTTTTTGTGTGTTTTTGGGCACGTCAAAAGCATTTTTGATTGTCAGTCAGTCAGTCAGGCAGTCTGTCAGCTGGTGAGTTTGTCTGTTGTGGGTGTTTTTGTGATGCTGTCGACAGTCGTAAAAAAAATATTTTTAAACTTCTTTTTCTAAAAAAAAGAAGAGCAAGAAAAAAATGATTCGCCATGCGCTTTGCATAATAATCAGCAGGGGATCCTCAGACACAGAGACAAGGAGAAAACGAGACAGAGAGAGTGAGGAATTGCGGCCTGCCAGGTGATTACTTTGTTGTTGCTTTCCTCGCCGAGAGAATTTCGCGCTGGTAAAAAAATTTAATATGCACCTTTTGCCTTTGATTTGAGTTATTTCCCTTTGCTATAAAAAAAAAAGAAAAGTCCCTGGTAATAAAGTCATTATGGCAAGTGATAATAAAAAAGGGTTCAGCTTCAATTCTCAAAGGAAATCGCAAGCATTTGAAATGCACTTAAAAAAACATCTTCAAAAGCAGCTATAATGTATGTGAGTTTGGGAATATTTATAAAATTATCATATCTCTAAAATTAAAAGTAGAAAATTAGATACATCAGTAAATAATAAAATAATATTCAAATTTGCTCAAAAATAATGTAAATATAAATGTTTAAATTGAAATTTAATTTTTATATATAAAAGGAAATCAAAAATTCTAAATTTTAAATATATTGAGAATGCTATTTCGTATTAAATAAATGTTCAAATTAAAAATTGATATTAGTTTAAAATAGCAAATTGAAATTCATTTTGAAGTGCTAGTTGAATACAGATACAGACCGAAGATTTCATCGAGATCAATATAATCTTCTATGCAAAATGGACCCAAAGAAGCCTTATTTATTTTCTTCGCAGATCTTCGCAGTTAGTCTTACATAAGTGGACAAATTTGTCGCAGTTATTCTCTAGCCCAACTTTACTTTAAACCTTCAGCCTATCTATGGTCTAGTTTTTACAATTTAGTTCTTTCCCATATGAAAATATCCGGCGTTCGTACCAATCAATTGGTTTGCAGCTAATTTCCTGCACTTTTTTTTTAGTCATTTAACAATTGACACAAAAGCCACGCCCTCTAGCATACACACACTCCCAGATGCATCAGATAAAAACAAAAAATTGTTTCACTCTGAACATTTTGCCATATAGACAATAGATGTTACAGTTCAATAGCCATCGCAGATGAGGAAGGGGACCAGTTGACAAGGAGGAGGAGTAGGAGGAAATGCTGATGGATTCTTGTCACCCCTTCAATAAGAACGAAATTAAATTCTGTCGCTGGAGAGAGACAGAGAGATAGAGAAAGGGAGGAATACGTAATCAATGGCATTTGGCATCGAATAAATATATTTACATTGCATTTTGAACTTGAATGAAAAGAATGCGACGACGACGGCGGCGACAAAACTCATGCACATTAATTGCCTATTTATCGGAATCTATGTATATATCTTTATGTACATATCTTTAACTTAAAAATTTCTTTTTATTTGCCGCGCTTTATTAAGGTATTCCTTATCTTAAAATACTCTTTTTACTCTAGGCCGCGTATTTTTTTTCAGAGCGAAACATTATCCCACATTCAATTATTCGTTATTTTATCGACTAGAGATTTGTTATCTTGAAGACCAGTTTCTTTTTTAAGCTGATTTTAAAGTTTCATGAGAAACTTCGCAACAGTTCGTTGCTCTAAGCTAAGTAAGATTCGATTACGTTAGTTTGTGAAGAAGTTTTGAAAGTTTCATTGGAATTTTCACAACACTTTATTACTCTGAACTTAGAAGGGGCCGATTTAATAATATTACAGTCCACTTTGTAGTTTTCTTTAAAAGCTTTAGTATCGCTATTTTATATCCACACCTCGTTAATTTGAGTGCTAAGAGTGACTATTATATACTAAATTCTATAAACTAAGAAGCTTTTTTGAACAAAATGCTTTATTTTATAGAATTGGAATATAATTTTCTTTAGCATCTTCAAGTACAGACAAATCTTTGGGTCTACTTGAAGGATATATACATGTATCTTTTATCATATCTAACATGCAAACATGACTTGCCTATATTTGGCAATATATGTATTGCGAAATGAATTGTCGAGAAAAGAAAGTCAGAGACAGAAACAGATAGTTCGTAGAAGCACAACAGGAGCAAAGTGAAAAAGAAACTAAAAATAAATAAATAAATACTAGAATTCATTGCAATAAGTTTATGAGTAGATCAAATGACTAGGGAAGAGAAGGAAACTAGAGAGTGAAATGGCAGAGGGGGGGGGCTGGCAAAATGGTTGCTGTCACTCAGTCAAAAAGTGAAGCGTCACATGTGTGTGTGTGTGTGTAGGTTTCAGTCTGTCTGTCTGTCTCTGACTCTGTATAAGTTTTAGGAAATTTTGTGGCATATCGCATCTTCCATCTCACTCTATCTCTTTGGCCCTCTCTCATTCTCAACGTGTGCAAATGCGTTCACATAAATGTAACACGTTTCACTGTGGCAGCAGCAACAACAACAACAACAAGAACAACAACAATCATATAGAACATTATGTCACGTAGCTTTTGCATGTCAACGACAGACTAGAGAAAGATAGAGATAGGTTAAGAGACACACCGAGAGAAAGAGAGAGGTAGAAAACCTCTCTCTCCTCCCCCCCCCAGAAAAGACTTGACTTGAGTTGGTCCAAGGAAACGAAATCTGACACATTTCAACGTCTGACAGAAGCAGTGGGAGAAGCCAAGACTTAATCCTAACCGATTCCAAGATTTCAAATCAAACTAAAAATATTTCTATACATTTAAATATAAGACAGTGACTTGGCAGAAAAAATTTAAATATTTTTAGCTCGAAGATGTTAATTAAATTAACACAAATCCATAATGAAGAAGATTGGTGTGAAGCAGAGAGGAAAGCAAAGAGAGGAATGGAAGAATTATGCAACAAATTAGCCATAAAACAAAAGAGAGAAGCTAAAAAAAAGTATCTATTGATACTGAGATACTTTTAACTGCTTACAGCACGGGGAGAAAGGAAATTGATCGAAGGGGTTCCCCCCTCTCATGGCCCTGACCTAGTCTGACCCACACACTTTTGATTTATCGAACAAAATGTTTTTAAGCAATATTAAATAAACATTTTCCTCAATTAGTTATGCATTCCAGCCATTGCCAGGGAGATGAAATTCATATCATATCGGTTTTGATTAGTTATAGCTTGGTCTATATTTTCATTAGAATTTATTGTACTTTACTTGCATTTCCCCTTCCCCTACGCTTCTCCCTCTTTAGCCTCAAGTGTCTCGAGCACTTGAAATTCATTTCAACAAAAAATATTTCAAAGCATTTGCCTCTTTTTGGCAGGAAAAACATAAGGAAAAAGAATCTAATAAAAATATTGTCGAAATTATAAGAACGAACCGAATTTGTTGATGGAGAGTTTTTCTACACTACCCCCCTCCTTCCAGCCTCACTTCCCTCCCCCGCTCACTGAAGATGATGCAGCCCACTTATAATACAAAAAAAAAAATGAACGAGGAAGGAAAAACTCATCTTCTTGGCAGGGCAAGTTGCCAGGGAAGCACTTGAGAAAATCAAGAGGTATGAGAGTAGGAGGGAGGAAGTCAGAGTGGTGAGAAGGGGCAGAGGGAGTGTGGATATATTAGAATAGGAACTGTTGGCGGTAATTGAATGAGCAGCAACAAAGCCAAAAAAAATAGAACAAAAAATGAAATGAAATGAAATTTCAAGCGGTCATCGTTTGGAAAAATGGAACAGAAAGAAAAAAAAAGATATACACATAACACAAATGAACCCTTCAAGCGAATGCAAAATGAGCAACAGTAGAGAAGGGTAGGGGGATTGTAGGGGGGGATGCTCCTCTGGCAGTTTGCCTATTGCCAACTTTCCATCTCGCTTTTTCGTTTTCTTTTTTTTTTTTTTGATGCCAAAAGAGCTACGGAAATTGTGGCGCTCGCGGCCCGGAAGTGTTGCCAACGTAATCGAAACGTGGCTGGTCTCCGGCTCCATGTTCCAGCCCCATGTCCGTCTCCGTCTCCGGCTATCTGCTGCTGATGCTGATGCCACTGCTGCTCCTGGCCGTCGATGACGCCGTCCGGTTTGTTGAGCGGGCAGATGAGCGGGTATCTCTAGATGATTTTAATGATTTTGTACATTTGTCGCAGTTGGCGGTTGGCTCCTCCATTAGCTTTTATGATGGTTAATTGTGCCCATATTTCAGTCTAGCCAAAGGATTCAGTGTGCGTGGGTGGTACTCTCCGAGTGGCTTCCTCCGAGTGTGTTTTATGTGGTTAAAGTTTTTCTAATTGTTTTAAATGTGTCTGTGGGAGTCCAGCCATTAAAATTAAAGAACTTTAAACTATTTAGTAATTTAAATGCAAATTTTATAAACAGTTTTAGTTTTTCTTGTTATGGAAAGATTTTGTTTTGATGTTTTGGACTCGATTTCTCTCGTCTCTCCACATTAAGTATAGTTTATGAAGCGAATGAAAGATATATGTGAAATTGCTGTACTCAAGAGTGATGCGATTCCTGGTGAAGTTAGCATAGAAACATATCCTCATAATGTCTTCAGAATGAATCTTGGTTTGTTCAGCCATTCGTAGTGCTTATCTAATTAAAACCAAACATTTACAAATACTATTTCAAGAATATATTTATTAAAGACAGATATATCCAAATCTTTAACTATGATCGGCATAACTTATATTCAACTTTGATATGTTTTTGTTTGTTCTTGTGATTATATATATTTTTATATGAAAACTATTAAAGATTTTCTAGATATTATTTCCATATTAGGGTCATTAAGATGGCCTCGCGTTACAAAATTCAAAAATCACATTCAGCCTAAAAGTATGCACATAATATTTATTTCCATTTTACAGACTCAAAATTACATAAATTTTTTTAGGCATATCACAAAACCAAATTATATTTTAGTCTTGTAAAATTTAAATCCTCTACCATTCAGATTGTCCCTAATAAGCAGATTCATAAGCAGATTTCGCTTAAAATAATTAAATCCTTTCGTATATTCTAATAGTTTTAAGCCTCTGCTTCCTCTCAAGTTTCAATTAACAATTTCTTGTAGTAGCTAAGTAGTTGCGAATGAGCTGAATAGGGATAAGAAATTTGCATGATCCGCTTGAATTTGACGTTTTTCAATAAACACATACCAGGCGAAAAGATTTTTCCATTGTGCGAGTGTGTTTGGGGGAAGGATGAGATTAAATGAGCGCCGCGGCAGAGGATATGAAAATGCAGTCTGCACACACACTCATGGATAGTTTTTGAAGTACAGTTGCGCTCCAGTTGAGTGTGTGGGAGAACACACAGGAGCAACTTTTCGCATATTTGTATCTGTTTGTGTTGTTAAGTAGTTTCTGGAACAGCAGCGGCAGCTGCATAAATATTTATTGCATAATATGGCGCACAGGGTGTTTTGGGTATGATTAAATTAACGAATGAATAACAAATCGGCTAAAGATAAAAATAAAGAGCCTAACTGAAATTTGCAACCATCAAAATGTTGTTAGAGCCGCGCCAAAATTATGATGGCATATGTGAGCGCGTGGGCGAACCAGAGAGAGAGAGATAACGAGCAAAAGTGGAGGAGGGAGGGGATAAAGTAGGGAGAGCTCTTAACTCTCCAGTTCTCTGGTTTCCCCTTGGGCCAACTTTATAGCTTTCTCCACTGGAGATGGGAGAATACCCTGTACCCAGACAGAACTTATTGCGGTGCAAAAATTTTTATGTTTTAATTCAATTAAGCTTCCTGTTCCTGGCGGAGGCGAGTGGGAGGAGTTTGGGAGCTGGAAGGTAAATGAGGTTGTCGACACTTGGCGTGGAAAAATTTTCGACATTTTCCACGAGTTTTTCTTCTTTTATTTCCACCCCGGGTTGCTTCCTGCTGCGACTCTTATTTGCATAATTTTGCAATAATTGACAAGCGCAAAAATGTTAAGGCGGAAACGGAAATTAAAACGGAATTTCAACTACAATTTTTTCTTGCCACAAAAAAAAAAAATAATAATGTTAATTATATGAATTACAATAAAATAATTCACTTTTAACCCCTCATGAAAATGTTACAAATTAGAGGAAAATATATCAAAGAATATCCTTTCAGTTTAAGCTAAGAGTCAATAATAAATTTAATATTTTTTGTTTTTCTTTACTGATCCTATGACCCAACCTTAGGTGATTATTAAATTTATGGAGAACCAATTTAAATTGTCCATTTTATTGGCTTAGGAAATATAAGTTCAATTTAAGCCCAAACTAATAAAGATTAAAACTGCAATGGCAAAATTTAATAAATAATAGTTTAAATCAAAAAATGTACAAGTGTTTGATTACACAAATAAAATTAATTCAAAAGAAAATAGCCAGGGGCAAAAACAAATATATAAACATTCTATAAATACCTTTCATACTTTGCCTCATTTTCCAAACTAAACTAATGCCGCATTTATGTGGCATTTATTAGAAAAAGAGACAAACATATGTACATATGTATGTACATACATAGGGAGGGAGTGAGAGGCAAACACAATCATAGCCATTAGCCAAAACTTGTTCACATCTGTTTTTACATATGTATTTTGCGTTACAGCCTTTGCCTCGGAAGCGCCCTAGGCTATGCTTTGAATAATGTTGCAAACCAAAATTGCAATTATGTGTGTGTGTGTGTATGTGCGTGTGGGTGTGGGATGTATGTAAGTGTTGTGCTGCGTGTGTGTGTGCTTGCATTGAAATCTGGCTGGTATGTTTAACATTTATCCCTCTTATACATTTACCATTTTAATGCTCTACGCATTACGATATCAAGTTTTGCCTCTCATCTTTATACCCAAACGTTTATATGTACATATGTGTATGTGTATCTGCATGTGTGTGTGTGTATGCAAATCTCTAACAATAACCCAAGGGCTAGATTTTCTTTAGTGGAAAAGTTTCTTGCTGTAAATTTTCCTTATAAATAGAAATCTTAGAAATGCAACTAATATACTCTACATGCAATTTCAGCTCCAACTGGGCAAAGCTATTGCATATTTTAGGGGATTAGGATTCACTTAAAGTTTATGTTGTATAGGTGAATCTGAAATAAGTGAGCTTCAGCTTGTGTTTTCCATAATTTTATTATCTAGCTGACCTGTAATAACTGAACTTCTATATGGATTTTACCTGCAAAATTTGTGAATGCATGGAATCGAAGAACTATATAGAATTATTTGTAAATTAGAATTAATAAAAAACTAAGGCAACTATAACAATTATTACATTGATTAGCCCATATAAAATCTTAAAAACTGTATAATGGAAATATCCTCTTAAGATCATCAGATTCAGTTCCGCATTTTAGTCTTCTTAGAGTATCGGAAATTCATTGCTTGATACTTCTCAAGGAGCCCTCTTGTATTTGCATTAACCTCGTAACACACTTAAATGCATTTCATTTCGTTTCATATATTTGCACAAGTCATTTATAATTTGTTTGAAGAGAGAGAACGAGAGTTAGGGGAGACACAATTAAAACGCGTAATTTAAAATTTAAATTTTTGCACAATTTTGCAAATTGAATGCAATCTAATGCTTCGGTGACTTTTCATAATACGATCCAGAACGGAGCAGAAGAAGAACAAGAAGTGAAATAAAAATTATGCACATGACAAACTTCTTGCGGGGAAAAACCAGCAGAAACTTGATGTCTCAAGTGTGAAGTGAAATATCTTGCACACATAAGTACAGTTTCCGCTTTTGACTTGGTCCATATAAATCTTAAGACAGTTAACGACATGAGAAAGGGACAGAGACCAAGAGTGAAAGAGAGAGAGAGACAGAGAGAGAGCGGTTTGAGGATGAACTTACAATGCAACGGAAGTTGCCCAAAAAAGTCAACTTTATGCGAATTTCATTTTACCAGCATAATTGTAGGCGAAAAGACGCAAGAGGACCAAGATAGAGGGAGGACAAAATGCAGAATGAGGCTGAGAAACTGTTCGCTGCCAGTTGAGGAAACCAATTTGTGGTAATTGTCGTGAAATTGCAATTTCTGCAACTGTAATGGGGCCTGCGTCTTAAGTTACCCACAACGAGAGAGACAGAGAGAAGGAGAGATAAGTAGTTGGTGTGCGAGTGGGAGAGTGTGAGAAAGTTAAATGAGCTTGTTCCCTGGGTCCTGGAGAGTTAAGAAAATTGTGACAGTTGTTTGCACTCGTCTCAACTCAACTCGAGTCTCTCCCGGTGGAAGGTGAAGATAATAATAAATCGCCGCGAGCTGAATTAATGTGGCAAGTGTTGAGGGAATTGTGGCAAGTGAGTTTGGCATCTTCTTCTTTTTCCCACCTTTATTTTCAAAGTTCTTTCAATAAGACATCCGAAATTTAATCGATGCAGCGATCCAAATTTCGGGTGCAGAGATTTTAAAAAAATTTTGCATTAATCTTTTGAAAATTCGGAGAGATTTTAGCATCTGAATCAATGTAATTAATAAGATTCTCAATATTTACAAAGATTATTCACTATTGTGTGATTTCAATTACTTGTAATTTACTAAGAAACCTTTTCTTTATTGACCACATGGTTCTTTTGATGCTCTCAACTCTCTGAATTCTTTGTGCTACTTCACTATATTTTTGTACAACGCCAAATAGATGGGGAAGGAAACCCAATTTACAGCATGTCAAAACCAACAAGACCAACCAACCAGCGAACCAACACTCACCTCTATAAGTTCTCGGACTTTTGCACTCAGTAGCGCGTTTATCATCGGTGGAAAATCACGTGCGCATAAAACTTTCCAATCAGCGATGCCAAATACAAAAGAGGATGCTTAACAAGCTCTTCTCTCCAGTCCGGAACAGAACAGAACAGAGTAGAAGAGGTAGAAGCACAAGTGGAAGAAGAACTAAAGGGAGAAAGGGCGAAAGAGAGTGACTCAGGTGGTTGCCAATAAGTTTTACCGAGTTGAGTTGAGTTTTTTGCTTCTCTGTTCCCGTTATCTTTGCAACTTAAAAGTGGCAAATCCATACAATAAATATATAAAATGTTACATTTTTGTGTCACACCTGAACTAACCTCAAATAAATTTTGCACATACATGTGGTGGACAGTTGGCTGTAGGAGAGATGAAGCAGGAACAGGAGGAACAGGAGGACGATAGGTAACTATCGCCAGTTGTTGAAAAAGTTTGCAACACGTTAAGACCTTCTCAGAGCAGGTGGTGGAAGGGACAAGGGGACCAGCAGGAAGGAGTAGAGCTGAGTGCTCTGGGCGTAACTCGTTCTGGGTTCTGTCCTTTAGGCGAATGCAACAATTTCCAATCACTTCCGTTGCAGCGACACAATTTTCTATACATACATATATATATTTATACTTTACGACAAAGTAAAGTTACGAAGCGTACGACGAATTTCAAATGCTCTGATAATTGTCTTTTAAGAACCATTTGGTTAGGGTATTTAGAAGCAAAGTTTTCCATGTGCGTTTGTCTTTCGTGAAAACTTTCCAAAAGTGGGTGGTTGGAGGGTGGTTTTGTCTCTAAAGTGTTGCCAAATGAAAAGTTTTACCTACGCTTTTGTTATCCCACCCCACCGCCCCTCCTCTCCCTCACCCTCTGTATACACTTTGCATCTTCCACTTGTTGTTCTTGTTGTTGCGTTGATTCGATTTGTTGCGATTGCGTTTTTTAGTCTTTTGCATGTGCGCCAAAAAGTTTGCTACGCCAAGTAGATGCATTTGTTTTGGGTACAAAAATCCCCTCTACCCCCTCCTCCTCCTCATCATCCCAGGAAAAAGTAGAAGATAAAGCATACAATTGTCAGGGAGTTGAAAAGTTTTCGATTCCCCCTCGCGCTCTCACAATTGTTCTTAGGGGAGATCGCTAGAAAAGATGCTAAAACACATGTGTAACAAGAGCGAGCGAATTTATTCGTGTCCTTAAACTTAAAGTTCTTTTATGATTAATTTTGAAGTCCTTCCCTAATAAATTAACCCCGAAAATGAAGACGAAGAGGGAGCAGGAACATATCACTCATACATCGTACATGTTAAACAATTTTTGGTTTAAAGACCGCCAAGTAGTTGTAAAAGCGAAGTAATAAAATTTTCGCACAAGCTCATTAAAGCCCTTAAGAGTTTTCTGCTGGAAAGAATGTACTTACACACATAAAGCAAAATGTACTAACAATATTTTGACAATGTGTACAGGAACATGAAATCAGCGAAAAACGGCTAAACTTGAACATAAACTTTAAAAAGTTACGCAGTTTCTAAAAATTTTACTACGTGTCAGGAATATTGCTTATGGCTCCAAAGTATTAAAAAAAGTATTTTCTAAAGAAGATTCAGCACATAATATTTAAAGTTTTAACAGCTTTTATGACATATTTATAGATGCTAAGACAATGGCAATTTTAGAAATTTCGATCAACATTTTTAGGTAAGAATTGGAAAAGCAAGAAAACAACATTGACCGTTTGTCAACACTTATATGTGACATCTAGGCCTTTTTGCATTTTTGACTTTTCAAACACTAAAATATCGAAAATAATCGACAATGCAAAATAAAGGGTAAATGTTTAGCTTGAAAACAGCTAGATTTTCGGTACAGTTGCAGTTTAAGCTTTAAAGTCAACTATCACATACACATTCACATTCACCTATGCTATGATTTTAATGTCATTTTTATGACAACCATTTGCCGTTAAATTTCACTCGTACTCGTGCTCGTTACGCTGCCAGTCAGTCAGTCAGTCATTCAGTAAGGTCTGTCAGTCAATCAGTCAACTTGCAACAATTTTTATTTACAACCATGTTGTGGAAGCTTGAATGAAGTACCCACAAACCGTAATAATAGTACGTTCTCCTTGTTACATTGGCAACTCATTAAGTTGAACTTTAAATATCCGCACAGAGGAAAAAGGACTGGAAGAGTGAACGTTCGCAGTGGAGAAGGCACATTGCCGCCATGTTGTTTTCGACCTCTTGACCTGGGCTCCCATGTTACTTAATTGTTACAATATTTATATAAAATGTTGTTTCTCCCTTTTCCTGCACCTGGTAATTTTCTCCCTACTTCAGCTTATAAGTACAAACTATTTTGTTGTGCTTTTTAAAACAATTTTTCAAACATTCCAATTTTTATTTAATGGCATTTTTTTTTTATTTTTGCAGAGCGCAAACTTTTTGTCGGCATGCTGAATAAAAAGTACACAGAGGCTGATGTGAGGCAACTATTTACGGGCCACGGCACCATTGAGGAGTGCACCGTGCTGAGGGATCAGGCGGGACAGAGTAAGGGCTGTGCTTTTGTAACATTCGCAACCAAACAGAATGCCATTGGGGCGATCAAGGTAAGGCAGAAAATGCAAATCTCAATGAGAGATGCATGTTTAGTACATTTAATAATAATTTTGAATCTGATAGATTAGTTCTTCACAATCTTTAAAAAGAGCTTTTAACATGATCCTTAAGATCCAACACAAGAAACGTTATTAAATTGCCGCTAAGATCATTTTTAAGAGTCCTTTAGGTTTCAACGTAAAGCTTCCAAATGATCACTATTAATGTAAGCTTTTAAATTGCCGTTAGATCCGTGAAACTCTCTACATTAAGGCCCCATTTAGAGCTTTAAGAGCCTTTCCATTGTCTATGCTCGTTTTTGTGCTGTGGTTAAACTGTCGCAATGATTAATTGTTGCTGGTGGCATCCGAGAGTCGCGCATATAGTAAAACACGGTTCATTCCCCTTCTCTATCATTCGCTATCTCGCTTTCTCTCTCGCGACCGTGTGGAAAGCTGCATGAAAAGGCAACAAAAACAAGAGCAAAAACCACAGGCAGCTGCAAACAGGAAGCTGAAATGCAAGCAAGACGCCGCCTCTGGCAGCGGAAGAAGTCAACTTCCTCCTGCCCCTCCTCCAACTCCACACACACACACAAACATACACACACACACACACATGCCCATACTAATGCAAGTTTTGTGCCGGAAACAGGCAAAATTACAAACTTCCGACAGGCCAAACACAAACACATGTAATACAAACATACACACACACACACACACACACACATGGTTGTTCTGTGTATGTGTGTGTGTGAGAGAGAGAGAGAGAACATAAGCACGAGGGCAGTGGCAAACATGTTGTCTCTGTTCTGTGTATATTGCACATAATTTGTCGCCTTTTGCAAGATGAATGTTGTGCGGATTGTGCGGGAGCCAGCCAGCAGGCAACAACAGCAACAACAGCAGCAGCCATTATAAAGCCATATAAGTATATGCACACACACAAGGACAGTAGGCACTAGCATATGGTGAACTTGCCAAAAAATTAGAATAAATCCCAAATTCTAACCCATAGGTTTATACGAGATCACAAGAACCAATCAAGAAATTATAGGATAAATGTGATGAATAGTTCAAATTAAACTTATTTATTACTAAACTGAGTAGAGTAAATTGATTAAATTGAAAAGATGAGAAATGGAGAGAGTGAATCATGCATATGTATATTATTTTTTTGAGGAAGATCCAAATAAGTTTCTTCTGTAAGATCCCTTAAATAACAAAAGGAAGTTTTCCCAGAGAACGTCGTTGTATCCACTACCTGAATCCACTAGGATTTTCCGACCTAAAAAACTCAAGCAAAGAAGAATCACTCCAATGAACTAGAGATATTTTCGTACATTTACATTCACCCTTCCTTATTCGAATTTTGTATGAGCTATTATAATAATTCGAAAACTATTTGCATTCGCAGTCTTTTTCATTCAATTCATTCGTAACTCGAATTTTGTAGTTTCTGAATACCTGATGCTTTTTCTGTGCTATGTTAAGAACCTAGTTTTCTTAAATAACTCAGCTTACTTTTAAGATGCATTCATTCCCCCATCTAAAAGGAGTTTGTTTCTATTTATCTCTAATAAAAATGATGTTCATTAATAGGTGGGTTCCACTGTTGCTTGCCTGTGTGTCTGTGTGTGTGTGAGCAAAATTTTAATGCATTTGAAGTCAAATAATGTGATGCGAAGCACGCACCCAAGCAATGAGCTGGCCACGACCAACAAAATGATTTGGCTAAAATCGGAGCAGAGAGAGAGAGAGAGAGGGGCAGGGGGTCGGGGCAAATTTCGCATAGCTGGAGATGTGCTATAACGTCATCGTCATCTCGTCTCTGATCCCAGAGGATGGGTTGCAACGTCATCGCAGTGCACTGTTCCATTGACGCCTGAAAGTATGCAATGTTCCATGTCAGGCAAAATGCATTTAGAGCAATTTATTCTTTACTCTTTTTGTTCTTCATCCAGTTCTTTCATTTTATCCCAAAAGAAGAAGAAAATGTAGAAAAACATTTGACTAGGGGAAAATGATGCTGGCAATTTTTCAGCACTTCATGCAGATTTTCTTATTCTCTCACTAATTTGTCAAGCTCTGGGCAAGAGAGAGAGCGAGTTTAAGAAGTTGCTCGAAAAAAATCTGTCAACAATTTTAGCGTTATATGGTACAATCATTTGTTCCTTCCGAACAAAGTCATCTCACTCTCTCTCTGTTTTTCTCTTAACTTTGGCGACCTCCGGAAATTTGCCTAATTACTTCTGCATCCCCTTTAACGAGGAGAACAATGTGCCGCGACGTTGGGCCATAAAAGTCGCAGCGACGTAGCCACAAGAATTTATAGTCAATGTAATTAAAGCTCTGGCCAGAGTTGCCACCACCACATCGAAAGCGAGCCGCCAAAGCAAACACAAAAAGCCCATCTACAAGTCCAAGTGCCGCCACCGCGAATTTCCCCCATGATATAGACCCCAAAAAACACAGTCTACCTAAACCGGAAAATGAGTAAAGTGGCTAAATGTTTGGTTTTACTCGCCCAGAGTTGCCACCCCCAAAGCCACCCAAGCCCACCCACTCATGCCAGAGTTTACTTCTGGGCGGCTGTGTAAAACTATTTTGTGGCGGCAATTTTGTTTTGTTTGGGCTTAGAGCTCGAAAAGGTGTAAATTAAGTTGCTTAAGGGAAAAGTTTGGGTGGTTTTGAACGGGGTGAGGATGGGGAGCCACATCGAGAGGGAGCCTGCGAATGCGACTGGCGGTCGGCTTAAGTGCGCGTCATTATTTTGATGTTGTAAGCCGTAAAACTTATCAAAAACAGTTGGGGCTCATCGTAATGCCCCGCCACAATTGCAACAGCATTGCTTCCTGCCACCAGGGCAAGGGCGAGAGCGAGCGGCAGTGGATTGACGAAAGAGGCGAATTGTTTTCAGAGTGTTTGTGGTGAGATTTAATGATAATGGAGAGACAAATAGACAGTGAGAAAGAGAGAGAGAATGAAAGATGAATTGAGAGTGTAGAGGGAAATAGACTTCATCACGCAAAAATTAAAAACTTTTCAAATTTGCTTTAATTTTTTATTTATTTTTTATGCTAACAGAAAATTAGTAAAAACTGACTCAAGCATTTTAGATTACTATATAAATTTCAATGTTTAGATATACACAAGAGCTGTGAACGAGTAAAGTTTTTGAGTACAAGAACAACTCGAATTATTGCGAATCATGGCTCAGAATTATAAGCCTCTTAGTTTGTCGGCTGAGAAACTCACAATTAAACTTAGAAAGTTCAACGACCATTTCTAGGATTCGCTATCGAACCTCTCAAAACTATGACTCATGGCAATCTTGTTTTCCAGGCCCTTCACCAAAGTCAAACCATGGAGGGATGTTCGGCTCCTCTTGTGGTTAAATTCGCCGATACCCAAAAGGAAAAGGATCAAAAGAAAATGCAACAATTTCATGCAATATGCGGCATCAACGCCCTGACCCAGACACCCAATGGAGCTACAGCAGCCGCAGCACCCGTGTCATCGAATCCAGGTGCCACGGCACTGATAGCCACAGCGGCCAATGGCCAGGGAGCAGCAGCACGTCCCACTCTAACAGCAGCAGTGCCAACAGCTGCCCAACAGGCAGCAGCAGCAGCAGCGGCTGGAGGAGCAGCAGCAGCTGCTGCAGCGGCCCAGAATGCTGCCGCCACTTTGGTAACAGTGCCACAAGCGGCCACATTGAATCCCGCCAACTTGCTGGCCACTGCCGGTGGCCATCATCATGCGCATCATCAACATCCACATCCCCATCACCACCATCAGACGCCAGGGGCGGCGGCAGCAGCAGCCGCGGCGGCATATCTATCGGATCCAACAGTACAGTTGTTCCAGCAATTGCAAACCTATGGCCTCTCGCCGGCTCATTATTTGCAAGGTGAGTAGAAAACCAAAATTAGAATACATACAGCATTTATTTTAGTTCGTAAGCATTACCTTCGAGCGTCTCCCACCTCACCAATCTCCCCCTTGTTTTGAAATGAGTCAGTCTTTAGTTTCTACCTATCTATCAACCTATTTCTTTCTTCACCCATTTTCGATCGTGTCTTGCCACCCAAAATTAAATACTGAAAAAAAGAAAATGTTTCATTTTTCTTGTTTGTTGTTTAACTTTCCTGTTTGTATCTTCATTTTATTTTATTTTTCTTTTATATTTATATATATAAATTTTCTGTTTGTCTTTATTCTTTGTCGTGTTGAACATATTTATTTACATAGATAGAAATCTTTATGTTAAGTGAGAACAAAAGAGAGAAAACTCATCAAGAAAGTCAAGATTTGAATGAGCTGCTGGAAGAGAGAAGGAAACGTAATAGAAAACAAAACAAATCGAGATCAAAAACTCCGAATTTTTTAAGGCATACTTTCAGGCTTTTTGTTTTTTTTTTTTAAAGAAAGTATATTGACAAAATCTAATCAAACTCACAGGAAAAAACGTGATTTAAACTTGAAAGTTATACACATTAAGATTAGTTATTCGTAGTAAAATTTTTAAACGAAAGCTAAAAATACACATTTTTCTTTTGTTTTGTTCGAAAATTCGAATACTTGACTTGGCTTTATTGTAACAACGGAATAGCGGTTAGATTCTTTGCTTTTCTTCTGCCTTAACCCAGTTTCTAAGATTTTCTCCCTTCATGAAGAAGAAGAAAACATTTTTCCCATTTTCCCCCATCCTGAAAATGACATTTGAAAAAGCAGCAGAAAATTATGCACCCTGTGACAAAGCTGTTAAACATTGCAGTCATTTGTTCAAGCATTTAAAAAAAAACAACTAAACAAGCATTAAAAACAAAAAAAAAAAAAAAGAGATGAAGAAAAAGCATAAAAACCATTTACAACAAAAGCCAACATTGTCTCTGCTTTTCCTTCCTTTCATTTTGTTGCTCCCTGTCATGGCTTCATTTATAACATGCAGAAGAGAAAAAAAGAAGGACAAAAAATTAAGGGTCAGCCATCTTGTAGACTATATCCTGTCATTTGCTACTAGGAACAACAACTGTCAAATAATTAATTTCAATTTAAGCAACAAAAATTTACATAAATGCAGAGAAGACGAAGTGGTAGACGGAGAGAAAGTAGCGAGAGAGCTTGATGAATAAAACAAAAATTGTAATAGGATTAAAAGGTGGATGCTGATGATGACGATGTTAGAGAGAGAGAGAGAGAGAGAGAGACTTACACACAGATTTCGTACGTGTTGCATATGCAACACAACTCTTCATTAGAATGACCGACAACGTGCCACACCCCAACCCACCTCTCCTTTCCTCCCGCTCCTCCACTCACCCACTCAACTGTCTGGACAGTCTCGACCATGTGGACATTTTGCGCATAACAAATCAAGCAAGGCGAAAAAAAGAGGGGGGAAAAAAGGGAAATCACAGACAACCAAATGTTGAAGCGGCGCGTGATGTAATCGTAGAACATGAGAAAAATAGAAAAAAACGTAACCAAAATAAGAAAAAAATCAAATGCTAAAATTTTTGCCAACGAAAAGCTGGGATGCCCTTTGATTAATTAAAAGCTGAAACTGAAATAAAACATGTCTTAAAAATATGGACCGCATTGTTTTGATCTTTCCAACATAAATAAATTCAAAAATCAATAGAGTAAATTAATATCTAAAATTTGATCTAATTTGAGTTTAAGAAACCGCGAATTTCATTCTCAGAAGCAATTTTTGTCGATTAAACTAGCCCAATGATGTGCCATATTATGTATGCCCCAAGAAGATTAGAGAATGACACAAAAGGTATCTAGTAGAAAGAGCATCGTGAAGGTAGATACATATATGAGGCAACGGGGAGGAGTGTGGATGGATTCCTCCAGCTAAAAGCCGTTACAGTAAACGTTCCATAAGCGTTGACAGTGAACGAATGGGGCCAACAGTTAGAGAAGCAACTTAGAAGCGACACAACGTATGCCACTTGAATAACAAATGACATTTTTAAATGTCAGCAAAAGTACGAGGGGCGCAATGTCCAGGACACTGAGGGACAACAACGAGAGACGAGCGACGGCAACGGGGAGGACGATGATGATGGCTAGCAAATGTTTGAGACGTGCCTGCATTTGCCTTTGCCACATTTCCAAGAGTTAAATAAAAACGCGTTAAGTGGAGACAGAAATGGTAAAGTTTTCTTCCTGCCATAAGGTAAAAAACGAACGAAAATATCTTAAAGAAAATGCTTTTCTTTGCCAAATATTTTGCGCCTCAAAGCAAATAGCTTACAAAGCAAGAGGGAGAAAGAGAAGGAGGGGCTACCGAAGGTGGAACTGCCCCAATAGCTGCAGGCTTTTTGTGTGTGCCACAAAGGACGCGCTGGCATGTTAGCAAATGCAATGCCAATGTGGCATGAACATAGAGTGTTTTGCCCCCAGGTGGTCAAAGCAAGGTACTTAAGGTTTTTATTCCACAAAAAGGGAGAGATAGAAATAATAAAGAGAACATAGGGAAGGAGAGAGAAGGCAGATATAAAAACTAATATAGTTTCTCCTCTACTATCCAGCAGCTCATTCAAAATTGATAAAATAAAAAATAGTTGATAAAAAAAATACCTTTGCCTGTCTGTGTTGTCTGTATTATTGTTTACAGTAGAGCATGCCATACACACACACACACACACACACACACACTTAAACACACACGAAATACACACTCATAGTTTCATAAAAACCTTCCATGTTTAGGTCTTCTGTTTTGTGTAGACGCTTTCCCCAACAACAAATCATTTAAACGAAAATCAATTGATAACTAATTAATTACACAGAGAAAAATCCTTGGGCAATTCTTTAGCAAAAAAAACATAGTTAATATAAATGAAAGCTTTTATAAAATGATTTCTTATATATTGCTTCAATAATATCATTCTATAGCATAATGCCATAATAATCAAAGTTCTGATTAAGTAATTCAAAATGTTGAGAGAGATCAACAACAAGGAAATAAGCTTATCCATTATTCAAAACTTATTTGAGAAATATCATCTGTGACTTTATAGGTTTTTCTTTCGCTTAAGTCCAATGTCCTTAACAATTAATGAACAACTTGAATTTTGATTAATATTACTAGCATTTTAAATGCCTTGATTTTTCTCTGTGCATTCAAATCATTTCTGGTAATTTAATTGTAAGTTTTGCATACAAAAAAAGAGCCAAACCCAAAGAGTGAAAATTCAATCAGCTGCCTTCTAATGCAATTGCAATTTAATTTAATTAAATTTGATTTTATTTGATTTTTATTTATATATTTACATTTCGTTTTTTATATGTCTAACTGCATTTGATACACTGAATTCGAATCTATTTATTTTTATATTTATACATATTTATGTATGTATGTTTATGCATTTGAATGTTTTTTTTTTATGTATGATTTTTATTGATATTTTATTTCATTTTTTATTATTTTTATTTCAATTTTCATTTAACATAAATCATTTGAAAAGCATTGAAGAAATATTACTCGGAAATTAAAAGTGAGAATTTAAATTTTCGGGAGTAGGAAATCATTTTGTTGGTTCTTAGAGTATTTGTCTTTTGCCACTTTTTATTTTTAAAGAATACATTGAACTTATCAGTATATAATTGGATATACTACATAAAATTTAATAATGCTTAATTGTCTTCGATTGCTCTGTTCAATACCTACATATAAAGTAGGAAGATCCGATAAAGTAGTTTGTTTAGACGATGAATCAACATGTCCGATCGATTAGTAAACCACTTTTAAAAGGAATAATTTTCGATATTTTTTTTAATTGACTAATCGATTCAGAAATTAATCGCAAACTTCGTCTAGTTTCTTTAGATTGCGAATTCCGAATATAAATTTTGTAAGATTCTTTTTGCATTTTATGTTTAATTTCATTTGCTTAATACTTTAATTAGAGTATTTAGTTTTTTTAACTTTTTTATTTTTTTTTTCAATTTGTTTTATTTATTTCATTTTTATTTCTTCACTTTCATTTTGTTTTATATTTTTTATTTTACTTTTCATTTTTTGTTTATGATTTTTATGTTTTACATATTTACATGAATTTTATGAAAAAAAAAAAAATTCTTCAAATCCAAAACCAAAAACTGCAAAAATTAATATTTTGTTGTGATATTTTTTTTTTAAATTATAATTTCCTGTAAATGTAAATAATCCAATTGGGTGTGTGTTTTCTTCTATGTTTTTTTATATATATAAAACTATTCGTTGAACATTTTTTGGTATGTCTATGATTGACTCTGTGGTCATGTACAAAACAATCAATCAAACAATCAATCAACCAACTCAACCAAAAACCTTACCAAAACCATAAAAAACCAAAAACAAAAACATGTACAAAAAAAAAAAAACAAAAAAAAAATGGAATGAAATCAGGACTAAATTTCCACCCACCGGATAACAGTGCCCACCACAGCCAGCACGGCGCATCCACCGCATCCGCCGCCACTCTATCGGCTGTCGGGAACGTTGCCGCAGCCGCCGCCGCAGCTGCAGCACCACCCGCTCACCACCCACAACCCCACCACCACCACGCCGCAGCTCTTGGGGGGTCAACAATTGGCGGGACAGCCGGGTCATCATCCAGCGGCGGGATCTCTGCCGCCGGGCATGTTGCTGGCCCTGGACTGCTCACCGGTCCATCCATGTCTGTGCAGAATTTGGTAACTCTATTTTCCACGCCCACGCATCAGCTCACCGCCCCAACCAACAACAGCAACAACAACAGCCTAAGTACCACCACCAATAGCAACAACAACTCTTCTGTTAACCTTCAACGTCAAGCCTTGGCCTTTGGTCAATTGGTCGCACATCCGCATCCGCTACCTCAAGGACATGCACATCCTTTGAGTATCTCACAATTAATGGGCACTGGACCGCCCCCACCACCGCCTTCAGCCACCGCCAACGCTGCCACATTGAGTGCCATTTGTAAGTAGAGCAATTTTTGGCGTTTCTATCCCTTTAACCCAATAATCCCCAATCACCAGCCCTCCCTCTTCCCTACTGCCTACCTCTCTTCTATGTATATGTTTTGTGCTAATTGTGTCTTCTTCTACTTCTTCTTTTGTATTGATGTCTATTTGTTTCGTTCTTGTTGTTTTAAATTAAATATAAGCACTAACTAAATGTTCCTATACTTATCACAATCGCACCTGCCCGCCCCGCCAGCCCCGCCTGCATGTGCTAAACAACCTACTTTCAAAAATATACTACACAAAACCGAAACCGAATACAATCTATTTGACAATATTCTGCCATTATCCTTTAGCCATATATACAATAATATAAAAACTAATCTAGATTATAGACTTTCAGCAAAAATGTTCGGGAAAAATTTCATGGCTAAATTGAAAACCAATTTTCAGGTTTGTTACTGTTTTTCGATTCGTTTTCAAAACAATTCGCGTTCGAATCGACTTTAGGTTTGTGCGCACAAGCAACTGAGGCCTAAGTCTTGCTTGTGCGCCCCCTGTTATACATAGTCACCCAGTCCTAACATCGCGACTTTATCGATTTATTAGGATTTTTGACAAGGTCGGTTACCTTTCAATTAGATCGATGCAGTCGATATCTGAGCGTTCCCCTAACCCATTAATTTGAATCATCTACAAAGTGTTCGATTATTGATGGCATAAAATTCAAGCTGTTCCGAATATATCCAATTAAAATTGTACAAAAACACCTTCCATTGTTTGCTGTTTATAATATTTAATTCTCCTTTCAAAAGTTTTCCTTTACCCGCATATAGTATTGATCGAAAATCAATGACTCTAGTCCCACTAGTGGCAACTTTACCAATATTGTTAATTAAAATTTTGCAATA
Organism: Drosophila sp. 14030-0761.01; assembly: GCA_018150735.1. Taxonomy (NCBI): domain Eukaryota; kingdom Metazoa; phylum Arthropoda; class Insecta; order Diptera; family Drosophilidae; genus Drosophila; species Drosophila sp. 14030-0761.01. Next base: position 5,013,695 of record JAECWO010000099.1, read on the forward strand.
TATTCATAACGTTCGACGCTCTGTCGTCCCGCCTTGTGCTCTTTTCTATCTAATTCGTTGTTTGTTTGTTTCGCTTTTTTGTGTACTGTCAATAACAAAAAAGGTTAGATACTATATGTATGCAACACAAGACCAACAAAGAAAAAAACCTACCTAACAATTTCACAGTATGGCCACCAAAAAACAATAACAATTCAAATCAATGCCAAATACAAAAGAAAAAACAAAAATCCCTTTCATACAATGCCCTGTTGATTGCTTTTCGTGAAATAAAAGAATTAAGAAAATAATAATAACCATATGCCAGAAACATCGCAGAATCAGAATAAAGGAATTTTACCAAATTGTTTCAGTAGAAACCATTTGAAAAAAGAACCAAAATGCAAATGCAAATTGAATAGGTCAAAGCTTAAAAACTTCAATGTTACAACTTTTTGTGGGAAATTCACTCACTACTACCAACAACAAAGTGTTACTCTCAACTGGGACTGTTTCTAAACAAATTTTAGAAATTTATCAACTAAAAATATCGTTTACAAAATACAATCTTTTATCCTACATATCGTATAAAATAAATTTAAATTGCATAAATTAAGCCTTTCAACAAAATTCGTTCTTCAAAGGATCCACACATTAATATACCAATAACTCATTTCGGAGCTTAAAAAAATAACATTTAAAAAATCCTTTGTTCTATTTTTTTAATTAGTAACGACTCTTAGCAAATTTCCCAATCATAAAAATTAATTTGGGGTCTAAAATAGCGCAATACTCCAATAACCATAAATGGTTTTGACATCAGAAAAAAAATTCGGCCTTATAATTTAGGTCCTTGATGGTTTTTGTTTATTTTGGCACCATCAAATTGCATGAAATGCAAAAACAACAAAAAGAACCGTAAAGAATGTAATAAATTTTTAGTAGATTACAAAAAGGAACCAAAAAATAAAAACCTGCTGCAATTTCAAGGGTAACGAATGGGATATACTCTACCATAATGGTCTAAGTTGCTCAAAAAGCAGAATTTCTGATGTAGACAAAGAAGGGAAAATTCAAATAATTTTCCAATCCAATGACGATTTGTCGAATAGTGAAACTAAAAATCATACAGTTTCAATATGCCCCATTTTGTTAGGGCGTCAAAATATTTTGCATGAAGCACAAAGCAAATGTCAGTGGGCGGCATGAAAGCCCGCAAGGCAAGGCTCAATTAAAAAAAGAACAGAAAAAAAACCACAACAACAACAAAGGGCTAACAACAAATTTATTTCTTTGTTTTTACGTTGTTTTTTTACTTTTTTGAAAAAAGGATGTGAAATTTAATAATACATATAAGGAACAACAAAAAACAAAGAGGCAGAAATGAAAAGAATGAAAAATTCTCATATGCGTTAACTCAACTGTAGGTTGTACGAGTATGTGTGTATGTATATGTGTGTGTGTGTGGTTCTTTTATTGTTCTATCTGTTAGCGTCTGTGTGTATGCGTATGTGTGTGTGTTGTCCTTGTCCCTGTAGTATAATTTATTCTTTCGAAAAATTCAACCGATATATTAAAATTTATGTATTTGTTTTTCAAAAAAACTTGCTAAATTCTATGCTTTGCGTTTTTTATAGGGCCCACAACAGCCGCCGATCCTTATGGATCAACACATCTCAGTGGATTGACCAATGGGACAGCAACCGTTGCCTATGGAGCCGCCGCTCAGCCCCTAACTGCCAGCGCCCTACAGGCAGCTGCAGCGGGCGTGGCGGGCAAACAGATCGAGGGTGAGTTTGTACACAAACTGTTGCCTACTTTTGAGCAAACGAAAAATACGAGTGGATGGATTATTACTCGTTAATAATAAATAGATTAGACGAGGACTTAAGTAACTGTGATACAACTTGATACAACTACGTTTTTACAGCAATAATCACAATTGATTGATGAATCTGAACAAATGAATTACATATAATCACATTCCCCTCTTTGCATTTCAGGTCCCGATGGCAGTAATCTGTTCATATATCATCTACCTCAGGAATTCATTGATACGGATCTCGCATCGACATTTTTGCCCTTTGGCAATGTGTTGTCGGCCAAAGTGTTTATCGATAAGCAAACAAACTTATCGAAATGCTTCGGTTTCGTTTCCTACGACAATCCACATTCGGCAAATGCGGCCATTCAGGCAATGCATGGTTTTCAGATAGGCACAAAACGCTTGAAGGTCCAATTGAAACGTTCCAAGGATGCGGCCAAGCCGTACTAAATACACCCACACACAACCCACACACATACACACATTTAGAAGTTAGTTAAAAAATACATTTGTGCCTTTTTAGAGAGAGTTTTGTCGAAACCAAAGGACCAAATTTAACAATTAAGTAAATACATTTACATATATTTTCGAGTGCACAAAAAAAAAACAAAAACCAATCCAACAAATCAACCAAAGATGGAAGCAGAAGTGAAATGTTGTTGTTAATCGTTTTTGCTGAACAAAAAATTTAAACAAAAACCCACAAAAACTAAAGCTGCTTTTTGTTGGCGGCGCCAAAGTATTTTTCAAAGCCAAATAGTTAAGCAAACAAAATAAGTGAAAGCAGTGACAAACATTTTGCACAAAAACTTTGTTAAATTTTATATAAAACTAAAAAAAAACATTTTGTAGTACGTCACAACATTCGAAACCCCACAAGAAAATTTAAAAAAAATAAAATAATTAAATAAATTGCATTAATTCATTATAAAATAACTCAACACTCCGATTGGGTCTCAGTTTGTCTGAAGAAATCATTCAGTTGAAATCGTATAATCGACTCGAAGACAACGACGAAGAAATGGATTCGATAACTAGTGCGATGAAACGGAGGGCTAATAACTAGAAACATTTAATTGATTTGGTTAAATGAAATGCACCAACCTTTAATTAAAAATATCTTAACCCATACATTATCTTATAGTCATCTTTATATAGTTGTAAACTATTTAAATTTAAGCAAACCTGAAAAAAAAAAATTAAATTAATTTAAAGTGTACTTAATTTTTGCACAATGAAAAAAATTCAAAAACAAACACAACCGAAATCTAATTATAAATATTGAAAAAGAATTAGTTTAGTAAGCACATCTAAAATTAATTAAATGAATGAAAGAAACAAAGCTTTTTAGTAACTATTGAGAATGTAATTGTTCTTGCAATCGTTCGTGTACTTGTAGTACTATGTAGTAATTGATAAAAGGGAAAAGTCCACAAGCAAAATGGTTTTCATATTTTCAAATAATAAATAACTGAAATATATACAATAAATCATATAAATTATTGAGTAATTTTATTAAATCAATTTGGGGAAAGAAAACTCTTAATACTGATTTACCGTATTTCTTCATGTCTAAAGAACAACAAGTAATCCCATCGAACTATTTAGCGGGATCAAGAAATACTAAATTAGGCAGATTAAGTAACACATTTTCTACATTTCCTTTGTAACGTAATTATAAGTAGGTTTTAAATAACGTTTGAAGATTCCTAACCTTACTAAAAGACATTCTTTCATGGTTCTTACCGCTTATGTGGCACATTAGACCTCTCTTTGAGAGGTTTCTTGTTAGAAAACATTTTAACCGGTAAGCTGGTTTTCAACTTCACAAAATTATTGGAAGAACTCCAGCAAAAAATTGATCAATTCAGAGTTTGACTCTGTAGGATTTGTCACGTTGCACTGCCTTTAGGGCCTATTAAGTTCATTTTTTTACTAATTGTTCATAGATTTCAGCGAAATGAAGCATATTTGCAATAATATGTTCGAATTTCAAGCCTCATTTAATCTTTAATGTATTATACATATATGTATGGTTGTACATTTGTGCACTATAATTCTTTGTTGCTGTTGGCATTTATTAATTGTGGTCAAGTTTGGGTTAAGTTAATTGCTTATTAGCCTCCTATTGTAAATTGCCCTTTAAATGTATATTAAATTATGAAACTCAACTGAATTTTCCACTTTTCTTTTTCTACTGCTTCTGGGAAGTTTGTATTGGAATATATACTTTAAATGTTTAAATAAAAAGGTTTTTTTTGCGCAGTGGCAAACACAATTGGAAATCATGTTTTTTAATGTTTGCCATTTCATTTGTTATTTACGTTTTAACTGTGAGATATGACTACAGTGAATACAGATTAAAATGAAAGAGGAATACACCAAAGTGAGAGGACAAAATAGCAGGAAACGAATAGAACTGTCGTTAAGAGTAGATAAAGGAGAGGACAATACGAGACAAATACGATATATTCAAAATAAATGTTACCTTCAATCGAAAAATATCGCAAATAATCAATACCATATTTTGTACTAAACTGAAACAAATTATAAGTTAGAGCTCGAACCTAAATTCGGAAATGCATTTTGATTACCAAATGAAAATACAAAATTGTCAACCAATGCAAGTATTACTTTCTATTGTTATTCAATGATTATTTTATAGTTTCAGTTAGCCAAGTGACACTGTACCATTATTGTAATTTAAAGGCATTTCACTGCTGCTGAATTGTGTGTTGAATATTTACGCTTCAATTTCATTTTTTGGCTCTCAGCACTTAACGTAGGTATATTTTTTGAAGTGGCCAACATATTTGCCAGTATCGCGGCTGGATTAGATTGGGCCCAATCGAGGATTGATTGTGGTGTAAATTTGGTGAATCTTTAAGGCATGTTCAATACTCAGTTACTACTACTCAGTTACTATTGCCATGATCAGTTTTTAATTAATAAAGAGAATAAATAATCGAGTAGGATTAAATCTGATAATTTCTAGGAGAGGGATGATATACAATTTTTTATTTAACCATATTAGTTAATTTTTTTGCATCAACCTGTTGGTCAGTCAGCCAACCACTCAAATCTTAATCCGCTCCCGTTCATCAACACATCAGGCAAATAAAAGTGGTTAACGTTCTGCCATAAAGCATGAAAGTAATTATGGTTCTCCCACTCCTGCATTCCCCTACAGTTCCATCCACCCATTTCTCTTTCCACTGCTCTGCCTCTTCACCTGTCTGCGCTTTGCTTTTGTATTTGCAACTTTTCAATTTTTATCCAGAACAACAACACCAAAGCGAAACAATCCCAGCACATGTACTTATTTACATGTGGCGATGCCATCCTTTCCCCCTCCAACATTTTGCTTTAATTTCACATGCACTTACATGTAGCTCTCTCTCTCTCTCCCTTTCTCTTTCTGGGTAGTTTTATCTATTCCTTTTGCTGCGCTTACTCTCCAAAAGCAGCGACGCCGGCAGATGCTGCAGTATTTAAGCACCATAATATTTAATATTTTTTGGCCATACTATTTTTTCACAACTACCGGATTATCTTGGAATAAACACCATTTGATACAACTACATATTAAGCTGCAAGACAAAAACACAAACAAGTGATTCAATGCAGAACTTTATTCAAGAAGCGAACGCGAGTTACTGCAAGAAAGCAAGAAAATGTGAGAGCATGCGGGAATTGGCGAATACAGAGAGAAAGCAATCTAAAGAGAGTAAAAGAATGTTGCCATTTCCATTTTTTCCCATCAGAATTTGGAAAGCAGCGGAAATTCCAGATTTATTTGGCTCAACAGTGGCTCTATGATTTTTTTGATCGTTTCGCCATAGGACAACAAACTCTCATTGAAATTTCAACACAATATTTTGTATTCGGATTAAGCTGGCTTGAAATGTTAATCTTTAAAAGAAGCTTTTTTATTTTATTTAATCTAAATTTACTTTTTTGTATACGATGATGGGCGTCTTTGTTTTTGCTTGATTTTCTTTGAATCGTAATGTAATATAATTATATGAAACCCTACGCAAGGACTATGTACATCCTTTGTCTCCGTCATCTGAGGGCAACCTTATTTATGTTATTTTCATAAATGCAATTTGCAAACTCACCCACACATTAACTCGATTCTGCATGCCGCACAGTGTCCTCTCGCTCGAGGAGTGGCAGCAGATGTTACGCTTTGCCACAACCGCAGAAGCTTGGCGAAAAGGACGAGCCCCAAAGGAGGTGGTAAAGGAGTTCACAGGACGCTGCTCTTAATGATGCCACATATCTACCCCCATCGCCCCCTCACCCACACGAACAGTTATAACTAAATACATAGTTTAATTCGTGGCTCGACGCTTTGTTCACGGTTGTTGCTTTCGACTCCCTCTCTCTCTTTATTTTTTCTCTCTTTATAATACCGTTATGCCTTTGTGAGCACAAGGATGTGTGTGTGTGTGTGTGTATGGGAGGCAGAGAAGGAGAGGGTGGAGGAAGTTGAAAGTGGAAGCCAAGCACGGATTTGGCAGAGATTAGCGCTCGGCTTTGTTGGTTTTTTTGCGGGTTTTGTTGTTTGCCATGTTCCGAAAAGTTGAACTTAATTAATTTTCACTTTGGCTCTGGATTTGGGTTCTATTTGATTAGGTTAAAGCATCTCCAAAGAAAAGGAAGTATTCCATTATACACAACATTTTTATTCTAAAATTCCAAATTAATTCAAACCAAAAAAAACAAAACTCAACGAAATTTTTCAATGAAATTTTTGCAATCTTATCTTCGCTTGTTAGATTCGCGTTCGACACGCTTCAATATGGCATCCATGTTAGTTACCAATTGTTCCAATATTTCTTCCAGTAGAGCCACACGATTGTTTAAACTGCAAAAAAAGAACATTTACATAAATTTATTGAAAACCATAAAACCATGATGAGTTTTCCATAGTTTTGATGATCGCATATCTGAGTGAGGACTTTACTTTACATTTCGCTACGTTTAACGGTAAATGCAAAGGAAATTATGCTGAAGTAGTTAATCCAAATAATGAACCACTAGTTTTAAGAATTTATTACCAAAAGATCTCGAGTACTGGTACTTTAGACTCCCTCTATATTTTTTTAAAAACTCACCGAACCATTTCCTTGTTGTCAACATCAGCTGGTATTTCCTCAAAGTATCGTGCCCTTAGAGAGAACATAGAAAAGATATACAATACTCTAAAATTTGGAGAAAAAAAGCGTTTAACTTACTCCGCGGGAGTCATATTCCTTCTCAATTCCTTGGGCTGATCGTACTGTTGTCCCGTCTCATCAATATCCTCATCATCCGCAGCGGCATCCGTTTGTCTTTGCGGTGCAGGCCTACGCTTACGTCCACAATGGGTTATGAAATAAATGGCACCCGCCAGTTGCTTATACACATACGAGCCCAATTGACTGCGACCTTGAGTTATTTCACTCTTTACCGAATTATATGTCTCCATAATGATGGCCAAGAACATGTTCTGGAAAAAAGCAACGTAATACCCTCCAAAAATGGAACGAATTAAGATAAACCCACCAGTAATATGAAGAACACTAGCAATATATAGGTTAGAAAATATATAGGACCCAATACACGATTTGCCTCCTCGATGAGATTGTATTGAAAGTCGCCCAATATCATGCGTATCATGGTTAATATGGAAGTAATAAAATTACGAAAATCTGGATGCTTAGTGCCAAATAGTAAAAGTCCCAACTGGGCGTAGGCTAAGAAGACAATGCCAAACATTAAACTGAAACCGGCCAAATCCTTGGAGCACTGAAATCACAGAATTTGATAAATATTCTTCACCGTATATACTCAAAGTATCTCTTACCCGCTTTAGGGTCGTGGTGAACTGTACCAAAGTCTTATTGAATGATATAAATTTAAAGATTTTAATCCATACCAAAAATGCCAATATGGCCATCATATCCACGTAGATGGTATTCCAGTAGCACAAACTATCCAGACTTTCATAGTTCTCGCTCTCTCTTGCTCGTGCGGTTAAAGTCATTACTTTGACGGTATGCCAAACATTATAGATTAGAGCCAAATAGCATAACTAATTGATAGCAAGGCAACTCACTGTAGAAATTCATAGCATTCTAATCAATTGACAATTCTTACCAGCAATATGATGGAATCGAGTATATTTAATAGCGATCTAAAATAGTTACGCCATCCTGTCTTGCGTATTTCAACAATCTCATAAATGGTGTAGTAAACAACCATAATATACCAGAATATATAGATGACTATCATGACAAGACTGCGATCGGTAAAGAAGGAATACAGTTTCACGGTTTGCAAATGAGCTTGGGGTATAACACCGCCCGTGGGAGGAATTTCTGCTATAAGTCTAAAATATGGGTAAGGCACAATAATTGAGATATTAATTGTTATTTAAGCTGATGGACTAACAAGCCAGGCAGGGCATGATCCATCGACGTCGCGAAAGGGTCACCGTGATTGCACGCTGAAGGACCTCGAGATAACGACGTGACTCATGCACAGCTTTATTCACGTCTTTACTCACTTGGCACTCTGAAAGATATCGGTATTCTCATTGTAAAGATTAAATTCCACTAAACATAAACGTGATCCTCGATCCAGCCAATGCGTTTCCTTTAAATGTTTAACTATATTGATATTCTCTTGCTTATTATACGTCAAATCGACTGTATAACCACCAGTGCGATAAAATGCCAAAACAGTCCAAAGCGGAGTACTATCTAGTTCGCCCATTGTACGAAATTTGGTACCCTTGTGGTAGCCCGTATTCTCCTCAGCTGCGGACGAATAGGCCGCATAACAGGTATTGAAATAGCGTATGAATGCATCATTTACATAGCAGCTCTCTTTGCGCACACGTATCTGACGCAATCTTGGAGGTCCCAATAGCAGATTCTCATGAAGAAAGACCCGTCCAAGAAGATTATGAGTTCCCGATGAGTTGAAGGAGCCGTAGCCACCAGTAAATCCACCACTAACGCTGCCACCACCACCACCTTTGCGAGATACTCTGTCAGGTGGTACAGCCTGCCGACGAAGATACGGCTTGTTCAAATATTTCGGGTCATCATTGTCTTCTATATGGTCATTATCAAAGACTAACCGTTTCTTACGATCACTAGATGATGACTGATCCTCTTCAGAGGGTGTTTCTCCACTTTCTTCATTGTCACCATCACTATCAGGGTCGGGTTCTTCAAGGTCTTCGTCACCGTCGGTAGTATTTTTATCGGGCTCGGGATGTGACTGATTTGCACGCGGTCTATTCATATCACCATGCAATGTTACTAGAAAACTATAAACTAAATAATCCCACCAGTCTGGGACGGTCATCAGTTTCTCAAAACATATAGTGACTGAAGGAGCCACCATCATTTCCCGTATGGTAAATAATTTCTTCATTGTATCATTAAAGTAAAACATATACGAATGACGCACCGAAAGGGTAACTGAAGGAGAAGATGAGAAAGTAATGAAACGATGGAAAATGAAACACTTGAAACTTGTAAATAAATTCGTTTATAAAACCGCCATATCCATAAACTACAAATATATTCCAAAAACGTTTTTATGAATGCCGGTGAAGAAGTGATAAAACGATGGTAAAAGATGATCTCAGAAATAGTTAGGTTATGAAATCGCGAATCTACGGAATTCATAAGCTATGTAATGGATTTTTCTCCATTCAATTTCTAATTGGAATGTTGTATGAGAAATTTAAACAGTTAGGGCCAGTTAAAACAAGAATTTAAGTAAATTTAATCATTCCCACTATCTTAAACTTCTCCGTTCAATCTTCATTGGAGTATACTGACATGAAGTTACTAAAGTGATCTTTAAGATTTTGTCCTTAAGATGTTAGTGTCTATTGAAGATTTACTGATGAAAACATTATCCACTCACCAAACGATGTCAATATGAGGAATATAATAAATACGCCGAACTCCATAAGTGCATCCCGAACTTCCTCATCGGTGGTATACAAAATACGCGAAGCTTTCACTTTCCCATGGCCGGCTGCCAGTGATTCCCGTTGTAGAGATCGTGCAGAACGGCGTCTTGGTACACTTTGGGTTTCCCCTTTTTTGAACAAATTGCGTTTTGGTTTCTCCTGCGTCTCAGTGGATGTTCGTCCTGGAGTAGTACCTGTACCCTGTGCAGCAGCAGCAGCAGCAGTCGATGTTCCCGGTCCCCTTTGAGCCAATTGGGCACGTGTTGGAGGAGAATTTCCTCGCATGGGTTCGGTGGTACGCACTGTGCGTCTCGATTGTCCCGGAGATTCTGGGGCACGCGGGGGCACTGGCGGGGCCCGCGGAGGACGCGGTGGCGGTGGCGTTCTGCCAGGACGCTGATCCTGTTGCGACATTTTCAGATTTTTTTTTCTATTTTTCTACTTTATTATTTTTCTTGCTTGCCGTTTGAAAAGTTTTCGGTAAACTGAAATATCCTTAAACATTTTTTTGAAGTTTAAATTATGTTTGCTTTGACCTGGCAGGCTATCAACAACAAAGTGTGAGAAAAATAATAATAAAAGCGAAGAAAAGCAAAAGAAAAGGCAAAAGGACTGCAACATCCTGCATATTTCATGCGTTAACGCCAACATTTGAATTGCAGCAGCAGCAGCGGCAGCATCAGCAGAAGGAAGAAGCGACCAAGGCAACTGCAGACGGTTGGAATGTGATTTATGGTTGGCTATCGCCGCCCAGTCGAGTTGTCAGTTGAAGGGAGGAGGCTCTACGGGAGGTCATAAAAAATGCATATACAATGGGCATAAATGTGATAAGACTCTCAACAAGCAAACTAGGAGTGTGGGCTTAGGGTGGAAATCTCCTTTGGCAAAAACGCATGAATGCAGTGGAAAAATGTCATCACTTTTAAAGAACTGGCCAAGGTACACAATGGTTGAATTGATAGACACGGTCAAAGAGATTCCTCTCCAGAAATCGTAGCCCAAAACGAAAAAGAGTGCATTTTAAAAACTTTAATATTAGCATAGAAGTCTTTACCTCTTGACGTATTTTATATGTTTCTATTGTAAGTTTCCATTCAGCTTTTAAAGAAGTTAATTTATATGTAAGATATTGCAAAAAACCAAACTTAACGAACTCTAAAAACTCTCTAAATTTGGTTTACCAGTCGTAACACTACTAACTATGTAATCTCACTAGCAATATTTAAACAACGGATATGAGTCAATCAACTTGGCTGTTGATTACGTTTAAAAGTACATAAATATACTTTGTAGAGTCGGAAAGTTTTTTGAATCATTTCACAAAGATCTAAATAGTAGGCAATGAATCAAATATTTGACTCATCTGCTAGATATAGTCTTGGTCTTATAGTCATCTCAAGAATAATAGGTTTCAAGGCACATCTCTTAAAAATTAATTAATATTTTATCTCGATCGTTAAGATTTAATATTTAATAGAAAATGTAGAAAAGTCTTATTTTTAAATCAATATATTCTCTACATACCCAGATTGTATGAAGCTATGAAATAAAGTTGAAAAGTGTTTTCTATATTTCATTTTCTTACCTAACGACACATTGTCTTGAATCCAGTTTCTTCCCAGTAACAGATTTTACATTTCCTTCACATCGTTTTATAGGTGTTTCGTATATTTTGTTTTTTGTTTTGTCGAGCAATAAATAAATTCCTACAGAGCTAGATAGCTAGATATATATAATATTGTATTAATAATGAACATGGTAATACTCTTATCTTCTGTGATGATAAAAATTTGCAATGAATGTTACGTTTTTGCTATAAACTTTTGGCTGATATCTCAGATATCACTTGTCATATGTACAACAAACAAAATGGATAACTATAACTAATTAGAACTTACAACTAAACGTATAAGGTTTATTTCATTTCAGTTGGCGGCATCGGCCCCATAGATAATTTCTCAAATTTCGGCATCATGTGGCGAACTTCTGTGGGAACTTCAATAAATTCGGCATCTGGATTGATGGGGAATTCGGGATCGGCAGCTGCTGCATCATTAACGGCAATGTCATTGGATAGATCGATGGGTACGAAATTCTCATAGATATCAATGTGATTATCCAAATCGTTGCCAGCGTCTTCAACTTGCTCCTGATCCAGTGAGGACCATTCATCGTTAAAGGTATCACTCATTGTGGGTGGCGTCTGGAGTTCACCATCCTCATCATCTGAAGATTCAAGTTCTTCACGCTCCTTGTGCTGCTCTGTCTCCGGCTCCGACTCCGGCTCTGGGTCCTCATCATCATCAAAATTTTCAATGGCCGTCAAGGACTCGTGTTGTTGCTGTTGCTGTTGCTCCTGCGGCTCATTATGGTTGTGACTGTCATCCAGCTCTTCCGTTTCCTCATTATGCTGCTGCATTGTCGTGGCATCTTGAGCCAGATGTGACTCCGGCTCCGGCTCCGACTCTTCATGATGCTGCTGCTGCTGTTGCTGCTCCATGTTGTTGGCCATTATATTTTGTCTGATGCCTGTACTTTCGGCTATTGAGTCTATGGCTGGGCTGGGACTGGGGCTGCTGGCAATTTTTGTTGTTGCAGTTGTAGTTGTTGTTGTGGCAGACTGTGCAACATATATGTATGTGTGTATATGTGTTGATGTTGGTGTTGTTCGTGTGTGTGTGTGCGCATGTATGTAATGAGAGGCGGGTGCAAAATAGATTAAATAAAAAATTTCATATTAATTTTTTTTAAAATATGATTTTAAGTTTCTCAAATAAGCAAATGCTGCATGCAAGTGTTAGATAAAATTCTTTACACTAAAATTAAAAATTAACGGAACTCACACCACAAACCGTGCACCAAACGTGGCTCTTAAGATCACTTCTTTCACTGAGCTGCTGTCAAATCAAGCTTTGAAATTTATACTATAATCCAAAAGCTTCTCTATGTCTCTCTGAACCAAGCTTTCTCACTCTTTGTCTCTGCTTATCATTCGCCCTCTCTCTTACATTGCTCTTCTAATTATTGTTAATGCCATCATTCATTCAATTCCATCTTTTGTAGTTCAGTCATGATTCACCTTCGTCTCTGATAAATCAGCATGCAAAGTAGCAAATGTGCCCTCGCTCATTCACTCGCTCACTCAGCCAGTCGGTCAATCAATTTATTTCTGAGACCGTGACGTCACACAAGTTGGCAAGTTCATTTGTCAAGAAAGAAATTCGTAGAAATTTCTATTAATAATACGCATTTTTGTATAGCAAATTGACAAGATGAACTCAGATTTAAGCACATCCGTTGAGATTGAGTCATAACGAGCAGTTCTTTAGAATTTCTTGAGAATTCGAATGGATTGTAAACAATTATGTACATATGAGAGACCTTCATGCCTGGGGATTCCTCTTTCTCTGTGATAAATTGAATGAAGTCCCATCAGTCAGACAGCAATTATTTTTGCCATCACACTGAGATTTTGCAAGACATGGCTAATAAAAATATATTTTTCATATTTTATTTTGTCAAAAAATAAATAGCAAACAATTTTAAATTTTACACGTTTCTTCTCATTGAAGCAAATTTTTAGATGGATCTCGATGGTACGATTTTAGTAAATAAACTCAAAGTCATAAATATGAAGAATTTTTTCATAATTTAAGACCTGTGCCTTAGCCTCTTGAGATTTGAGTAATACTTGACATTTTTGGCAGTATATATTTATGTCAAATTTGGAAAGCTTTTGGTTTTTTAAAAATAACTCAGGCAATCTTGGCATCAGTCTCGTTCACATCATGACACTTTATAGTGTACATATGTAAATTTCATATGAACAATTGCTTAGATAAATAAGTAGAAATTTCCTTCTTTCTATATTTTCTTGACTGTATCTTTGTTTAAAGAATTTGCACTATGTTAATTGTTTCTAGTATTAATTTAATTTTACATTTGTTTTCATTGCATATTTTGTGAGTTGTTGTGTTAAACCTTCCCAGGGATTCCAATTTTATACGTTTTGAGCTCATTTCAGGCTCACTTTGTGGCACTTAGCCTCCCCTTGGGGTTGGTTCACACTGCGTTTCATTCATTCGAAATTGAAATGCAAGTGCACAAAGTAAGTTTTTTCACAAAGTTATGGCACAGAGAGCTCATGTTTATTTGCACAATTTTTAATAGGAAAATATTAATAAAACATACAAACACAGAGAGAACCTTTCACCCCCTCTATGTGTGTGCAGCCAAATTTCAATTCGTCATTCCCTTGTCCCCATACCTCAATCCACAGCAATTTGTTTAACAGGCTTCAACAATTTTTGCCATATTTTCACCCAATCCCTCGACCTCTTCTCCCTCCTCTTATGCATTTATGTTTTTTTCACGCTTTCCGTATTAATATTTATAACCATGAATATTAAATTCAAATAAACGCATGAGATGGCAAAAGAAGGAACAGTTCTACCCCATCATAGCCTCAAAAACCGCAACTTTTCAATATCCGTGGCAAAATAAAATTGCAAAAAATAAAATTCTTTTTATGCAAACTTATTTTTATCTACCATTTTTGTTTTCGTTATTATTTAAATTTCAACGTTGACATGTCACTTACAATTTTTAAAGTTGTTAATAATTGCAATGCAATTTTTTTGTTGTTCCTTTCCTTTTTTTTACGGTCATTTATTAATTTTGCGCTGATTTATGCTCTTTCGTGAAATGTTCGAAAGTCGCTTGCTCGTCGATTTAACCACTCACTACCCTTCCCCCCGCAATGGGGCAACAGTAAATTCTCATAACCAAAACTCAGCAACCCCAAACAACAGCCCAAGACAAGGATTTATGCGTGTGGAGCCGGCATGACTTTTAATAAAAATTAATTTTTATTATAGGGGGGACTAAAAGTAATTAATGGACCCGGGACCATCCAACAACAAGGCCAACCGCCATATATGATGCATGTGTCGCAAAACGACTGGGCAACGCCTGTGAGTAATGGCCACACACTTATTGGAAAGCAAACATCCATGTATGTATATAAATATTTCAAAAACTAAAAGGTGCAATTATCGAAATACCGGTAAACAAAATAGAAAGGTATGCAATTTATGTAAACAAATTGGAAATTGTATTGGGAAACTTCGCCAAGATCCTAGGTTTCCAACTCCGTGATCACAAAGATGTGATCACCAGAGAGATTACTCATTAGTTTTAAAACTATAAACAAAAATCCACGAAGGAGCAGAAGTTTTCTTTCAAATTTACTCTAATAAATAAACTCAGGTTTTTTGGGATGCTCGGACAAAATACATAGACAAATAACATAGTAAAAATAATTCACAATCTTTTTTGTTAGTCTTACAGTCTTCGAGATTTTTATTTTGAAAACATGCTCGGACAAATAAGGCTGAGTAGTATTTATTTTTGTGAGTCTTTAAGTCTTTGCTTAAAATTTGCACTTTAAGAAACATACATACATATATGTATATAGGACACCAATAGAAATAATCGTTTAAGTCCATCTGTCAGGCTAAAGTTTGAATTTAAGGCGCAACCGTTTTCAGCATTAAATTTATCTTCGGTAAAATAAGAAATGACAATAATTTACCACAACGACGACAATTGAAACTATTGATGCATTTAACAACTTATTTATGAGAACTTTCAAATGGTATATGCAAAACGCAATGACAAGGCCCAAGCAGCTGCCTAAATATATGTACTTATTTGTACTTATTTAGAGAAGAAAAAAAACAGTAACCACAATTTGCAATTAGTTTTTAATTACCAGACCACAATCGCTTCGGTAAACGACTAAGCCAGATCTGAGCAAAAGTTGAAAATTTTGTGAATTTAAAGAGCCACGAACTTCGTGTTCATAGTCAATAACTGACATCATACTAAGCCCACTTGGCGAAAATCATTCAACCAAACTGTTCAGATGTCATAAGGCAATACAATAATCCATGTTGGCTTTGATGGGATGAACGAATCTAATGGCCACTTTGAATATTCACAATAAATGAATGAACACAACGTTCATCGAACTGTTACTTAATTATTATAACTCTCAAGAGGAAGGGAACAACTATAACTAAAAGATCACAGGATAACATCAAAGAATATTTTTTTAGATATAGATAATCTACCTTTTTACAAATTACATAGTGCTCACTTCGATCTAGTTCTCATGTATAAGATTCGGTAATTTATCGAGGAAATTTGTGTGGGTATAAAAACTTCGTTATGTTGATTATAAAGTTGCTGCTGCATTTTGCCAGCGCCTGGCCACATAATATAATTTATTTGCATTATTAATTTAGACGCAATAGCAAAAAAAAGGAGAAAAAAATTACCTATATATGTACATAAATATATATAGTAAAAATATATATCTAATTGAACAATTAAACATTTTGTCGTGTTAATAAAATATTTACACGATTGCGGCTTTTCGACAGATTATATTCGACCAGGCATATAGACAAAACTTAATTATGAAAATTACTACAACACAAAAAAAATGAATGCAAAAAAAATTATAGAAAATTAAAATTAAAGTAGAAATAAACAAAAAAAAAAGTTCAAACCAAAGCCAAAACCATAAACCTTTAAATTTTATTTTATTTAGTTAATAGCAAGCATAAAAAAAGGAAGGTATATACAGATAATTAAAAATTAGATTTAGTTTGAATATGCAAAACTTTATTATTTTTTGTAGAAAATATATTAGAAATATTTATTGTTTATATATTACAAAAGTTTACATTTTGTTGTTTTTAGAAGCTGCACAATTTATACAAATTATAGTTTTTTTGCGGTTAGTAGAAGTAAACTATTTTTTTCGAGATAAAAGCTTTTTTGCAAAGAAATTTACAGGCGCCTTTTTTTTTTTTTTTGTTTTATAATTTATACCTGAGGTCCATCGATATCACGAACTTCATTTTCTTTGGGCTGCTTCTCCAAAGGTTCACGGCGATCGTTTTCATCTTCGTCATCGTATTCGTCAGGTTTGAACGGAGACGAAGTGCTAGGTCCGGAGGCAACGACGGCGGGCTTCGCTACTTCACCCTGAGGAGAGGTGGCTGCTCCGCCGCTAGCCAGAGGACGTACGACGTCGGGCTTAGCAACTTCACCGTGATTATTGGTGACAGTCTCTGCCACCTCTTCGCCGCTAGCCAAGGGGCGGACATTGACCATACGAACCTTGAACAAGTTGTTCGCATCACCGTACACCGTCTCATTGATCTCCACTTTGTGACCATCGACAACCTAGTTAGAGGGAGGGAATTTGATATATTTAAACATTTGTTGTAATGCAATTGATCTTAACCAAAAGGAGGGACCTAAGGTTAAGTTAAATAGCAATTTCACTCCATGGCAAATGTAAAGAACTAGTTCATAAGCTTTTTAGCTTCCTAGTATCAAATGTGTCTGCAATAGTCAATCAATTCTGCTCGTTTCATTCCGCAAAAGATCTTCCGTCTTAACTACCCCTATGTGCTATCTTTCACAAATTAAAAAAGTATCTACTTTAAGTATGAGCTATCATAGTTATTTAGAAAAAAAAATTCAGTTTTTAAGAAAGATGTCAAGGGTAATCATTTACAGATTCAGATGTTTAATAAAATAGTAACATGTAACTTTTTCCTTAACATTTTTATTCCATAGGTATCAAATTTTATATATTGGGTTTGGGTTTTTTAATTTGAAATAGTTTTCCAATTGCATATATCCAAGTGGACCTGGCGATTTTTTTGCTTCTTTTTTCTTTTCTTTTGAAACTTTAATAGAATATTAAAACTAGTTCTTAAAGGGTTTGTTGAACGAACTAGTTCATAATATGCAGGTAGAAAGTATTTTTTCTTGAACTCATTTCGGTTTTAAACTGAAACTTATACCCTGCTTCTAAAGATTGTGGGTCTAAAATTAGTTCCTTCGGTATGCAACACTAAGTTACTCGAATTGGTGTCAGTTCGACCAGTTCAATCACTTTTAAATTAGTAAGTAAATCAGTTCCATTATTAAAAGATTCTCAAGTTATTCCCAATGTTACTCCATCACGTATTCATCCTACCTTAACTGTTGAAGTTGTATTTCCATTCTTAGGATCCAATGGAATCAGAGGTCTCAGACCAAAGGAGAAACCAGAGCCAGTGTCGTCACTTGAATCATCGCCACTGCCAATAGCTCCATCATCCTGAATTACAGGCCAGAGACGAGAACGCAGACGGCGGAAAATGTCTAAGGAAAAAATGTAAAAAATAAGATGTCAAAAAAAAAAGATGTCTTTTTTGTGTCTGCGGTATAATTTCATGCCAAAACAAACTAAAATGATAATACATGAGTGCGTATACAAGGGCGGTAAAATTGAAAGCATGCTGTCGTAGACCCCGACCCAGACCCGACCATCTACTCAACTATACTCTGGGAATCCGAGCAGGTGCGGCTGACTAAGACAGAGACGGAGACCTAGATAGAGACGGATAGGGCGACGGCAAAGAAGAGAGGAACGTAGGCGATGGCCCTTTGCCATGCTAATGTATTTTTCAGTTTAAAATCCTTAATCCGTAAGAGCACTAAAAAAGCACAAAACGAAGAAGAGCCCAACAGACATGGCATTTTGCCGTGTCGTCTGCTTTGGTAATACCTCCGCCTCCGCCGCCGACACCCATTGAACATATGCACTCTACTTTACTTGGATGATTTAGCCGGCCCACTTTATTTTCTGCATTTTCTTGTTTCAACCTTGTCATAAATACTTGACCGCATTGTTTCGGACTTGTTTCACTCGACTCGCTTTTGCCCCATATGGCAAATTTATTTGCTTGTCGCATTGGGCAAGGAAAATGTATGTCAAATAAATACTTTTCACTAGGTATAAACGGAGGTTTTAACAGTTTTACAAATTGGACTGAAAAGTTTTTTTCAAAAATTAATGAATCGCTTCTGCTTAAAAAAAATGTTATTGTTTGATCGTTGTAAACCAAAACTTATCCTTCTAAAGGAATGGAATAGGTGTTCAACAATTTAAAGATTTTATTCTGCAATATCATTGCTTTTAACAGCATCAAGGCCTAAGCTATAACTTTTGCCCGTTAAATGGAATTAATGACTTAAGGAACTCGTTCATTAAATAGTAAAAAAAAATAAAGTAAGTAAGTCGCCGGGCCGACTTGGATATACCATGCATTAGGTGAAGAGATATATATTAAATACTTTCAAATGCTATCTCTCTTTTGTGGAAACGAGCACTTTAGCGCCCCCCGACCAAATCGGTGATTTGCAGCATATGCTATCTCGCTCTTTTTCGCGTGCATCTGCCTTGCACCGCTATGAGTGAAAAACGTTTCTATGTATAACTCGGCCATTTTTATTCCGATTCTTGTGATATTTGGTGGAATGATAGATATACGTGACATGTATTAGTGTGCCAAATTAAATTACGATACGATAAATATTTCGGCTGAAAA
This sequence comes from Drosophila sp. 14030-0761.01, assembly GCA_018150735.1. NCBI lineage: Eukaryota > Metazoa > Arthropoda > Insecta > Diptera > Drosophilidae > Drosophila > Drosophila sp. 14030-0761.01. Next base: position 5,032,941 of record JAECWO010000099.1, read on the forward strand.
TCGAATTTTTCGAATTTCGGGGGCGGAAGGGGGCGTGGCCAAAATTTGAAACAAACTTGGTCTGCGTGCACACTGCACGCATCTAATGTCCAAATCCGAAAGCTCTATCTTTTATAGTTCCCGAGATATGGAGGCTCAAAATATTGTTTTTCAAATAGCGTGGGCGGAAGGGGGCGGGGCGAAAAAAAAAAAAATAAACTCGATCTGCCTGCAGAGCAAACGGGTCTACATGCCAAGTTTGGTAGCTCTAGCTCTTATAGTCTCCGAGATCTCGATGATTCTTCAGACGGACAGACGGACAGACAGACGGACATGTCTCAATCGACTCGGCTATTGATACTGATCAAGAATATATATACTTTATAGGGTCGGAGAAGCTTCCTTCTCCCTGTTACATACATTTTGGCGACTTTAATATACCATTTCATTCTACGAATGCATGGTATAATTACCTAAAATTAAATCACTGATTAAAATCTAGAACAAGTTTAAAATGTTTTTTTCAAAAATATAACTATAGAGTAAATATTTTTATAAGAAAACAAAAAATTTAAGGAATGTTGTTTGCAGAAATGTTGTTCCATGACTTTTTATGCTTTGTTATCTTGTTTTAAGGCAAAAAAAAAGTTTCCTGCATATATTGGCTTTAGAAGTTTTTTGTGTATTTTGGCCAGCATGTAGCATTAGATGGTCCTGGGGGGTGAGACAAGGGGTTTAGAAAGATTTATGAAGTTTATAGACTTTTTGGGGTCACATCTTCTGCCCTGTTCTCTGCCTTTTCCTCTTCTTTATCTTCATCAAAAACTTTTCACTTTTAATGGTCAACAGACAAGAACAAGTAAGCATATCAATATGAATCTAAATATATATATTTATATGTATACAGAAAAAAACCAAAGCCAAAACTTTGTCTAGCTGGCAAGAATTTTGATAAATTGTTTTTACTTTTCTTCAACTCGAAGAAGTTTTTTTGTGCAAATTTTACTAATTGGCTTAAAGGAAAATATCCAACGAACATATGAATAAATATATAGATATATATATATGTATATGTGGACATTTGTGGAATTTCGCATTAAATGCAATTACTGGCACATCATTACGTAAATATGAAAAGCAATTTTTTAATTAAAATCTGTTATTGATATTTCATTTATTACGCATACGTCACGTGTTCGTTCATACGCGAACGCGGAGCCAACTCACCTTCAAACGAATCGAAGAAACCCAAATTGAACGCCGAGGGATTTGGCTGTAGGAACGGATACCCAGAGCCCGTATCAATGACACCCTTAAAGTCATTGAAATCAGGATCGGACGATGGCTGACGTGGCTGGGAAATTACCTCGGCATCATCTTGCGGATTATTACGTGCTGCAAATGAAAAAGGAAAATGCGATAAAATGGGGTAAGCAAAAACGGTGCAAAATTAAAATGAGAAAATATTACACATAATTATAAAAGGGCGGAAAAAAGTCGAAAGGACCACCATGAAAATTGGCTTGATGAAATTAGCCAAATCAGCGGGAAAACCTGGCAATTGCTGATGCTCCGCTTTTATATCCCCCCCCCCCTCCAATCATTTTGTGGCCTCATTAACGCTTATTACAAAAATCTTTAGATTTGCATAATTTTCATTTTATGGTAATTGAAATTTGGCTTCTGCAAGTGGTAATGCTGCAGCAAGGTTAATAACCAGAAGGTCAAGATCCATTTTGTTGTTCATTTCAAGGAAATTATTTTGAATTTTTGACAGAGTTTCTAAAACTTTATCTCTGATGACTTTCAATTATAGGTAGAATACCAAAAAAAGACCATGTTACATCTCTTTCTACTGACATAGTTGAACTAATTAATGGCTACTTTTTGAATGACCCTCGTCGTTTGATGTATTGGAATCCCCTTCTACCCTGCGGTTTGAACTCCTGAGAGAGTTTAACAATTTATAATTTAAAGTTCTAGTCCTTTTTTTTAATAGTTTAATAATTTATTCAATTCTATTTTGTTTATTCTTCTTTCTATCCATTAATTATCTATCAATCTCGAAACAAAAAAGATTTACATTGGCAAACTAAGCCAAGTTAAACTCTTAGCCAGTGCCTGGGCAGCTGCCTGCCTCTTCACTTTATTGCAATCATAATTACTAGCCTAAGCCCTTGGCAGCTCCTCCTCACCAGCAGCCCCAACTGGCTCCAACTCCTCGGTGTAGCATTATAAAAAACTTTTTACATTAACCAAAGTGCGGAGCTATTAAAAATTCATTAATTGCTAGCAACTAAAAGGGCAAAACAAGCAAAACGAAACAACGAAAAATGAAAAACTTCTAGCAAAAGTTTAATTGATTTGTGTGCAAAATGATAAAATAATTGATTGAATAGATATACATAGATTTATATAGATAGATAAATGAATGGCTTGATGGCCACAAAAGTTACTCTGTACATTTAATGAGCATGGAGCCCCAGGGAAAATTTCATAATTGTGGGAAAACTAATTCCAAAACCTAAAAAGTGTGTCTGCGAGTTTGTAAAAGCAAAAAATAGAAATAAACTGATTGATAATCTTTATCCGTACAGTTATTTCCACGACATTAGATGTTATGAGCGACCAATTGTTCCAGAGGAAACTATATTATGAATTATCCACCGTAATTAAAGAAGTTTTACTATCTAAATTCCAGGAAGCTATGAATTAAAAAAGTAGTCTGTCATCTAACGAGTGTTTTGTTTACAATTATAAGTATCGTTTTCTATATATCACAATAAAATAATATTATTATAAACTGGTATCAGACAAATTATACATTGCTCTTCGCAAATGCAATAAAGGAAATCTATTAAATATAAATTTAATGTAAAAATTGTGGGAGATTCGCATTTACTTTTCATTTCGTGTCTAAAAGACAAACGATCTGAAGCCGGATATAAATTATAAAATTGCTGAAAATTAAAAATGGCAATTGTATGTTTCCTTAGAAAACTGCATTTCGATTTTATTTTTGATGTTTTCATTATGTCAATCTAAACTAAATGTCAATCCACATCGATTATTTTTTAAGGTATTTTTGTGATTACAATAATATAACGGTCAAATTTGTGGTTACTTACCCCAAACTTTGCGAAATTAAATTGCTTGATATTAAAATTTTAATATTGCTTAATATTTGTTTCTTCATATTGATTCCAGTCAACTGTTAACTTAGACTAAATATCAAAATTAACCAGATTACCCAATGTCATATGAGTAAGAAATAAAAAACCTAAGTCATAACTGAATATTTTAATATCTTTAACGTTTAAAGAATTATTCTCCGGTTTTCTGAGCATCAAAGACAGTAAAATAATTCATTTTGCGCATAGTTTTTAGCAACAATTTCATTTACCAATTAGATTTTGATATTCTTGTGTTTTGTGTTGCTGTAAATTTTGAATTAGACAACTTTGTTGTGTCCAATTGTTTGCCACAAATCATTTTTTCATCAAAATTCATACGAAAATTGTGAATTGAATTTGAATTGGCCGAGTGAAATGTTGGGCCAACCACTGTTTCGTGTACGAGTATTACACATATTTCATCAAAAATTTTTGGGCCCCCGCCATGGACATCAAAGTAATTGAAAACGCATGCATTGAACTGGGTATCGGTGCTTATGTTGGGATGATGACTTGGATTGCGAGAGGGATTGCGAGAGGGTCATCAGTTGGCTGGTCGGTTGGTTGCCACATGTCCATATTGAATTTCCGGCCTGGAGACCACTCAAAAATGTTAGACCAGGCCACAATATAAATTTGGGATAGAATGGGAAATTTTGACCGATATTTGGGTGGGGGTGGAAGGGAAGGGGGGGGTTACGTTGCAACCAGCATACCATTAAAAACTCGGAACTCCAACCAACCGACACTTTTGGCCAGCAGTTTAATTACCATTTTGAGCTTACACATATAGGAAAAAGTGGAGAGGATAGGGTGAAGGAGAGAGAAACTAAATGCATTTCATATTTTGCAGCAATTTGCCACAAAAACCCAAAACGAGATTCAGCGCACACAAAGGCCTCCATTTGCCCCACTCTTACCGTAAAACACAATATAGAGAAAATACATATAGACAGTCGAGAAACCTAAGAGCCGAGAGAACTGATAATAACCATGGCAGTTTGTAATTATCGTCGCATATTTATTTGGTTATTTGGTCCTTCATTTGTACATATCCTTCATATTATGTTTCCATTTCATTCATTCGAATATTGAAATATGAGAAATTGCCCTAAAACCTGTCGTACAGCTGTCGAATATGTATTTTCAATTAAGCATCATTTCATTTTATCTCACAATCAACCTCATCGGCAATTGATAGGAGATAAAATAATTTGCATGGAAGGCGCCAAATAGATAGTTCACATTATTTTTTGTTGAAATGTGTAGTCGAATAACAGCCAAAAGCCCAACATATTTAATAGTTAGTAGTTTCACATAAATTAATGTGCCATAGGAATTTTTAGGAGAGAACTGATCCTTCTAACCTTTCCACTGGGTCTACTCAAAAGGTTAAGTTAATATCTAATGAATCGGTATAATCGGCAATTTATTAAATATTAAAGGTTAAAAATTGTAAAGAATAAATTTGTATTTTTAAATCTGTTCATTTGATAAAATCGAAATCGAATAATTTGTTATTTATTAAAAAAAAAATGTAACTTGGCACTAGAAAATTTCGTTTAATTTTTTAAGTGATTTTGTCATCTTCTTTAACCATCTTAAGTATCCCAATTACACATACACAGTTCTCCCTTCAAACTAGGCCAAGGGTCTATCAGTATCCCCAAACATATCAATTCAAGATATAAAGAAAAGAACCATGCTGTTTTTGCCCCCGTGCACTTTATATTTTTCATTCACTATGCTCTGTGAGAGAGACATTCATGTCTCGACCCCATATAGATAAATGTTCTGCCCCTCGGTGACATGTTGCACTTCATAAATCTCAGCAGCTGAGACTGACAGGAACAACACAACAAGTGGGTACAAAAAAAAGTACTAACAAATACAAGGGACAACACTGAAAAAACAGATGCCAAGCCAACTAACGATGTTAAAAATAAGTCAAGCCCAAGTTAAAGCTCTTCGTCTCGACTCTAGTTGAAATTTGCTGCGCAAAAATTGCGTATGCCAAGAATGCGCCAAACGAATGATGACCTCAGACAAAGTAAGAGTTCCAGTACCTACCTACTCCACAGAAGGACAAGTGCACAGTTGTAGGAACCCAACGTTCTACCCATAAAATGGGGTACATTCATTTTACAAATGGAAATGATTGGAAAACGTATCTGTCTATATAGGTTATGTATGCGCATTCATGATGAGTCCCTTGATAAGTCACTTAGTTGAAAAAACTAATTCGAAAATAAAACCCTTTGAAACAAATTACAGTAAAAAAAACGTTAGCAAGAAAATCTTCTGACATTCCTATTTTTCCAAAAAGTATTGGTGTAGAAATCGTTTTAGCTTGATATTATTGCATAATCTTTGTTCACACTGTAAATAAAATTACATTTTGGGGCTTTAGTATAGAATTTAACATCTTCATATAAACTGAACCCGTTCTATAACACTTCGAAAAGTGTTTCAAATTAAAGAAGGGTACAGAATCTTCGGCATTTGTTGCTATTACGGGCTTCTGGTTCTTTTTTGCACTTTTTTTTGTAAGCCGATTTATGAGAAATATACACGACACTGGCAATATGTTTGGTTTAAAAAGTCAGCAACCCTCTTCACCAACGATCACACAAAAAGTGGAGCACGGGCAAAAAAAAACCACGTCGGAAGAACAAAAGGAATATATGTACTTTGGGGGGGTAGAAAGATGAAATTGTGACACACACACGTGAATGTCATTTACAAGTGCAAATATTTACGAAACTGGCTGCAAATATGCAGCATGGATATATTTATGTATATGTAAATATGGTAAATGGTAAATATGAGGGAAAGTGAAAAGCGAAATGCGAACGACTATGAGATGACCTCACTTGAAATGCACTCAAACTAGCCAAAGAAACACTAAAGAATTTAAAGAAAACTTAGAATTCAGTCAATAGAAACTTAAATAGGTAAGTTAATAGTAAAAGAAAAAGAATTCTTGAGTGATTAACTTACGGTCTATTGAACATCATATGGAAATTAAAGTGATATTCTCATTATGTAGTTGTAATTCTCAACTGGTTTAAGCATTGAGAAAGTAGTATGACATTGCGAACCTATAGTCTTTAGGGAACTCTGCTCAAGTTGGAATTTTGGGAAGTTCTATAGTACTCCTGAGCTTAAAACTTTATAATTATTTCTTCAATTTCTTCGATTAAGGTTAATAAGAAGGTTATTTAAATTTAGTGAAATCTTTAACCAATATACCCGCAATCGGTCAATTTAATTTTATATAGCTCAATAAACAGGAAGATCAAAAAGCCACCCCAGGAGCCACGTTCGGGGAATACTGGCAATGCATATTTTTATGTACAATACATATATTGTTGCATACCTTAAGGGATTTCGCTTGGTTGGTTGGTTGCCATGGGAAAAAAGCTCGAAATTGAAAGGTGAGTATGAAATGTTGGCAACCCTGATACATTCATATTTGTATGCCCAAATGAACCCAAGCTCCCTTTTTGGTTATTAATCATTTTTGGTAGCCTAATGAAAACATCTAAAACAAGGCATATTCATTAATTTTCCAATAATTAAGCTGCCTGGTCTTTTGTTTTCAGCTTTAGCTGAATTATGAAATTAATATGCCGCTCTCTCGCTCTTCCTCTCTCTCTCTTTCTGCATTTCTCCCTCGGTCTGGGCCTCTGGGTCCCTGAACAATTTTTGCACTGCATTGCGCTTTTGTTCCCTAAAACACAACAAAAAAATTTGTTGCTAATTATGTAAGGTTAACACACAGCGGGCGGCAGTCCTACAAACTGGACGGAGAAGTGGGCGTGGTAGCCATTATTGAAGGGCGTTTTGCTGGCTTCCTTTCGTTTCGTTTTGCTACGTCGTTGATTTTTTTTTTGTTTTTTTTTTTCTGGAGGGTTTTTCTCTTGTTTTCGGGCGCAAATCGCTTGGCCTGCGTTTTATGGCGCTAATTGTCGAAACACAGGACGAATGTTGAGGCGGATAAAGGAGGCGTGGGGTGGCAGACTGCGTCAATTAATTAACATAATTGTACAATTTTACATAATTTAGTGCGAGACGTTGATTTGCCTCATACAAATTCTTTTTATTTGACTTTTAGTTCAAGTTAAACTTTGGCTTTTTGAAGAAAATTTGAACTGCTTGGTTAAGCCTTTTAAATCGCTAAGAAAATCACCGAAAAGTCTGTAAACGACAATAAGTTGATGGACTTAGAGGAAGGATATTTATTAATTCAAAATTTCTTAATCATTTCTTAAAACATGGAAAAATATATACTTATAAATTGATTGCTATATTTCCGTATTTTTATTGTTATTATAGACATTTCGGTTAATCGTCAAAAAAAAATATCGCGACGGCTGTTAATTAATAAAATTAATTAATTAAAAAATTAATTAATTAAAAAATTTGTGTAATTATATCGGTTATCAATTGTCTAACGACCTTTCAGTTGCATTATGAATAATCGAAATAACCTATATTTATGTCAATGCTACAAATGCTTTTTTTCGCAAGGTTTAATCCCTTTAAACTCAGCTTAGGAAAGTTTAACTAAATTATCACCTGAATGCAAACAGACACAAGCATTTTAGAAGGCCTAACCACAACTGGAACGCCTTTCGGAACCTGCCTTCACCTAACTAACACAGCTCACGCATTTCAATTACATACAAACGAAGGTCTTGGAGAACCGAATCTCCTCCAAATCTCACTCCCCCCCATGGCGACCTGACAAACTCAATTGTATGCAATTTGGGTTGAAATGATTTCAAATCAGTTGAAAACCCATGATGATGATGATGATGATGATGACGACGATGTTTGGGGTAGATGTGGAAACTTGGACACACGAAGGCATCGAATATGAGGGTGAAGGTGGCGTCGGGTCGGGTCAGTTAGCAGAATGGACGCAGAGTGCAGACTTGTGTCACGTTCAAGAACTCTAAACAGGGGGAAAATTAGTTTGATGTCTACACACGCACACACCCATGGATGTCAACAGCAGCCGAAAGTGAAATCAAAGCCAGCTTTTCAATTCCTACACCCGCCTCGAACCATTCTAACATTTGAGTGAAAGTGCCGACTGTGGCAGCTTAGTTTTCCCTGTCATTCCTCCTCCAAGTGGAAATGACATTCAATTGACGTGCTAGGGTTAGATGCTTCATCTTTTTTTCGTTCGCTTTTCAGAGCTAAAGCTAAGGGAGAGAAAGAAACTTTTAACAAATGAATTACGCGCAGCTGAAGGGGAAAAGTGCAGATATCGGCACATCCCTAGCCCCGTCCATACACCGTTGGTCGTCGTAGGTAACGAAAACGAAATTAGTTTAACGTTGCCACGAGGGACTCTTCCCTCTCCGGCATTTTGGGTAGGTTTGGGCCTCTCCTTGTCTGTCTGTCTGTCTGGCTGCCTGCTTGCTATCAATTCTAATTACAAATGTCAACAATGATTTTTCGGCCATCCTCCTATCTCCTGCCTCGTCGCCACCGCTACCGCCACCGCCTTTCCCCTTTTAGGTTCTGGCGTTGACATGATGGGGCCTTCGTTTGGTTTAGGTTCATGTGGTGGGTGGCGGTGGCGGCTTGATTAATGTCACGCGCTGCATCGGCAGCTGGGACTAGTCTAGGCTTTGCTACCGTGTTCCTCTATCTCTTTCTCTGCCTCTTTGGTCACTTTTATTTTTGACCGGAGTGTGTGCGTGAGTTTCTGTGCGGCGGATGTGTCGTGCGCTGTTGCTCGCCCATTGCCTATTAGAGGTTGTGGCGTCGTTCTAGTTATCCGCAAGGTGCACTAGTTCGGTGAAAGAGTTGTGGGTACAATTGGCATTCACATTGGGATGGTGTGAAGGGGTTTTTGTAAGAGTTTGCAAGTTCTTTCTAAGAAACAAGGGAATATCTTCATGGCACAATGATAAGTGCGATACTTCAAAACTACGGAAAGTACAGTTTTCCTCCATTTTCAACACTTATTTACTGTTGCAAGTCTGTTATCGATATTTTTTCAATTGACTGCCGAATTAAGTGAATAAATTTCTACGATTTCTTGTGTTAGTTGTGAAAATTTAGGCAATAAATTGCCAAGTCGCCACCGTTTTGCACACCTGTACTTTCGGAATTCGAAGTGAATAATCACTACAAATTATACATAAGATATAAGTACATTGACACCCTAGTGCTATGTAGCAATTTTATTCCAGAGGCGTACTATTCTAGCCTTAGTGATTGGGACTGATGACTAATATCGATTGCATGAGTGTTGCTTAGATATATGAAAACGCTTATCCTGGGGTCCTAATTCAAGGAAACTTGTAGAAGCAAACATCCAAAGCACTAGGGTGTCAATATGCTTATATGTATATAATCTCGGGTGTAGGACGCGACTTGACAATTTATAAAATTTGGTATTCAATTGGAAAAATATCGATAACAGAGTTGCAACATCGCAAATGTAGGATTTTCATGCTAAAAGTTTAATATGCCAAATTAGTCTTCCAAACGAAAGAACTGTACGTTTAGGTTAATTTCAAACTACCCCAGAAACCTAAAAAAAAAAAAAAGCGTAAAAGCAAACACAATCAAATCTGAAAATATGTTTTTATAAATTTTCTGCACGTACGAAAAATCATTCGTTGAAGGCTCCGCCTGCTGCTCCTGCCCCCATGGAGAAAGCCTAAAATTAAACAGTTTTTACTTTTTCGCATTTTTCGAGAATAATTTGTAGTATGTGCTCCGTTCCGTTATAAACGACAAATCACAGAGAAGAGACGGACAGAGAAAAGAAAGAGAGAGAGAAAATATACAACCGAACCAAACAATCAAAATCAAATTCATTTTGAAAAGAAACCGAAACAACAAAAAATTCATTTTAAACGCGACAAACGTAACGTTCAATCTTCCAGAACATTGGTACGTGACACATTTGCCCAACAACACAACTGAAATTGAACAGAGGGAGAGAGATCGAATGGGAGATGGGCCAAAAGGCGGTAAGGGGCAAATGGTTGAAGGGGACAAAAGGTAACCATTCAAAAGTTGATTTCGATACCCTGCAGACAAAGTGGCAACAAGGGTATATGGAACTGAATCACATGGATTTTACACGAGTCTTTCTCGAAACATTTGACAAATATCGTCCAACAATTATCGTATAACAAATATCGTCCCAATTTCGCTATCAGCACACTAGCACTTTAGCGCCCCCACCGGCAAACTCCGCTCTTGACAAACTCCGCTCTACACATAACTCAGACATATCGTATATTTTCTGAACACAGTAGGATGTAAATTATAAATAAGTATTGTCTCTCTTAGCTTTAATTATTATGATAATTTATATAAGTTTCTATTATTTATTGTGATTATAGTGATTAAAGTATTAATGAATGTCAGCAGCTTGTGGCCTCTTTACAGGGTATTTCGTACTTAGATCCCCTACATAAATTGCGCAATTTTTTCACTTCGGCCTCATCTCCCACACCTTTTTGGTTGTGATTCTATTTTGTTTTGCAAATTAAGTGAGGGGCAAGTATTTTCGGGGGGTGGGAGGAGTTGAAAGTGAAAAATGAAGGTAGCACCTGACTGAGGCAGAGAATGTGAGGTTAAGAAGAGGAATCTTTGACCTAGCGACCCAAAATTAATTGAATTAAATTTTTATGATTATTTTGATTAGCGGTTCTTCTACTTGCCTCGGTTTTTTTAATTTTTGACTCGAGGCACGTATTTTGATTTTTGTTTATCATGCAAAACAATTTGGTTGAATTTTTTTTATTTTGTTATTGCTAAAAAGATTTATGTATTACATTTTCTTAATGAGCTTGCATTATGTCGAAATAACAAATAGAAAGAGAAGTTGATATTAAAGTTTCAGTTAAGAGTGAAAGAAAAGGGACTATTACTTGAAGTGATCTGGCAACCCTAAGACCTCGCCAGAATCTTATAACATTTTGTACATATAGAATACCGCAATCCTTGTATATTTTGTTTATCAAAACTAAATGGACTAGAACACCAATAATTAGTTTTCTACTATTAAACTCTCGAGAGGAAAACAATTTGATTTAGTACCTATCAACTGCAGCAAATGACAGCGTACTATTATTTTACTAAAGAAAACTTCCAATTAAATGTTGCATGCAAATCTCTATTGGAGTGATTTGGTTTTATTCCATCATTAAATCGCTTGATAATGCAAATTCTCATTAAAAAGCGATAGAAAGAGATAGAGGGAGACCAAGTAGACCAAAGTTTGAGGTTTTGATTCGTACATGATTTATGATTACTAAACTACTTAATAATAATCAAAATGTGCAGCAATTTGTTGCAAGTTGCAGTTTCCATTTTGTACAGATAATTGCAGCAGACACTTTGCAAAATGCAAATGCCGAATGCAAAATGAAATCAACCAAACCAACGCCATGACAGAGACAGACAATGTGGGAACAACTGAGGGAATGGGAGAGAGAGAGACAGAGACATGTGGAATGGAATGGAATGGAAGTGCGCATATTTTTGGCTTGACAACCAAAAACCGCAAATTGCTATTAACGAAAATCTAATCATAACCGGAAATTAATTTGACAGGAATCTCATTAAATTTACAGTCAGTAAAATGCTGAGAGAGCAGCAGGAGAGAGAGAGAGAGGTAAACACAGCGACAGCTGCTGACGAGGATTGGCATGATAGCCAAGCCATCCAGCAGCCAATCGCAGTCCGATTCCCTCCATTCCCAGTTACCCGTCCCAATCCCATTTCCATTCCCATTCAAATTCTACAAATCCGCAAATCGTTTAAAGCTGCATTGCTGCGTTGACATTGCCTGACTATTTGAGTAATGTAAGGGATTTTCATTATAATATACAATTATTCCTACCATTAGCTGATGCAATGAGGCATTCAGTTTACACGTCCCCAGTTAACAGGATATCTCAGTTGTTATTTAAATGGAGCAAATGTCACAGAGTGGAATGGAACAGAGTGCCATCAGTAGTAGGAGTAACTATCGTAACGGAACGATGGAACAGAAATCATAACGGTTGCAGAATGCCAATCCATATTGGCAGTATTAAAAACGAAATCTATCAATTTCATTAGGATAGGCGAAAGGTGAGCTTCGTGTGAAATACGATCAGATTACAAATCGGTTACTAGTCGCATTTACCAAATTTTAAAGCAAATTTAGAAAATCTCGAAATTCATGGGAGATAATGGCCTTTTGTAGATCACAAACTTCATATATGTAAGTGCATATTGTCTTACAAGAATGGAAATGACAGACCAGATCGCAACTTGTTCGAAATATTTTAGGATTCAGCTGACATAAGTATGCACTTATGTAAGCCCCTTAAATGTTTTTAAAAACATAATAGAATAAATGCACAATCTTCGGAGCTATCATTTTCAATTCGACAGATGTGTATTAATTTAATATCCTTTGACCGACATATTTTCCACATGTTTGGGTATAAATATTAAAAAAAAATTTTAATTTAAGCCCAAAATTTAAGAAAAAGAAAAGCCAGAAAATCATGTTGGGTTTTATTTTTGAGCGAAAAAAAACTCAAGAAATAATTATTATTTTTTGATTTTTATTTTTTTGCTCAAATATAATTTTTATGTTGTGAGTTTTATTTTTTTGTCTCAAAATTGATGATTAATATTTAATCAATTGATTAAAAATTAGAAATAATTTTTATTTTTCAAGTTTTAAAATAAAACTCATAATGATTACAGTCCCTGGTATTAAACTCTACCTCTTTCTATCAAGATATATCAGAAATTAACATTTCATTTCTCTTACGCATCAATTTGGTTAGGAACACTTCATCAGTTTTGCTAATGGCATGAACTTCAACTAGATACTGTATATGTATAGGTACAAATATATGTATATACACACGTACATACATATATGACTTTGGTTTATTTCTGCTGGTTTCTGCTGACTATGAGCAACTGCATCAGACCGTCTCACTGTCTGACTGTTTGACTGTTTCACTGCCTGTCTGCCTCTGCCTGCCTTCTGTAATTTATTTCTGATTTTGGGTTTGCGCCATGCGTGGCTGAGCATTAGAGGCCCAGAGATGGAGATGGTGATGGAGAGGCAGTTTCGAGTTGGGGAGCAGTAGGGGGAGTCACTTGCACATTTTGCCAGCACATAAATTAACATAAAGAGGCGTCCATGTGGGAGTCGGAGAAGTGAGGTTACCTCTAGGGAGGCCTTGCAGCGATTACGTGACATTGAAGCTACCAAAATTGCCAAAGTGCCTGGTGCAATTTTCAATCACACAAAGCCAGAGTGAAAGAGATGGGATGACATACATAGTAGTAGGGTCACGGGTAGGAGGCTCATGCATGGGGGGGGTCTACCCTTCGTGACAGCTTGATGTGCCTATAATTATATGACGATTGCTCTATTGTTTTGTTAGGGCATAACAATCCCATTTGACTTTCATGGCTACGACAGTGAGTTGTTCGGTTATTTTTGCAAAAATGCTGATGAATAATGAGCTCAGTCTATGAATAAGTAGGCAGAGCCAGAAGGGAAAACTAATAAGTTTGAAAAATCTAATAGAAAAGCACTAAAAATTAATGGATTTACATATTTTATTTATTTTTAAGCTGTCGCTTCTTGAAACGAATCCATTTACTTTAATTAAGTTAGTCGGAAAATTATATTTAAATGCCGACCCCTTAACTAAGTGATGACCTATAGAAAGCCATTTGGAGGGGAAAGGAACTAGACTCTAATTCACAATACCAACTTAGTTCATTGAGCGTTGTGCTTAGAATACTCAAATTGATATTTACAAAATCTCTGATGAAGAGAAATATCTCAGGAACGCAGCTGTTGTAGGTTTAAAAAACTGGAAAGACTCCCATAGATGTGTGTATGGTAAGTATTTAGGAGCTAATTAAGAAGGATTAAGAATATAAAGCAATAATGTTCAAGCAACTATAGTTACTGGAGATCGAATTTAAAATTAACCCTAACTATTATTCATTACACTTCTTCACCTTAAAAAACGAATGCTATACAAAATGTATGCTCTATTTCAAAAGCCTTTCACCGCCTGTTGCGAACATTGCATCAATGCTAATATACCTTTACAGCTAGTCTATGGTATAAAAACAAACCTCTCCCACTCTCTTCATAGTCATATTTATTTAATTGTTAATTATTTACTGCTGCCCTTTTCGCATCACATAGAGATTTCCACTGAAAACGCGTGATGAATCATCAGATAGTTGTACATAAATGTATTTATAGAGAAACAGCTGTAATAATAAACTAACAACTGCACGTTAACAATAAATTCAAATACATTTCAGATTGTCATCACAATTTGATGCTTAATTGTGAATTATTCGCTTTGCCTTTTTGGTTTGTCTCTCTAATTGTAAGTGGCTTATTTATTTACTTAATTTGTGTAAAAGAAAACACTTGAACAATTTGAACTTTTAATTTGTCTACACTTTTTATCTGTCTTACTCTCGTTGAACATTGTACTTTAATTCTGACTAATTCCAAATCTAAAACACAAAAAACTTTGTACTTTTGTATTTCTCACCTAATTGACCCAGACAAATACTTCAAAAAGTAAATCAATTTCAATTTCAAAGTGAGCAAGAGCCTAAACAGGAAAATAACAAACTAAATTGTAAACATTTTCATATTTTATTAAAATATTTCATTGTTGTTGTTTAGGTACAAGTGTTTGCAATTTAATTGACTTTTTGCATAATATTAATGCACTTGATGGAAAATTTATTAGCCAAATTTATTCGATATATGTATGTATGTAAGCTATTTGTAGAGTGTTTTTAAAATTGTCAAGATTGATTTAGTATGAAGCACTAAGAATATATCTGAAAAATATATCTGCCACGATGAAGCATAACCATTATGTTAATACACACATAAAAACTTATCGATGAAAATGTCTTTAATATTGATTCTCTTTGGGAATATTGCATAAAAATCATTTTCAATTTCGACATTATAAAATAAAAAGCATTAAAAGAAGATATTTAACTTAGAAGGTAGAGTGTACAGAAGCCGAAGTGTCGTATATTTGTAGGGAGCTAACATTTTAATCAGCTTTGAAACACAATTCCATGGAAAAGCATTTAACAGTTACTTCAAATTTAAAGCTCTTTACATAAACTAAATTTCAAAATAATTGCCAAACTCTATTGACCTAAAACTCGCATTGCTAATTACACTCAAGCCCCCACAACAAATTCATCATCAACGAAAATAAAAAAAAAAAATTGTTACAAAAATTAACTTCAATTTGCATAAATAAATATGGCTAAATTAAACAAATTGCCACAAATTCAGTCAACAGAAAAATGAAAATATAGGAAAATATTATTATAAACTATTACATATACAAAATATAATTATAATTATTTAGAGCTTTATGATTTATAACACAATTTTGTTGTTGCTGCTTTTGCTCGTGATGTTGCTGTTGTCAACATGCAATTGCAATTCCAGAGAAAAACGGCCTTAAACACGAATTATGGCCAACAATTAACCCAATTCTTTTGGCCGCCACACCAAGAGAAATGTCATAAAAATAAAGAGCATAAAGAAAAAAGAAAATGTACTTAAGAATTTCACTGTTAAAAAGGGGCGCCAGCTTTATGCCGAGGTTCATTAACCAGATCCAGCTGATGCAATTCGCATACTGTAAATTTGTTCTAAATAATTGATATATTTAAGAATTTCCAAAATCCCATTTAAAGTGGTTTTATGCCTTTTGCTGTACTCTTTTGCTGTATCATAGTGTTGCCACAATTCATGGTAGATAAAAACAAAGTAGGTTAAGTAAAGTAGATCCACAACAATCGAAGTTTATATGTCTGTCTGTGGATCAGTGTGTATAACCTATAAGAGCTAAAAGTATCCAATAAAATCTGTATATGCTTGTGATATTGTGATTGAATAGATTGAGTAGACTTCGAAAAATTCCTTTTAAAAGTCAGTTTATCATGAATTTTTTTTTTAATGCCAGATTAATTACATTTTGAGTTCATAAAGAGCTTGGAGGTGAATATGCATTATATTCCGGTATTAGAAAAAGAAAAGTATACCCAAAAATAAATCTGAAATCAATAGTTCAAAGGTAGCTTTCATTGTGACTCTGTTTCCAAGGGCATTACTGGACCGTCTTTCATCTTATTGTGCAGAATTTATACATTTTTGTATCTCTTTTCAATTTATTCGTACAATCTTTTGCTGCAAATTTGACAATTTCAAGTGGCAGTGGCAGCTGCCAACCACCCTGCAATCTCTCTCTCTCTCTCTCTCTTTCTTTCTTCCCTTTGGCATCTTTCGGGCTCCTTCAATTTATGCAATTCAAGTGGCAGCCAACTCGAAACTCCAGCAACAACAATAACAACGGCCATGACTTCGCTTCTGTGGATATTTTTTGTATTTTTGGAATTTGAATTTTATATAAGATTTTACTGCATTTTACTGCATTTGGCTGATTGTCAAGTGTAACGTTTGTTATCATTATAATCATCATCAGCAGCAGCAGCAGCATTGCCAGTCGAGGGCCATCATTATGCAGTGGGAAAAGTCATACTGGATTGTTAAGACATTGCAAATACTCTTGCAAATATTTCAAAAGTCTTCTAAAAACTCTTAAGTTTAACCCAATAAACTGTTCTGTATTCTAAATAAAATATTTTTCAATAAAATAAATAGAATAAATTGGTTTTGAATTCAAATCAATTCAACTATATAAAATAGATATAATTGATTAAATGATATGGATAAGCCTTACTATATTTCACTATTCCAATTGATATCTCTTCAACAACAATTTGATATATTATTTATTAACTAAATTTTAAAACCAAATGAAAAAGATTTTATTTGCTGTTGCCTCAATATACGAGTGTATAGGGTATAGAGAGTCACAAGACAATAGCAAACAATGCAAATAAATAGGAAGAGTTTTCCATTTTACATTTTATAGATTTCTTCAGTCGATGTCGCCCCCTTATCAATTTGCATTGCTGATGAGTCGAGGCTAAAGGTTCAGCAAAAGGTTGTCGCGGCAAAAAAAATTATCATTAACAATAAATAAGGCTGTTTATTTATAGCTTGTGTCTAGTATAAAGCCTTTCAAACTTGTTTTTCATACAAAAATCGAAGTGATTAAGGTGAAATTGAAATTGTAACTCACCTGGCAAAGTCAAAACGCCATTAAGAGTTAGACCGATGAACAGGAAACCGAAGAGCAGCTTCATTTTACACTTGTTTTTTTTTTTTCTTCACTAGTTTTGTTTATTATATATTTCAACTTATTTGTTTTACCGGTTCCCAAACCGTTTTTAGTTTATTTTTTTAATTTTTTTTTTGTGTTGTGTGTACGTTCTGTCGGGAAAGACAAACAATTGTCAAATGCGCTTAAATGATTTGAGGAAACGGCAAATAAAGCGAACCGAGGGGACAACACTGAGTCTCTCACCTAAAGTGAGTGACTAAGTGAGATAGAGAGAGAGAGAGAGAGAGAGGAAGAGGAGAATCACTCATTCACTCACTGCCCCTTTACTCACTCAATTAGTCGAGCGTTAAAAATAAATCCATTTTATTTAAATGCTGTGGGAACAATTTATATATATATACATATATCTCCATATATATTCGTTAAGCTATGCACCAAATTTTGGACGCTACTGTACTGAACTAGTATGGCTAAAGAGGCGTATGAGTAATTTTGTTGGTGTTGCACGTTTTCTTTGTTTTTTTTTTGCATTTTCATCAGTCGACTAGAAATTATGTCAATTTCGAACTGACAGCTCAAATCACATCCAGCGAGAGTGAGGGAGAACGATATAATGATAGAGCGAGAGGGAGCGAAAGATCAGCGGCAAAGTTCAAGGTCTTTTGATTATTGTGTAAACAAATTAAATTGTTTATGAAATTCAATTTAAATTAATTTTGAGCAGATTTTTTCGCACTAGAAACCAGAGAGATTTTTAACATCTCTTTTATAACTTATTGATCTGATTGTACCTAGATATGTGTATCTTCTAATAATGTACATACACGTTTAGTTAGATCGAAAATTGCAAAATTATAGATTTCTCCTTAACGTAACAAAAGAATATTTCATCGTTATGCCTATTAATTGTCTATTCAGTGTATAATTAAACGATCTTCTATGATGAAGCGCTTCTGGTTCTGCTTAATTCTTAGTTATAGTCACGGTTTTTGATTGGGGTTATACAGGGAATCATGATCGAAGAGTTACAACATCTTGAATACTTGTATATGCTAATTAACTATCTCCGGATGTATAGTTCAATTTCATATGAATTATCTAAGAGCATTCCATTTTAATTCAGAGGTTTATTTTTTCATTGGAATCAAGTTGGGAAGAAGATATTAAGAGATTTGAAAATAAAAACCATATATCTTAAGTATCTATATTAGTTTATAGGATGTATGTATATAAATGGAAATGGAAAATTTTAATGTTTTCTTGAGTATTTTTGCCTTCAGGTACCTTGAAGACGGCAACCGAAGCGTGTTAGAAATATTTTGTAAAAACAATTTGTTTTCGACTTATCAAACTTGACCTTGCGCCAGTAAAGTGACTACTTATTACTCTATTGAGAAATAAATATTTCTGATATTTAGAAATCGCTTGAAACAAAGCTTATATTCTTGTGGATTGACTAAAAGTTTAATTCCATTTTGAGTATGTAAGTTAACTAGCGATCTGGTTCTGTGTTATATTCTATAAGATTGCTTTCATTTCTCCCAAGTGAATAAAAAACATTTCCACATTTTAATTATCATACCTTGTCGATTGGTCAAGAGCTTAAGATTTGTCTTGGTTAACAAATAAGTCCAAAACTAAATTATCATTTGTAAGAACGAGTAAAGTAAAAGACGATGATTAAAAAACTTTCAAATAATATAATAAACATTTGTTCAGATTTTAGCAAGTTTTCGAATTAAAACTAATCTTGAATGGTTATAATTAAATAATGAAATAAATGCCACACACAATAAAAGCGAAATATACTTATAATATCTGGATAGATCAGTTTAGAATTTATATGAAATGGCGAAAATGCAAACTATGCTTTTAGAACTGAGAGCAAAGATTGTGTCTTCAATACTCCTGCAGAAAGTTCCGCTTCTCGCAGTTAAAAGTTAAAAAAAATTTAATAATCATGAAACAAATCTATTTTAATCTATTTGCTAAAAAATCTTTATTTAAATAATCCGATAAGTAAAAATGATTATAAAGTTTTCACTTTGGTATGGTATATTTTTGAAATATCGAAGCGTAATTTTGTTTTTCAAATTTGGTGTTTTTATTATAAACAATTATTTGTTTAACGTTTTCTTTTTGCACAATTTGTTGTTTGATTTTTTGTTATATCTTTATTATAAACACTTTTTATGAAGCTTCACCAACTGAAATGTTGAGCAATATTTTCAGCATAAACTTCAATATTTGGCAAAAAACTCATAAAATCAGCTTTCAAGGCAAATAATTTGCGTTTGTTTATAAACAAATTGAAAATATGCCAACGGAAATACACAACACAAATTTTGCATACTTTTCTGTTATTGTTTGCCTTCTTTTCTTATTTCACTCGCGATCTTTTGTTACCCCAAAAAAGACAGCGACCCATTGGGTTTTATGAGAAATTTCGGACTAAACGAATGCGTATGAATTTGGCTTCATTTATACCAAAGCACGCAGCTCATATGAAAGAATCACAGAGACACAGAGAGAGAAACATATAGAGAATGAGAAAAAGACTGAGAAAGAGAGAGAGAGAGACAGGGGACGAGTGAATATCATTTCATTTACTGACACGTCAGAGAAGGCTACAAAAAAAAGAAAAAAGTGAATGTATTTGGTAGACCCTCCGTCACTTATTCTTCCCTTGACCAAGAAGAGTTTAAGGTGTATGTGGAAATCAAAAATTCAAAGCAGACTGCCCCATGGAACGCGAGCCGAGCTACGCCCTCAGCATTGACAATGCACACTCAAAAGCCAGTTCCAGCTGTTTCTTCTTTTCATTGTTCTTAAACCCCCAAGATTGGGATCAGTAAACCGGATTCACAATTTAACTGCACTTTTGTATATGTATGTATATACCCTCTCTCACAGAAAGGGTAGACTTATCGTCTATACCAAGTATATATACATTCTGGATTCCATTGAAAAGCGATCATCAAAGATCCATAACCAACTGGCTTATTATTTTCAAAGTTATCATTCTGATGGAGAAATGTCCGTCCGATCTCTAATTGTCCGGCACTCTGTTTACATGTGAATAAATTAAGAATCCGCTATATACATTTCAAAGGCAAAAATTTTAGAAGCAAGATCGGGTTTATCGTATTCTGTGTGTTTTACATTTTTCCAAAATCCATTTGAGCTTTTGGAATCGTACTGGAACTAAGTTAACAATATAAATTCCAATTAGCCTTCTTTATAGTATTCAAATAAAAAAAAAATTTTAATTAGAATTCCAAATTTTTTGACAATTTTAGCGACCTATTTCGTTGGAAAATTTGTTTAAAATATATTAAAGCGGGCTCGAGGTCATTTATCGGAAGCAAATAAACAGTGGGCATGTTGTCGGTATAGCTATTTCAAGAACCTCCAAGTTTTATCATCAGCTGACTTTGTATAAATCAATATTAAAATATGCACATTATTGCCTTGCCTATTTGTAAGGGTATAGAAACTTCGTTATTTCAATTGTTAGTCGTTGCCTCTAATTTAGACCTGCTGCTTCACCATATAAGTTAAGTGATTTAAATTTTAATAACCATTTTCGGGTAATTTGTTAAAGCAACATTCTTGTGGCTTGCAAACTGAGAGAAAAATCCCAAATAAATAATTAAGTGTCGACAAATTTGTTGTCAAGGTTGAGATTGAGATATATATTGTAAAATTTGTCATGGATATTTCTCTCAACGAAGAGAAGCAGACGATGGCGTTGTCGTTTTCGATGTCGATGCTGATTTCGATTCAGTTCTATATTTAGCCGCATGTCAGGGTCCCAGACAAACAGACAGAAGACCAAGAAAGAACAATTCTAGTAAAGGAAAAATCCATGCTCTTGGCCTTGGTCTAGAGGAGCACATATTGGCAAATTCTGCTCTGTGGAGTTTCGCTATAGGATAAGTATATTTCAGTACAAATTTTTCTTGCGGAGTACTTTGGCATGACATTTTTTTTTTTAAGAATATTCGAAATTTTCTCAACATTTATCTTATTAATAAAAGTAAGGAAACTTTAGTTACCTCTGCAACTTATAAATGGATCACTGGAAAACCTATATATGTATAATTTATAGCTTCGATTTGCAATCGTTGTTGGTTTATTGGCTTTATAATATAGTGGACTTAAACGGTGATCAAAAAGATAATGTGCGTTTACATACGAATAATGTTTCTCGGTACTTGTGATTTCATTTTAGCTATAGTCACTCATACGCCACCGTTAACGGCTGCAGAAATTTGAAACTAACGTCTTTCTCTCAGTAGAGCCATCTGGCGGAAAGTAGTGTCAACCATTTTAACAGAGGGCCCACAGCGTGCTGTTACGACGCAATGTTCATCCCTAAAATTAAAATTTTTAACTGTAACTTAGCAACCGCCTTTGTTTTGATTTTATCAAATAAATAAAAAAAGGAGTAATAAGAACAAATAATAAAAGAAATTTAGCTAAAATTATGTTTCGCCGTGGTAAATTGTCGTTTTTGAATACCAAAGATGATCGCATCAAGATAATAAATGAACGCATAAATCTCACCGAACGTCATTTAATGGAAATATGCTCGGCATTCGCTCTGGTGACTAGGAAAATGGCCAAGTACAAGGAATTTGGATGCAAAGTTTTATTCAAATATATATAGAAATATTTGTCTACAGGTATCGCGACTCCTACGATGAACTGGCCAAGGGCATTAAGAACTATGCCGATGATGAGGAGATTAACGAAAGCCTGAGCTCTGGCATGAAAAGTTTCACAAATGCTGTCACCATGTTGGGGGATTATATGGACATCAATGTGCATCGTTTGGAACTGAAGGTGAGTAGTTTGTCCTTCATACATGCAGTCAATCCACATGATTTTTAAGAGTCATCATTTTTCCAGATAGTCAACGAACTGTCTCAATTTGAACAGCTCTGTAAGTCCACCAGGGACAGTCTGCGTCTGGCTGTGATTGCGCGGGATAAAGAGGTCCTGAGACAGCGTCAAATGTTGGAACTGAAATCCAAATTTGCCGCCAATAATGTAAGTCACTTGCTACCCGCATGAGCGACTTCAAATAAAAATACTTTTCTCCCATAGAGTGCCGCCGATTCGGAACTATTTAAGGCCAAAATGGAA
Organism: Drosophila sp. 14030-0761.01; assembly: GCA_018150735.1. NCBI lineage: Eukaryota > Metazoa > Arthropoda > Insecta > Diptera > Drosophilidae > Drosophila > Drosophila sp. 14030-0761.01. Next base: position 5,055,502 of record JAECWO010000099.1, read on the forward strand.
GTCACACGGACAAATAAGGAGATCGATGAAATAATAAATAATTTTGAGCAAAGGAAACTTCACGATGTCAAACAGACACTGCAAAACTTCATTTTAATTTCAATGAAGCAGCATACCAAAGCTCTGGAGGTCCTCAGTGCCAGTTATTATGATGTCGGTAGCATCGATGAGCGAGATGATTTTATGGAGTTTCAAAAACTTTTGAAAACCAAAGAGGATGCTCAGGCCACAACACGCAAGGCGGCCCTTAAGAAGGGTCTTCGGTCGCAGTCGATGGATAGCTTGGAGCATGATCATCTAATGAGTCCGTTAAAGAGGCATCAGAAGTTGTCGAGGAGTAGTAAAAATTTAGCTGGCGGTGGCATAACGGGACGTCAGACTAAGACTGATCAGCAGGCTGAAAGTGAAGACGACGATGAGGACGAGGAGGAGGAGGAAGATAATGAGGTTGGTTGATTTGGTATCAGTATGATTAAAATTTTATTTAATGTAAAAATGTAAATGAGGATAGGATAACAGAATCAATCTTTAATCAAAGTAGACTTACAGTGCATTTAAATCCTAATCTTACCAGAAGACTAGAGCAATGTCGGGTTTTTTTTAATCAGGTGTGCAACATGTTATACCTTTGGTTAAAAGATTATGACTACATAATGATCGTCCTAATTTGCCCAATTATATAGATCGACAACTAATTTTCAAAGATAGTTCCTTAGGTCATGGTATATCATTCTTGCTTGGTCAGAAAATTTTATTAGACCTATTATTTCAGTTCTAAAAATTACTTCTCTACTACTATATTATCTACGTAATTATTTTTGAATGGTGGATTTTGGCTTTATAGTAACTATTTAACAGATCCTTATCAAGTAATACGATGATACTTATACTATATACATTCTTTCCACCTCTTTAAAGGAATCCGAACAAAGTGAAGATGAGGCTGATGACGATGAGGAATCAGGCAGTGTGAGCGATGATGAACGAGAACCTGCAGCAGCGGGAGCAGCTTCAGAGAAACCAACAGCAATCCGGGAAAATGTGTTTGGGGCCAGGACACAGCGAACTGTTGGTAAAGATCCGATAATTGCGGCAGCGATGAAACCCTCCAGACAATCGGTTAAACATCCTTTCAAGGCAGTGGCCGCCACCCATGTGAGATTACAAAAGCAATTCCATGTGCCGCAGAACTAATACGAATGGAAATTATCATAATCAATACATGAATAGCATTACATAGCCAAAATAAACAACATATTAATGGAAACAAATCAAGGGAAACAGTGCACTTTTACCGCTAGCCACCTGCCTTTGGTAGCCATGGTTAACCATTGTTAAATCGAAGAGTTAAAACAATTCACAGTTTGACATTCAACACAGTTTGACAGCTCTTACAGTTTTAAATATACTCCTGCCTGAGAGTAAGATGTCCTCTCCTTTTTCTGGTAGCTGGTTTGGTCGAGAAACATCACTATATGTCAGAAGTTTGTCTTGGTTATTTAATAATGAATGGTTTGGGCAGCGGTCGATGCTTTCGTTATCATCCACAACTTACCAATCTTTAACCAGATCGGATCCAAATGGAAGCACTTATCGAGTGTGACTATGGCGATGAATACAGCTCGACTAGAAGATGCTGGCGGTCTGAGTCGAAATCATGAAGTTCGCGGATGGTAAGGATTTGATCTTCAATCCCTGCAGACGGTCTCGTGGCAGTGTTATGGCTATTCAAAAATCGGGTTGTCGTCAGATCATTAAGGTAACATTAAAAAAAAACTACAACTTTTGCATATTTCAAAAAAAGGAAAAATTAAAAAAATACCTTGATCAATTAACTTCAAATTGTTAATATTCATTTTATACTTTGAAACCTTTTCTAACAGCTGAAGAAATATATGAATTTCATTTTTAGCACTATTATCTTTAGTATTACAATATTCGATACAATAGTATCTATTTCTAAAACAAATTTAAGAAATCATCACTTTGAGGGTTACCATAAAATGCTCAGTAATCACTTTTTAAAGCATTCCTTCATAGTGGCAATTTAAAAATTGTTATCGCTTAAAAGAAATCTTCATGACTGAAATGTTTTCTTACCTATTATAAACATCATGTCTCTATACGATTATCGTGATTGCTATAAATAATTCATAGAAATCCAACCAAAGTAAAGAACAGGCAGAGGACGACCGACGGTGATTAACGTAAATCGAATTTATAATTAGCATAATCAATTCGAGAATAGCATACACAGTGTCTGTTGCACACATACATTATTTGGCCCAAATAAACAAAATCATAATGGAAGCAAGTGAAGTGGAACCACCTCCTCCTAACCACCTGTCTTTGGTGGCCATGGTTAACCATTGTTAGATCGAAAATCTAAAAACAGTTCGCAGTTTGACATGCGCTACAGTTTTAAAAGAACTCGGCGTTTTTCTTGCAATTCACAAAATTAATTCTTTAATTATAATTTCTAATAAAAACCCTAAAGCAAATAACTCAAAATTCGTTTGGCTCAATTGTATATAATCAACAAACTTGAAATCAATTACTTTACTTAAATTAATCACTTAAATTAAATTAAATGAGCAAAATATGGTGACTGGTCGACAGTTTGAGAGCAATTGCCAAAAATGAGTAGTGCAAATCCGGAATTGTAATTGGTGCCAATTAGAGGGGGAAATGTGTTCGATGTATGTGTGTGTGTGATATATAGATATAGTTTATAGATGAGGCGTCGCCACGCCCTGCTTTGGTCATCCTCCTCTCATTTCTCTGGCAGCTGCCCCTGGCCCTCGATGCCGGCCTGATTCATCAAATCGGCGATACTCTTCTCCAGATCGTCAATACGGGTGCCCATATCGTCGATACGGGTGATTATCTGATCGGACATGGTCTGGAATTTATCCTGGACATTCTGCAAGAGATTTTGTACCTGAACACGGGGTATATTTACATTTCTTTGAATGATTCTACGAAAAAGGGCCAAACTCACATAGATGGTCAATTCCTGCATATTCTTGGGATCTGCGTTGCTGTTCAAGGAGTAGTTCTGGTCCAGGTCACTGTCCATTTCATTGCTCCGCAAATCAGTCATTGTCACTGATTATTTAATTTTATTTATAAAAGTACAAAATTGTTATCTTTGTTTGCCTTTTCCTCCTCCTTTTTTTGCTTTAACAACACAACTTCCCTTCTTGACTACAAAAACAACAATGCGAAAAAACCAACAACAACCCAGTAAACAAATTTTAGGCGGATAACCCAGCGAACATATTATACCATTATACTATAATATTATTGTATATTATCACTATCAGACTGTCCAAAAAGTCTGCGGCAAACTATTTATGGAATTCATATATGTATTATGTATTATATATAAATTCCACAAATGAATATTTTATAATTCTTTAAAAGTTCTCAATTACGGGTACCTATAAGTACGAAATGTACTCGATACTTACTCCAAATGAGCTAACACGTGTTTGTTTGTTTTGGTTTGTTTTTTTTCGGCGCTCAAATGGAGGTGGAGCACGTCCAGGACGAAGAGAAGCAGCAGGATTTAAAGCAGCAACAGGTGGTTATGGGTATTCCAAATGGCGCTCTTAGTTTTCAAGTTACAAATTTCGTCTTCAGGATATTGCCGACAATCCCCACGAAAACGTTATACGTGAACGAAATGCCGAAATTGTGTCAGGAGGAAATGTCTTCTATAATCCTGTCCAGGAATTCAATCGAGACTTGAGCATTTCTGTGCTCAATGTGTACTCCCAAATACTCAGCCGAGAGCGCCGAGAAAAGGAGGCGAAAAAGAAGCGAAAGCAACAGAGCGAAACTCACGAATCCCAACCAGAAATCGCGCCAACATATGAGGCAGGCACTCGTTATGACGATGGTTTAAGGATATTGGAGGCCTTGGCTGCCACTGGCTTGCGTAGCATACGATATGCTCAGGAAATAGCTGGAGTACGCGAAATTATAGCTAATGATTTGTCCAGGCAGGCAGTGGAGTCCATTCAAACGAATATCAAGCACAACAAGGTGGAGCAACTAATACAGCCAAGTCATGCGGATGCCATGTAAGTGAAGTGAAAGGTTTTGTCTTAAATTTAGCCAATTTTAACATGCTCATCTATAGGACTCTTATGTATTTGTCTTCCTTGCCGGAGAAACGTTTCGATGTGATAGACCTGGATCCTTATGGCTGCCCCAATCGGTTTCTAGATGGCGCCATACAATGCCTCAATGATGGTGGTCTACTCCTAGTGACAGCCACCGATATGGCCGTGTTGGCTGGCAATGCTCCCGAGGCTTGCTATGTGAAATATGGATCGGTACCTCTACGGATGAAATGCTGCCATGAAATGGCCTTGCGCATACTCCTCCACTGCATCGAAGGTCATGCGAATAGGCATGGCAAGTATATAGAACCATTGCTTAGTGTATCGGTGGACTTCTATGTACGTATATTCCTGCGAGTACGCGTGGGACAGGCCCAATGCAAGCTCTCCATGAGCAAACAATCCTGGCTCTTCCAATGCACTGGCTGTGAGAGTTTCGCACTGCAACCGCTAGGCATAACCAAACCGAATCCCACAAAAGGAAATCCCCAACAATTGAAATTCGGTATACCCACTGGACCATTGGTAAACTCTCAATGCAGTAATTGTGGGCACAGGCATCATATGGGCGGTCCCATATGGTCTGCTCCAATACACAATTTAGAATTTGTAGCTAATCTTTTGGATGCAGTTAAGGAGAAGCCATTATCTGAACTAACTACACAAAGACGAATTGTGGGTGTTCTCAGCATGGTTCAGGAAGAGCTGCCCGATGTTCCCCTATACTACACCCCAGATAAGCTCTGCTGCGTCTTAAAATTGGAAATAGTTCCCATGCTGAAGTTCCGTTCTGCTCTTCTGCATAGTGGATATCGTGTCTCATATTCACATGCGTCAAAGAATTCGCTGAAAACAGATGCCCCGCCATCGGTTCTGTGGGATATCCTGCGCAGCTGGAGCAAGCGGCATCCAGTAAGGCCCGAGCGCATGATCGAGGGAACACCATTAAAGGCCATATTATCACAGCCCTGCTCCAAGGATTACGAATTCGATCAACTACACATCGATGCCAATCCCAAGAGTCGGTTGCAGGCCTTATCTCGCTTTCAGGAGAATCCCACACCCCATTGGGGACCAGGAACCAAAGCCACCATTATGTAAGCATAAACAAAAAGTCTCAAAGTTACGTTACTATAAATTTTTATCCCTTCCCTCAGGGTTGGCGAGAATAAACTGCCCAAAAGCTATCGCAACCAGAACAAGAAGCAACGTCGCAAGGACAATACCGATGAACAGATTGACGAGATTGTGGCAGATGAAGAGGAAACGGAGCCCAAACAACCCAAACTGGACAACTGATTGATTAATTTCTATGCTATTTATTAAGCATACAAAACGAAGGAGGAAATCATGTAATTGTTTTTAGTAACGGAAGAAATTGCCATCCGATGTTTGACGAGAGAAGCCATTGTTTACCAATTGATTGTGGACGCCACTGCAGATTAGCTTAACACTATGAGGATGAATTTTCTCCTTGCATCCACCTACAAGAAAACATAGGAGAGAATCAATAGTTAAATAAAATAGAAATAAGATGTCATCGAGATATTTCGGTATGGACTCAGTTTAAATTTGTTTTTAAATCAAGTTGATAAATGATCAAGAAAATATATCAAATTTCGATTACATCATTTGTTAAAAATGATGAGAACTGTAACTTATACGAGTAACTTATTGGTATCGGTACCCGACATAGAACAATAAATTTTAAGTTTTTTAGGAAAAGAAAGTATAGCCTTTCCATTCTGAAACAAAAATCCAGACTTTTATGATTTCTTGATAATTTTACAATGTTAAGCTAATACAGACAATTGAAAAAGTGTGCCAATTTTTATTGAATCCTCCATCTTTCCGTACTTACCTATACGCAAAGGATGACCCAGTGCGTCCTCCGTTTGTTTAAGAACCACACGCGTGTTGCGTAACACACGGAATGTCTTGAACCTGGCACCGCTTTCGTTTTTCGCCCCCGGTGCTGACCAACTGGTCACTGCCGAGCAGGTGTCCCTTTGCAAGACCGAATCAATTTTCTCTGGAAATGCTTCACGTCCATGATCGTAACGCGATTGCATTTGAAAATCCAATGAATCCTTGGGTATATGAGGATTGCCACGATAACGTTTGCTATAGCGCACTGAATTCATTGTCTGATGGTAAAACAGACGTTCGAATGGCTTCAGATGGCCATGCCAGGTCCCAGTGTCCAGGAGAGGGGATGGTGCCGGCGGTTTGGGCATCGGACATATGTAAGTGCCCTCCTGACTAAGATCCGGCTCATAGGATACATTACGCACAGTGATTCCTTCGTATTTAATCATTGTGATTTGCTTATCTCGAAAACTCTCTAGGAATTTTGTTCACAGCAATGTAGAAAAGAAAAAAAGGGGAAAAAAGTAGATCCAAAACCGATTTGTATATATATGTGTATGTAAGGCAGTGAGGCAGGTTACAAAGTGATTTGAATTTGGTTGCTACGTTGGAGAAACGTTTTGTCAATAAATACACTAGCCTGCCCTGCCAGTTGACCCGGAAACGGCTACAACTTGGAATATTTTTTCAAATGGTATTTGAGGCATTTACTTTGACTTTTCTTCACTTTGCGAGAGAATTGAAACTCCAAGAAAGATTTCCAAATTCGGTAGTATGAATTATTGGGAATAACCTTTTGGAATTTAATGAAGTTGTTTCTTGGATTCAGAATTAAAGCCCATTCTTGTCTAGCCACATTCGAAACCTTTTTTCCACCCATTTAAAAAAAAAACATTTTGGAAGTAAATATTTTGAAAATTTTCATGTTTTATTCGGAAAAACTTTTAAAATCAAAATTTTGTTTTTATTATTTTGAAAAGGCTAAAAAAGAAGTTTTCACAAATTAGTTGAAAATATTTTTCATTATACTTACCCATCTGCCTATCCCTCCTCTTCAAGATTATAATGCCAAATAGTCTGCTTTGGCGAAGTTCCTTACAGAAGAGCATCCGCTGGAATTGCTAAAGATGGCTGCAAATTGAAAAAGTTTACGCCCACCAACCGCCAATACACCCAGAGAGAGTGTCAGAGAGAGACGAGAGTTACGGGAATTACAGAAGACACACCGTTCAAAAACAGCGGCGGCAGCAACACCCAGCAAAGAACGCGAGAGAAGAAACAGCCAAACAGCAAACAGCGCACGTTGAACGGCAAACAGCAAACTATTATTATAGTAGTAGGAGGGGATCGAGTGTAGCAGCAGCAGCAACAGTAGTTTTAGCGAAGTTAACAGCAACTAAACAGCAACGTTTGTTTTAAATTTTTTTTTTTTTTTTTTTATATTTAACAGCAGCAGCAGCGCAGCATCGCAGCGATGTTCCGCTCTCGTGTGTTTTTTTATTTCTTTTTTTGAAGATAATGCTCTGCTCCCTGCTCCTCTGATTCCTCCACCTGCACTGCACCTTCTCCTCTTCCTCATCATCCTTCTCTCCTCCTCTTCTCTCCTCGCCATGCCTTTTTAACCATAATTAATTATTCAATCTTTTTTTCTCTCTGTACAGCAAACAACCAGCCGCTTTACACCCTGCATATATAATAAATATGTAAAATGGATGGTAAAAGAAGCTGGTTAATAAAATTTTTGTTAACAATTGAATTTTTGGTAAAAGACACAAATAACGAAACGACAAACGAATAAAGAAAAGTATGGTTTCAAAAGAGAAAAAAAGAAATAGAAGGTCCCCTAAGTATTTCCTTTTCTTTTCTTCTATACTTTACTGATTTTCCGTTGAGTTTATCTTTTATTTTTTGTAAATATTTTTTTGTTTGGTTTTGTTAAAGGGGTCGAGAAAGCGGTTTTCTTTTCTACATAGAAAAAGAAATGAGTAACTAAAAGCTAATCCGAAGCTTTTATTTTATGATAAGGTGGTAAAAGGATTTGAATTCCTATATGAAATTAAAAAAAAAATTAAGAAAACAGTAGATCGGACCTAATCTCCTGTTTCGTTTTCTTTTCCTCAGCCGAAACTTAAAATAACTATAGATAGTTGTGTTTGTGTGTGGGTGGGTGGGGGTGTGAGAATAGGGGTATGTAATCTTCATTGTTTCTTTCGTTTTTTTTTGTATTTTTGTATACCTGCTGTTCTGGTACAGCAATATGATGAGGGATGTGAACCTGGAGCAGCGGTTTAGGCCTTGTCAGCAAGAAGAATCTAAAGGAAAACGTGAACGAAACCTTAATTAGTAGTGCCATTTTCTCCATATGGCACAAAGGAAACTTACCTAGCTTTTTTCTGGAACGTTTCTTTACATAAGTTGTCGGTAATTTTCGCACTTTTTAGGAGCGACTGCGACTACGAGAACCACCCACACCGATTGCCCCGGCACCACCGCCGCCGCCACCACCAACGCCGTTACGGCTATCACCACGCATGGGACTGCGTGAGAATTTGCTGCGGCGTTCAGGTGTTCGACTGCCTGAACGGGAACGTGAGTATGAAGAACGACGACGTGGAGAACGAGATCGACGACGATTAACTGGGGAACGAGAACGTGATCGTCCACCCCCACCACCGCGCCCACGTCCTCCTCCACCGCCCCCACCACCTGCGCCAGAACCGCGACGACCGTTGCTACTATTGCGGCGAGTGGGCGATGATGGACGGCCATAACGGGCCATTTGAACGCGCAACTCCCTGCCATCTAACATGCGACCATCCATCGCTTCCAGTGCATCTTCAGCATCGCGTTTGTCATAAAAGCTAATGGGAAGGAACATCCAATGAAAAACATTTTTTTTTAATTATTAAAATGGCTACAAACTACTCAAGCTAATAAAGATTTGGGGGAAAAACTGCGTTGAAGACTAAGTAGCGTAGTAGTAACTTTGAAGCTAAATGCTTTGTTATTGTAGTTTTACACAGTATGTTGGCCAGCAGGGATTTGGGTGGGCAACAGTTGCAAGTGAAGACATTGATCTGGCATCTTTCCCAAAACAGAATTTATGTTGAACTAAATATTCCGCTTTTTAATGAAGCGGGAAAGATGCCTATTAGCTAATAGCTAATTTAGTTACATATGTTGTATTACACAGTATGTTGGCCAGCAGGGATTTGGGTGGGCAACAGTTGCAAGTGAACACGTTTTATCTGAGGCATTTTGACATATCAAGCTGGATAAGAAGCAATCAAAGAATGGTTCTAGTGATCACTCTTCCAGAGGAATGCCCAAAATGGTACTTAACCTAACCTCACTTACCGCACAAAGGCAAAACCGCGGCTTTCACGTGTATAGCGGTCCCTTGGTATGTAAATATCACCCACTTCGCCGCAACGTTCAAAAACGCGTCGCAAATCTTCGGGAGTGGTGCGATATGTGAGATTGTCCACCTGGAAAGAATATATTTTTTTAGGTTATCTAACTGTACTTTTCCTTCACTTTCTATTTGTGGTAACACTTGCCTTTAGTGACACCATGCCGTCGATTCTTGGCGGCGGTCGTGCATTTCCCGCACCACCACCAGCACTGCCACTAACACTCATAATTCTGTTTATTTTCTGATTTTCTGCAAAACTCCGTTTTCAAAAGTCAAAACTAGGATTAAATTTAATCAAAAGTTAATTTCCACTCAAGTTGACGGCGACAATGAAAATTTTCTCTCTCCTTAACAGTGCTGCCAGATAATGCCGTCGTCAGACAGTAAGACCGTATTTGTTAAATGGCGTCAGGGTTGTCGCTCATCGAAAAGTGATGTTAATTTGAAACGTGATTAATAATAAACAACTGCTTAATTTAATTAAGACAAGTTCTTTAGAGTAATATATGAAAACTGAGCAATGAAATAATTGTTTTTGAATATCCAGATCGCTATCTAGTCATTTATCCTAAATATTATCTTAAAAAAAAATGCAAATATAAGTCGGCTGGCCGGACTACTTATGGAAGTAAAGTACTTCAACATTTTACAAAGGTATGTTTGTTAATATGAATTAATATAAATTAGTATAAAAGAGGGAAACATACTTCGATTTAAAAATTCTGAATACGTTTAGTCAGAGTCTGAAATCCGCAAAATTTACATAATATGTAAGATACAAAGCTCAGGTCGAAGTCGGTTTAAAAAACGGGATTAAAAGCAACTTATTATATATAAATATCAATATACTTAGTAATTAATAGTCGGTTTAAAAAAAATGGATTAAAACGTACTTTTTATATATAAATAACAATATAATTAAATTGCTCAATAAACTTTTTTTTGTTAGATATCACGTGCCCACCTCTAGTATCGATAACCGATTACCTTGGCCTTGTCCATGCGTGGCGCTTGAAAGGTGTAGAAAGTAATTATCAAGTTTTGCTAACTAATAACAAATCAAACATTTAATAACAAATAAAAAGGCATCAATTTTGAACAGAAGAGAAGCAAAATTTTATTTTGTCGCCGAGAGCAATTTGAATTTACCGGAAAGCTGTGCAAGCATTAGAAAAAGTTATCGCAGGGCAGTGGTATGAAAAATAATCGAAACCCAAGTGGGCCGGGATGTTTGTTGTTTATTGCCAACAATAACTTCTTTTAAAACAATAGTACGAATAACTAACGTGTTGTGAAAAATTGAAATACTTAATTTAAGGAGTCTGGCTTCCCCCCCAACTTAGTGCCACTACGTGATATCAATATATCACTGTCTCGCTCTTTAGTGACCGCGTGCAGTTGTGAGTGTTAAAAGAGCAGTTGAAGGAGGCGAAAGTGTGTCGTTGACGTTGTCGTTGCCGTCGTGTGAAAAAAGTGAAAAAAGAAAAGAGAAGAAACGAAATGGCCGCTCAGGAAAATACGGAAATTTCCACAAAATTCTCCACACTCAATGTGAACGCCGTGGAATTTGTGCCCAGCTTTAATTACAGCAGCGCTGTGACAACGCCAGCAGCACCAGCAGCGGTTCAAGCAGACGACGAAGCGCCGCCGCCGCCGACGCCGCCTTCAACTGCTGCTGCTGCTACTGAAGAGACAACAACAACAACGAACACGACAGCAGCAGCAGCGGGGGCAGCAGCATCAGGATCAGCCACACCAGCCTCAACACCAGATTCCACGGGCTCTGGTGGATCAGCAACAAATGCTTTGCAAGCGGCAGGCGGAGGTGGAGTTGCTGTCGCAGGATCGGCATCTGCATCCGCATCCGAATCACCAGCTCAACCAGGTTCGCCAACTGCCGCAGCTGCCACGCCTTCATTAACTACGGCGCCCATTATTGAAAACATAAACTCATCATCGGATAAGATTACTAACAATGGTAAAAGGAGCGGCGGGGGCGGGTTGCGGGCTCATTGAACTTTCCCACCCACACAGACACAAACACGCACATATATTTACAGTTATATGTCTTGCGTTTGCATGTGCTTTGCCCCCCTTCCCCCCACCAACCTTAGTCTAACAAAGACCAGTTTTGCATTCGCATGCTCTGTTTTACTACCAGAGTTTTCCCCTGGGCCCCCTTTTACACATCCTTTCAACCATTACTCATCTATTTACCTAATTAACTACCCAAAATTATTAACGTCTTTAATTTTTATTCATTCTCTTGGTGGCAGTCATAAACATAACCTCAATTTGAGAAATGCAGCGTCGACAAATCGCATGTGTTAGTTAGTTTCTGACTTGCTTTAAGGTGACGATTGTTAGTGGCAATTTTCATGCAATTGTTGTAGTTGTTGTCCAAAAGCATTTTCATTCTCTCTTTTAACGCCTTCGTGTCGGCAAAAATAAAAAAGAAAAACGAATTTAATCTCGTCATACATTATTAGAGATGAGCAAGTGATTTACAGTGCTACAAGTGCAATACGCGTATTTCAAAGTCCCAGTTATAAATGCAATTAACAATTTCACAATTGGAAAATTAAATTTTTGAAGTTTATATTGGTTAAATTGAAGTTAATGTGAAGTTAATTTTTTATAATATAATTTTATCTAAATTTTATATCGGAATATAACCAAATCTTCAATCAACAAGTTTTTTCGGTGATGGGTTATCAATAGAAAGGGTCGTAGTAAAAACATCAGTTCTGGTGTTTAAATATAGCAACGATAGTTTTCTACATTCGTTTTTATGGAACTTGTTATTGTCTGATTGATCAATTAAACTCCATATGCTTATACGTATGTACATAGGTACTAATAACTAACATCTGTGAAAATAATAACGTTTTTTTTTAAATATCTCCTCAATTGATATGTATTTTCTTGTAATTGAATTTACTTGTAGAATTTTCCAAGTTTTCATAGCATTTTATAGTTACATATATTTTGCTTGATTTTAGTCTTCGACATTGTGACAATAAATACATACTTGCAAACAAATTTCTTCACAATTACTCATCTCTAGCAACCTTTTGCATATTTGCCATTCACTTACCGACGCGGTCGCAACAGCTGTTTTGATGTGCCCCCCACACAAACGCATTGACACTCAGGCACATGTTTTGACACGTTTACGTTTTTGGCTTCCACGATCATTCGCTCGTTGCCTTAAAAAAATTGGAGTTCAGTTTCTCTCTCGCTCTCGTTCACTCGCTCGTCCAGTTGGCTCCATTCAACGCACGTTCTCTCGCTTGCTTCAAATGTTATGAGATTTTGTTGTTGCTATTGTTGTTATCGCGCTGCTTGGCCCAAATGGTGGCGCTTTTTTGCAGCTCCTTTGCGGTTGAAACCGCTTTGAACTTGATTTTTGTTGTAGTACGTTGGCAGACGTCGACGTTGCCGTTTGAAAGCACCAACGCCAGCATATTGTCTAGTAATGAAATTTTCGTGAATTGTGCTTGACCTGGCCAGCAGCAGCAGCAGCAACAGAGCGATAGAAAGAGAACTTTTAATATTTCAAATTAATTTTACTCGGTGTTAATTATGAAAGGAGGCGGCTCTCCTTATACTCATTCAAAGAAAGTTCACTCTATGAAAAGTTAGTAACACGCACGGTAAAGAACAATCAGTTTACATTTACGGCTCTCCCTTTAAAGCTCTCCTTCTTACTGTTTTGTGATTTTGGTAACGGTAATTGCTGCTGCTCCTGCTCCTTCTTTTAGCCATGGATAGTGAACGAAATCGATATCGATTGATATTGGCGGGTTTTACTTTTATATAGTAAATTAAAATACGTTCTCGAACTCTTTCTTTGACTGCATTTCGCACGTACGATTAGCACTTTGTGACAATTTGTAAATAACATTCAATCAGCACATGACTCAGTTTTTTGTATTTTTTGTTGGCGCTAATTGGTTGCCTTCACCTGAGGCCAACAACATCTGTACAAAGCTCCTCACCCAGCACGCACCCATCGAATAAAAAGCGTTTCAAAGTTTGCCTAGATAATATACATATAACGAGGGTTACTTGCCATTTGAACCGATAAAATATATTATACATATGTACATATATACACACCTTATGTACATATGTATGTGCCCCATTCCATGTGATTTCTTATAGCGGGGGAACTAGTTTTAACCGAACAATTCTTTATAAAGATTTCAGTTTTCAAACTGGTTTTAACCAAAACTCTTTTACGAAACTTTGAATCATTTTGGAAAAGAAATCACAAATATATACGGAAATAAGTAAATGGAAAATTTCAGACTGGAATTCTTCATTCCTATCCTTGATCCCTTATCTTTGAATCGAAATTTTATCATGAAAGAAGAACCTTCTACAAATAGAAATTCTTGTAATTTCAAATATTTTGAAAGACTGAAAGATTTCACTTTGCTTTTGTAGTTCCAATTTCTTAGTTTCTAATTCGATCTTTGAATCTTGATTCCAAACAATGAAAGAGATTTCTAGAAGCGACCCATTCCAGCATGTAGCTCAAATTTCTTTCTACAATTCTAGTTTCTCACAAAAACTTTATACACATTGTAACCAACTTGTACACTTTTAATGGCATGCTTTAGTTTGAAAAAAAAATTTGTATATTTTTGAAATGTAGTCGTCGCCCTCTTTCACAACCTCATTAGAAGAGAATTGTTTGTACATTCATCAGTAAGCATAATATCTGATTCTGCTTATTTTTGAAATCAGAAACCGATCCCGCTGATAGCTGGGATGTGGAAGATGCTACAACGCCCGAAGATGAAGATGTCGACGATTCTGAATTCACAGAAGGTGGCGGGACAACGCCGAAAGCCAATAAGAAGAAAGTCATCAAAGTTGAGGAGAACAGAAGCAAGCGGGAGCATGTGAATGTTGTATTCATTGGACATGTTGGTGAGTAGGCGTTAAGGCATCTGAAAAATTCCTTGTATTAAAATTTGGACACTTTCTAGATGCTGGCAAATCAACAATTGGCGGGCAAATCATGTCCCTCACTGGAATGGTGGACAAGCGCACATTGGAGAAATATGAGCGTGAGGCACGTGAAAAATCTCGCGAGAGTTGGTATTTGTCGTGGGCATTGGACACAAATCAGGAGGAACGTGATAAGGGCAAAACTGTTGAAGTGGGTCGGGCCTTTTTCGAAACAGATCGCAAACATTTCACCATTTTGGATGCCCCAGGACACAAGAGTTTTGTCCCAAATATGATTGGTGGGGCTGCGCAGGCTGATTTGGCAGTTCTTGTTATATCAGCGCGAAAGGGCGAATTCGAAACGGGTTTCGATCGAGGCGGACAGACGCGAGAGCATGCCATGTTGGCTAAAACGGCTGGTGTTAAGCATCTCGTTGTGTTGGTCAATAAAATGGATGATCCCACAGTTAATTGGGATCAGACGCGTTACAACGAATGCAAAGACAAGATACTACCATACCTCAAGAAGCTGGGCTTCAATCCAACCAAGGATCTAACCTTTATGCCTTGCTCTGGTCTCAGTGGCTATGGACTGAAGGAACAGCTGCCAGAGTCTCTCTGCCCCTGGCATCGGGGGCCAGGCTTTATACCATTTATCGATGACCTGCCCTCACTAAATCGCAAATCAGATGGTCCGTTCATAATGCCAATTGTCGATAAGTACAAGGATATGGGCACAGTGGTTATGGGCAAAGTTGAGTCTGGTGTGGCGCGTAAAGGACAGAATTTACTCGTAATGCCAAATAGGGTAAGACTCCAAACGAAATGTTTATTCCCTTGACCAAAATGACTAACTTTGTCTTCTTTCGCAGACACAAGTGGCTGTGGATCAAGTGTTCTCTGACGACTACGAAGTCACTTCTGTAGGTCCTGGAGAAAATGTTAAAATTAAACTGAAAGTAAGTAATGACAATATTTTAATTCTATATTGAAATAGTTTAATTAATTATTACAATTTTTTCCTGCAGGGCATTGAGGAGGAGGACGTATCGCCCGGGTTTGTTCTCTGCGATGCCGCAAATCCTATTAAAACAGGAAAAATCTTTGATGCTCAGGTCGTTATTTTAGAACATAAATCAATTATTTGTGCGGGTTATTCGGCTGTCATGCACATACACTGCGCAGCTGAAGAAGTTACAGTAAAGGTAAGTTGTCCAGTAAGAAAAAAAAACCTTATGTATCATTTAACTCAACTCAACGCTCTTGGTACACAGGCCCTCATCTGTTTGGTGGACAAGAAGACTGGTGAAAAATCAAAGACACGTCCAAGATTTGTTAAACAGGATCAGGTTGCAATTATGCGCATTGAGTGTTCCGGAATGATTTGCCTTGAACAATTTAAACTATTTCCACAAATGGGCCGTTTCACGCTGAGAGATGAAAGTAAGTTTAAACGAGAAACTCAGAAAAAGGCGTACAATAAGCCCCTTTACAGTATAGAAAAGATAGTGATGATGTTTTCACTGATTTTTAGTAACAATCCATTTTCCTGCAGTATATTTATAAAAAACAAAAGTACTAGGAAATGAGCCGATACAGATACGGTTTTATTTAATGGTTAACATTAAATTTAGAATAAATTTAGAAATAGTACAACAATTTAATTAATATTTCACTTTATCAATAATTTCTTAACTCTGAATAGATTTAATTCATATTTTTTTGAATGCCTTCGCTCTGATATGTCAGACTTTTATTATTAGGAATATTTCATCGCTTTTAAAACTCGAAATTTTTTAGTTGCGTATATTTTAAATTGGTTCTTATCAAAGCCACAAAAATACTTGAAACTCCAGTACACAAAACCTATTTCCAAGTCAATGCTTTTACTTTTACTTTTGGACTTAAGTATCACATTCTTCGAGTTAAAATAACGCCGCTTGTTTATTTATTTGTAACGTATAGGATAGTATTATATATTTGTACGACTAAAGTTAAGCTACTACTGCTGCAGCCTTTTTCAAAAAAATCTAAAATAAAATGTTCTAAATAATATGTTTTCTCTTTTTCCTTGCAGATAAAACCATTGCCATTGGCAAGGTGCTGAAGGTGGTCGAATAAATTTGAGCCAAGCTACAATTAACAGAAAACCAACAAAAAACTAATAATATTCGTGTGCCCCGCCTTGTTTTTTTTTAATGATGATATATATTGCACACACACAAACACACACACGAGCCAGGAATGAGACACGCCGCCCCGCTTTCTGCATACCACTTATTACATTTGACTCCACAACTCACAGAACAACTGCAACACTTTCAAAAAAGTCATTTTACTTTCTTCAGACATATGATGATTAGTGGAAAGCTAATAACTAACTAGATGATAGCAAACAAGAGATGATGATTAAATGAATAATTGGAGAGGATTGCTGTGAAGGCGAAGAAGCATAACGAAGATGATAACGTTGGCGGGCCACTCTTGCGGCAAATGGATCATAGAAAAAGAGAGAGAGAGTTCAGAAATGCATTATATATATATATATATATATATATAATATATAAACTATATTATTTAACGGAGTAAAAATTGCAAAAAAAAAAAAACAAGATGTACTATTTATATATATATATATACAAAAGCAAAAACAAAAAAACGAAACACTAAACCATTATGTGTGTAATGCTAGAGGAAGAGATAAAAACGAAATGCAAAGATCAAGAGATATAGAGTAAATGCCGATAATGATGATTATATTATATATTTGCCTTTTTGTTTTCTCTCACACTCTATCTCTAAAAATAGCTTTAAGCTATGATCAAAAATTTCTTTATTCTCTTTCTCTCATACTCTCTATACATTTTTTTAATGCAATTTTGTTTAATTTTAAGCTTAAAAGTGAAACAAATGCACGAAACTAAGAAGAATGTTGATTTTATATATTTTTCATCCCTCTTCTCACCTTATACCCACAACTGTTGTGCGTATGCTTAAGATTTAATTTCATTTATCTAAAAAAAACTGAAAAACAATAGTCTTTTTATTGTATATTTTACAAATATTTTAATTGATTTGCTATTTTGATTTTCTTTTTTTATATAAATATAAAATATAATTTAGTAAAATGAAAAAATCAATACAAAACAATACATCAAACAAAAAAAAATTGAAACGAAATAAAAATGCCTTTTTGATTTTTGCTTTAAAGCAGAAACAACAAAAAACAAACTCAGAATTTTACAAACCAATTTGTTGAATTTATTTCACTTTTCAAAATATTAACGTTCAATTAATTTAACATTAACCAAACCCATTTTATTTTTTTTCATTGGAGATAACAGTTTGATTTTCATGAATCATTTGAACGTCAATTTCGTTTTCAGTTGCTTTTCTTTTGGTTGAAAACTTGAATTAAAACATTATTGATTGTTGAATAGTTCTGGAAGTGCATTTGAAATGAAACCGAAATCGATTTCTATTAAATATTTGTACATCGTTTTCGGTTCCAATTAGGTGATGATTTTGCAGTCTATTCCATTAGGAAGATAAATCGATTCCAATACTTTTTTTCGGTTTTAATACATTAGGTTTGCTTAGCATATCATTGAAATAATTTTGAAAACAATCTTTCAAGAACTGAATATACACTATACACATATTATATTTATTTAAATATTTGTTTTTGCAACCGCTTGGATCAAATAGAAAACGTATCAACTTATTAGTTTTCCACATTCTGATTAATGAAAACAAAGTTATAGCTTTTCGCTTTTGTTTTTAATTAACTTAAGTCATTCATTAAGGTTAATAGAATCCTTTCATTTCCTTGCCTTCTCTATTCTCGGATCCTGCAATGCTTTCAATTTTCTTTTAAGTTGTTCGCCGTTTATTAAATAGAAATAAAACAAAATGAACAAGTTGAAATCAAAATAAAAATTGTTATCGAAATAATAATTGTAATAATAAAAATAAAATCAAGTTGAACAGTCGCCCCTTTAAGCAGCTCTAAGTTAATTCAATTAACTTAATATGAAAGCATATTTTAACGCTTTTTTAATCGCTTTCCCCATAGGCTCCTAAGCGAATGCAAACGAATCAATAAAATCAATAATTAATAATAATGAATTCATTATATAATAATAAATAATTAATTGTTGATAACGCGAAAACATATTTAACTGTTTCACACTCATACAAACACATACATACACACACAACTCACACTCTAGCATTTGCTATACATTTGGCAAAAAGAACTAACTATGCGTATAATAGTAAAAGCGATCGGGAAATAATTGAAATTATATAGACAAAACCGCGAAACAAAAATCGGAATTATTTATACAAAAACTGAAAAAAATAACAAAAAAAAAAGCAAAAAAAATTTAAGTGTATTATTAATATACATATACATAAAAAACCATGAGAAGAAAAAGCAACAGCAACTCGAAAGCAAACGTATAAATTTGAACATTTTTTATCAATAAAAAGCGAAAAGAGAAAATGAAAACCAAAAGAATCAACCAAAAAAGACTTTTCAATGAAATTCATTTTAAGTTTATGCTGTAAATATATTGTTTCTTTTGTTTTCTTAATTAATAGTTGGAAAATTTCCAGCGAGAATATTATGAGAACATCCACTAAGGATAAATTCTATAAATTATTTAAAAGCATTAAGAAGGCAGAATTTGGAATTTTTTAAAGTTTATATATTTTGTATCACTAAGAAGATTGAGACATATCAGTCTGTATATCTTATTGTTGAAGCTATTTTAATGAAAGTAATTTTTCATCTTATTTGCTCTTTTCTTTATTATGTGGTAAACATTAAAGTTTTACAGCAATCAAATTGAATTTCAGTCAACTTAATGTAGGTCAGTAATTATTAGAATTATTCTTCGAATTTCTGAAAGATCCCATTTATATTTTCTATGTGATTTAAAATTGCATTAAGAGATTTTTCATCCAGTTTGAAACTACTTAGTGATTTCTTCTTCTCTCTTCAAATCAACAGAAGTTTTAAATATGTATATTTTTCTTATCGAAAGTTATCAGTTGAGTTTCGGAAATTCAAAATACTCTATTAAATATTCTGATGGGTCCCATTTTTGATATACACTTATTTAATAATAATTCAAGACTTGCAACTTTTTTTAACTGATATTCCATTGCTTAAAGATTCATTATTCTGATCAGAATGTCCAATAACCATTTCAGAAGAATGATTAGTTAATTCGATAATTGTAATAAGTTCCACATATGTAGATGGAAAATTAAATAACATAAATTCATTTTTGATTTATTGTAATTTTATACATGGTATAATACATTAATATAAATTCATTCTTATTCTATGCAAAAGAAAACAATAGAAAAACAAATTGGCTATAACCAGAGATGCGAGCCGTAAGGAAGTTTCGGATAGGACTTTGTTGCGGTACGCATACCTGGTTATAGCCAAATAATGGAATCCCTAACATTGGCTACATACAACTTAAAGATGTTTGTACAAATGGCTGTGAGGAATGGAAACGTTTCGTCATCATCATCTTCTTCTTCATGGCACTTCTTATTGACTATCCTTTCTCTGGGGCTTCTTGGCCAGCAGAGGTGTGATAGGTTGATCCCGTCGATTGGCCTGCTCCACACGCTTGGCCTCCTTGTCACCATAGAGATCCAGATCGCGTCCATAATACCAGACGAGAAAATCAAAGAACACACCGACAAAGGTAAGAACTGAAAACCAATCAAATATGCATAATAATCTATCTTGTTTTGGTTTTTTTAGTCAACTTACGGCAGGACAAAAAATTGACGGAATACCGAAACCGGGTCTGATCGTACAACTGGCAATTGCCATTGCCACTGCAGGTCTTTGTCCACACCAAACAAGTGGAATCAATGATGCGTCCAAAGATAATGGGACCGGGAATCAGGGCAAACAGACTGATCATCATTAGAGCCAAGCCCTGGGCAAAGGATTTATCTTCAACGGAAACTGAACGATAATTGACGAGGACATTTCCCACTCGGCCGGATGAACCAAACCAATTGACGACCATTGAAGTTATCGAGAAGATCCAGAAGGACCAATTGCAACCCTTGGTACAAATGCCGGGACGTAGAACCATATCTGGATCCGGATTGGATCGTCGAAGGCGTGATAACAATACCGGATCAACTTCTTCTGGCGAGGAGTAGTCATCTTCGAGCAGGGGTAAGTCAACACCAATCACTTTCAGATCTGAATCGGTGGACTCGTCGAGTAGGGGATCTGCAGTGGGAACTGCCAACAGTTGGAGCAAGCGTTGTGTGGCATTCGCCGGCGTTTTGTCCAGGCAGGCACAGTTCTCGAATAGCTTCGAATCCGCGTTGTAGTTGTAGCAACCAGCATGGCAGGCGGAGAAGTAGGTCGTCTCTGTGGCCTCATGACAAACTGGCGTATAACTAATGCCACTGCATGAGCAATTCGCGTTACAAGCTGTGGTCAGGTTAAGTCTGCGGAGAGAAGACACACACACACACCCATTAAGAGATTGGAAAGTTCCCATTCCCATCTTCGGACTTACTCTCCCACATGATTCATGGAAACGGAATCCGGGCAATAGAGGAAGGCATACGAGATCTGGCCAAGTATATAAATGCCGCCAACAACCACGTTCCACATTAGAACTTTGCTGACACTCGGTTTACGTTTCGATATGAACAAGCCGGAACCCACGAGGCCAACAACCATGCCCAAAATGGAAACTGGGCCAACAATCTGCAAAGATGGAGGGAAATACAGATCAATATGGCTCCAACTAAGGCCATTTCGATGGCCACTTACAATTGTGGCACTCTGTGAATCCTTGTGAAAGACCACCTCCATATATTTGGTGAGGAATGTCATAAAACCGGAGGCTCCCAGGATATAGAATACCCCCGAGATGATGTTAAAGAGCAGCAACTTATTTCGCAATAAACGCATCAGAGCCTTGGGGAAATCCTTTAATTTGGGCAACTCAGAATTGGCTCCGGCTGCAGCTCCTATGTTATCCAACGCAGCATTCGAGGAGAAGCGACTGGATAGCGCCAAGTTATCCTCATGCTTGAGCTCCTCGTGACGCAACACTTGCGGCAAGTGGGAATTATATTTGGATCGATCCGCGGCCTTGGGCAACTCTTTGGGAAAGAGGCCAATCAGACCGGAGAACATGCACATCAGAGTTCCAAGAATCACCCAGCCCAGCCACCAGGCACCTAACCAACGTGGATCCTTGCTGTCAATCAAGGGCGTCTTACTCGGATCAATGAAAGTGTTTAGCGAAATGAAGCCTAAAAAAAAGGTAAAATAGATGGAAAATCAATTTAAGCAATTCAATTAACCAGAATTTTCGTTTTCCAGTTGGTAAACTCACCGAAAAAGAATCCAAACACGGGACCAATCATCCTCAATGCCATGGCCACGGCCAACATTAGAGGAGTATTCGTTTTCTTGGTATTATCATCGAGATAAGTTTGACCCAGCGAGTAGTACAAAGTGTTGCCCACACCCAAAACGAATTGTGAGAAGAAGATCAATACCAAAGGAACATAAGTGAAGAGACTATCGCATGTCTCCTCCTTCTTTCCCAGGCCACACAGTGGTTCCGTGCCGGAAGTGACATTCTACATGGGGATTGCATTAGTTGAATTGGATTGGATTGGATTAGGGGTAAGTCTAGAAGTTACTCACTGCCAAGGTGAAGGAGCCATTTAAGCTATCCTGATATTCTTTCGTCAACTGCAAGACCTCCTCTCCGGCACCATAGATTATGTGAGGCAGGACCAATATATAGCAGGATAGACCGCAGAACACAATGCCCCAGGCTATCCAACGTGGTCGATTACGTTGTCCGCCAATATACGATAATATCAGAGACAACATTATCTGTGAGATCTCATTGCCGCTCAGAATGATGCCTAAAATAATGATATAGCAAATTAATAATATTAATTTGGATCCTTATTGATAGAAGCTATTAAATTATGGAGTATAGCAGATATTCTTAGGAAATGTCTATTAGTTATATTATTCAGAAATAGGACAAGTTGATAATGGTTATTCTCTTATATAGGATACATCCATATAAGACTGTTTTTCAGTTGAATCTATGTGATATAGGTTTTCGATCTGTAGATTTTTAGTTAAACCAATTTCATTTTAGTTAGATAAAATGAGAAAAAATTGCTTTTTACTATAAAGTTCAGATATATACTATATAGAATTGTATTTCAATAGAATCCATTAGATATATTGTTTCGATCTTAGGTGTTAAGATCTTTTATATGAAACTAAGTAAAACCAGTTTAAGTTGAAGATTGAAATTCGTTTGTATAAAACTCTCTTTCAATAGAATCTATTGGATATAGTCATCGGATCCTAATGAAATTTATAGCTGCAATTATAAATGCATACTTTAACAGAATCTTTTATCGAAAACTATATAAAAGCCGTTATTTATACATTCTTTAATTGCTAAAATCTTCATATCATTGTGATTATTCGTTTTTCAATTATTGTATTATTGTAATAATAGGTAAACAGATTATGCAACTATATCTTTATGGAAGATGTTATATATTCCCGATAAGATTTACGCGAATTTTGAATGGTATAGTCTAGAATTTCGTCATATGCTCACCTGTTGTTTGGCTCGGTATCTTGAAGCGTTTCTCCAGTGTGGTCAGCGTGACTATGAAATACATGTAGGACATGGCCTGAATGGTCCCCAATAAACCGTACACGCCCATAAATGTCTTGGTGGTGGCATATTTCTGGAGCCAAGCGGGATGCCAATTGGCCATGCCGCACAGGTAGTGACCCGGCGGCACGGACGATGATCCACGTCGATGTCGGACTTCCGTCATTTCTCTTCCTCTCTCTCTCTCTCTTTGTGTGTCTGTCTCTCTGTTGTGTGGCTTAATTTACCATTCGTATGTTGGGACACTGATAAGATTACCGATTACAAACGGTAGACAAAATATATAGGAATGAGTGATAGATAGGTCGAACACATGTGGGCTGTAACAAAGGGTTCTGGGTTTTTGGCTTGTAAATCACGGCCAAAACACATGATGCTTGATTTGGTCAAATCAATCAACAACCAAAAATAGTTTTCACTCGTTTAAATCTTTTTTTTCCGGGCAAGCATGACGATTCGCAAGTCGAAATTGGGAAATATCATATATGGCCGGGGTATAAAAATTCAACTCAAGTATAAGAAATTCTTAGTATAAATGTATTGATTAAGTAACGATAATGGGCGCTAACGTTCAAGATCATATTACGACTCTGTTCGGTCTGGAACCGTCCCGTTGCCGGTCCCCGATTAGATAAACCTATTTTGTATATATAATTGAGGCCATAAATAAGCCAAACCATAAAATGATCTACCCTTTTCCCAGTTCCAGTTCTCTCTGGCCCATTATGTGCTGATCTATAGTGAGACGTCTAATTTGGATAAATTGACCTCTAACTATAATTTAAGACAATTTCTTTTGCCTTTCTCTGTGTCTCGCCCTATATTGTAAATACATATGTAGCATATCTTATCGGCGGAATTTACTTCATGTTATTGTTGACCAAATTCGTGACTAAGCAAGTAAGTCGGCAACGACCTATCAGGCTATCAACAATAACAATAAAAAAGATTAACTTTCATGGTAAAAGGAATTGACTTCTTTAAATCCCATTTGTTAACCCACAAACACAGGTAGCTACATAGCTTCTAGTGATCGGAAAAACGTTTGTCTTTAGATTGTGTTTTATATGTTTGTTCTAGTTTTTGATTCACTGTCTCAAGTGGTCCTCAAACTGTCTTAACAACTCCAATATGTTTGCATTAAGTTCATATCGAAAAAGTAAATCAAATTTAAGTTCATTAAACTGTCTAAAATATTTAATTAAGTTAGACTTTACCATGCTCTAGGTAATTTATATATTAATTCTAAAACCTAAAAAGCTATAAATAAAATCATTAATTTTACGTCCTTTAAAAAAAACCAGTTTTAAACATACTTTTGAAATGCTTTCTTTTGATTTTAGACAGAAAGTTAACTGTTAAAACATTTGTTTAAAGTTCTGATGTTTTTTAAAAAATTTAAAAAATTGGTTGCCCAAAATTATAATTACTATTATAATTACATAACAATTTTCTCATTGAAATTAACTCAATTTGCAAGGGTATTTAAACTTCGATACAGCCAAAGATAGTTCGTTCCTCAGGTTTTAATTTGACTTCTCTTTTTATTTTAATCATAACATTATTTTATTTGTAAAAGAAAAATCGAAAAATATTTTAGCATGGAAGAAAATTCATCTAGCCACAAAAAGGATTTTAAAGAATTTGTTTTACCAAAGTTTGTCCTTGTACTCTTTAAGAACTTCTTATTCTCGAATCGAGGACTTTGAGTCTTGAGGATGAAAGGTAGAAGACTAGTGTTTCTGTATTAAATCGGTTGCATTCATATATTCCATATATCCTGTCTTAGGGATACTTGTCTAGTAACAAAGCAAACAACAAAAATAACAATGAAAAATCTTCGCCTTTTCCAAAGTTTGAAGATTTTTAACAATAATTTAGTTATGAGACTTTTTTTTGCAACAGTCAGGATATGTTTCACTTAAGGAAAATTAAATTTTGAAAAGGACATTTTATGTCAGTTGACTCCTTTAAATCTTTAGTCCTAAACGGAAAATTTTAAAAGACCCTTTGTGGAATTTTGACAAATGAATAGTTATGTGTCCTTATTCAAGGACAGCTTTTTTTTTAATGCCGCCCACTTTGAAAAATATATATTTAGGAGAGTTTTTAGCAGGATCTACGTTTCCTGAACTGATCGAAGTTGAGGATATTTTGTGAAAATTAAATTTTCCATTTCGAAGGACTACAGTAAAACTATAAGTTCATATGCTTTTCTCAGAAGACAATAAAATACGAAAGCTTATTTCACATCAATCAAAAACTGCGCCAGCGACTTTCCTCTTACTCATATTTCTATTTTCCCTTATCAATCGGTATTTTATTATTTGGTTTTTAATCCATGCACAAAACCATTGAAATAAATCGAATGAATTTTAAATTCCTCTATATTTCTATTAATAAACTTCCAAATACAAAAGAAAATTCCAAATTAATCACTTCAGATTTGCCTCCGCCTCCCCGTCCGTCGTCTGGGCTGGCTGCTTGCCTTTCCCTTTGTTCGTTTCTCACGAATTTCGTATACTAGATAAGATACACTCCTCCATCCAAATTGGAATACTCCAAAATTCATTTCAAGTCGCAAAATCGGTTACTTCAAAACACTTAAATCAAGGACTCTGGCGATTTTTTGATTTCCTACCTCAATCTATAACTGCGAAAGCCGCGCACAAATAATAAAAAACAAAATGCTTATTTATATGTATTTACCTTTAATTGATCTTGCTATATTTTTGATATATTTTAATCTTATCTCACATAATTCAATTGCTCATACGGTTCTATGTAGTATTGAAATTGTTTCTTTATTGTTGTAATTTTTAATTTTTAAGGAAGTCGGTAACGGTAAATAAGGCGCGCACACACACATAGAGAAACGGTGGGGAGGGTGGTTGCTTGGGGAGTGGAGCAGCGGAGACCACACACTGGGGGAGAGAGAACGAACCGCTTGGCGTTGTGGCGCGAATTCAACTGACAGCTGACAAATTTGAAAATTTCTCTACAGGTCTCCTCCGGGGGAATCGCTCAAACCTGCGGTGATAACACACAAACCCAAGAAGCTCGATAATGCATTATCACAAAGTCATAAACTATTGAGAATATTCGATAGCTCCCCCACTCTCTCTCTCTCCGCTCAATTACTCATAGTTAGATGAGGTTCCCGCCCACGTGGGCAAAGCGCAGGGCATAGAAAAACAAAAAAATTTGCAGATTTTTGAGAGGTGAATATAGAAGTAGAGATGTCGAGAGAATATATATATATTATATATACATATAACAATAATATGATATAGCGACAATGACACTATTTACTATGACCAGAGACCACTGCCCTGCTCCCCACTTGGTCCACGGGCCGTGTGATTAGATTTGTAAGCACAAGTGAATTAGGCTTTCGTCTGTGTAGAATTTGTGTGCGAGAGGCGATTGAAGAGTCGCTTGATTGTCCGCGGTTAGCCGACTGTTTTGATATGTATATCGGATTGATTGGCATTCTGCATTCGTTTGGTCCTCCCAATGTCCCAGATCATGTTCACACCAATCAGCAAGATGCCGACCAATATAATCAGAGTGAAAGTGCCCTGCAATATGGCTGAGGTAACATAATTGTCGCAGGACCAACATGGCTTGGCCTTATAATTCGGATCGACACCAGATTCGATACCTGCAGGGCGAAAAATTAGAAATCGGTTGATAAAATTATTCAAATCAAAACTTTTGACCTTTTATGGTGTTAATCCGTTTCGATTTTCAGCTCATAAGTATGTGAATAAATCAGTTTTAATAAAAAGCCCAAAAGTAGGCATACAATTTTAACTCTAAGCTGGATTAACAGAGCTCTGTTAATGCGGCTATTAACCTTTAGAAGGATTTCAGTGCAGCAACATTTCCACTCACCTTTTGTAATGATATCCAAGTAAAACGAATATAGAGTCAATTGTGAACCATTCTGGGAATGCCCTGTCAATGTGTTGCAGCACAAACTGAACTTTTTGCCAAAGAACGGCAGTTCGGGCAGAAAGAAAGACGTATTGCCATTCAGAGTGAGGCGCGAGATGAGCCAATTGCCGCTATAGGGTAACATCGTGATCGTCAGATAACCCGTATTGACCTTAATTATCATGGTAATTCCTTTACGCACATCTGTGACATCGATCAAGGCCACTGAGATTGCCCCGTCGTTGGCATCGATGGCGATTACCATTCGCTTGTAGTAGGTCAAAGTGCCGATATTCATTTCAACGGCCAAAACTATCTTCTCCATGGCCACAACGCCCCACTTATGGCGTAATATCGTTATATTCCGTGGCTGCTTCTTGGACCGATAGCCCGCTTTGGCAACGGATACAACTTGACGTTTCCGATCACCAGATGAGATCAATTTAAATTCATCTCGACGCCATCGGCGACGCTTCAGAACACGAGCCAATTCATTGTATGAAGTATAAATGTGCAAAAGTTTGTGTGAACATTCCGTCAAATGCTCAGAAATATTGTAGATAAAGGCATCTAAGATAAGAGAGATAAAGATAAATACTATGTTGAGACAGACATCTAATTCGTTTCTTACCATGTTGTTCCAATTGTCGATCTGTGAAATTGAATGCATATATTTCACCCGAACGGCAAGAGATTTTCTCTCCCAGTTCTTTGGTCAATTTGGAAGTATTTCGTTTATCTGGCCACTTGATTTTGCCAATTTTCTCAAAGGCTTTAAGTGGTCTTTCGACTTGACTATAGTAGGTACGGGGGCGCATTCGACGTACGAATGGATAACAATCTTTACAATTGAAGTCCTTGCTTGTTAGCTGAGAGTTATGTCTATTAGAAGAGGGTTCTAGTAAAGTTCCCACTCACCTCCGGTGCCATATAGACCATAAAGATATGATCTTTCGAAAAGGGTTTCAATATTTGACTAAGCTCCGCACTAGGCACCGGTTGGAATATGTTCTTCGATGGCCCTCTGCAAATTAAATTCCATCAAATGTTAGTTCGTTTCCTTTCGGGTTAACTTACAAATCGGCTCCCAATATAAGAACTGGCGGTGTATTGGGTATATAGACACCAGCCAAGGCGTAATTGAACCACAAAAGAAAGATAAATAACATTTTTGCTTACTGATAGAAAGATTTCAAGTTGTTTCTCGATATTTCTGATTAAATTGAAACAATGAAAACCATTTTATACACGCCTGCTTAGTTTATTGGTATTTACTTCTAAAATGTGTTTAGTATTGATCAATGGGTATTTATCAGAGACTATAATAGTTATAAGCTATATTAAAAAAAAAAAAAAAATGACTAACTTATAATATTTTACTCAAGAACATCTTTGCTTACTGATAGCTTCTAGCTTATAATATTTTACTCAAAAAAATAATTCCCCATGTCATGATTTTAATTATTTTTTTCAAAAATAAAAAACTAGCATGTTTTTTTTCTTTTCAAAAATACTAGTTATGCTATGAGTGAAATAAGAAAAATTCAAAATAAAAGTCATTCTTGAAAAATATTTAAAAAATCAACAATAAGCAATAAAAGTGATGTTTTTTTTCTAATAATTATTAAATCGAAGATTTTTTAAAAAATATTTTCAAAATAATATTTATTTTCAGTCCCTGGTATTTATATTTTTGAAGGATAATACTTGAAGTGTGCAACGAACAAAAAGTTCTTTTATATCTTAATATCGTTTCAATGGGATTTATCTATATAAGTATAGATCAAAGATATGTGTACTTCAAATATTTGGAAACCTCTTTTTTATGTTAAGCAAAAATTTTCCCAAATTAAAAAAATCTTTTTTTAGGACGGCAAAGTTTAAAATTTCAAGATTGATTTTGTTTTGCCTTCCATAAAATAAAAAAATTTTGTATTTCTGTTAATTACTAAGTTTCATAATAACATAAGAACTAAAAAATTCGTTAGAACCAAAACTATTTTTAATCCGATCGTTCCCATATTGACAGACAAACAGACGATAAATTCTTCTTGCCTTGGAAATGCTTTCTTCATTGCGTTGCACACTTCTGACCAAAAATAATATTGACTCTTTTTGCAAGGGTGGTATAAAAACTAAAATCCTACTTAGCCAAAACATATTCTTAATGATGTTAGAATTAAAAAAACGCAACAAAAATAATTTGAATAATATTTGCACAAAAATGGTCACCCATCCTCCATGTGTGATGAATGAAGTCTTAGGATCCACATAAGTTTCACTTGTTGTGGTCAGCCTCATGTTGCAAGGTGCTTTCAATGGTTAAAAACAAAAGTTGCCAATTTCAAAAGTAAAGTAAGAAAAAAAACAAACGGCGATAAGATAAATGCGGCAGCAGCTTATCACAATTAACTTGTCTCTCTCTCTCTCTATCTCACAAGCGAATTCCATGCTGAGTTCGTTCTCTCTCAGTTTGAACGCGACACTCTTTTCGAATAGACGTGAAAATGCACACAATATAACTTCAATAGTTAAACGAAAAAAATACAATACAACTACAATAATATATATATAGTATAATATCGAAATTCGAATAGGAATTATCTGTGGAGAATGGCACATAATACGCGCAATTCCGATCTATCGCAGATAGCGGCGAATGCCAACAACATTCCGGATGGTAGGTCGCTGGTCGCGGTGGAAGTGGAACGTAGTGAATGTTAATTTTGTGCTTGTGTTCTTTGCAGACAGTGTGGACTGTGGCATCAAGGGTCTGGGATGGTGTCGTGGTCCGGGATGCCAGAAATATGCCCGCCTAAGGACCTTCGTCCTGGTGCTGTCCCTAACTGGAATGCTACAGGGTGCCTGCGAGTCTTATTTCCGGGTATCGGCCAAACAGGCAGCCTTTCAATTTGGCTACAATCCCTTGATAGTTGGTGAGTAACGAAATTCATGGCCCATTATCAGCAAGGTGTTGGCCTGAATCGTTAGATTTTCCATGTCACTTATCAGTTTTAGCGATATTGTTTACGATTCTCTCGCTCTATGTGCGCTCTCTTATCTTACTCATTCGTCATGAAGTTTGCTCAGGGAATGCGTAATCAAAATAAATTAGCCAAGTTTCTGGACACTAAAACAAGTGCGATCCCACATGTGGATTTCCAGTGTCTTTTTCTAAGAAATAGCTAAAACAGGAGCACATAGATAAAGTGTATCTGAATTTCACAAAATGCGAATTCATTTTCTTGAATCGGTTATCGAATTGCATATACACAGAGATATACTTATAAGTTGGAGTACGAGGTGTAAATACTAAACAGAGAGAGAGAGACTTCTTTTCATAGTGGGTTAGTAAACCTTTAGTATAAGCGAAGAAATGTGAGAAGTGTTGTGAAATTTCACACCAAACACCAAAGCAGCTAACGCATTAAGATGTACAATTGAAATATAGTATCACTTTCTTCTGTAGATACATTGGAATAGTAAATATGAACTTTTCACACATTTTTAACCAACTACTACAATGCGAATGCTAATCCTTGATTAACTGCAGAAAAAAGGAATCCGAAGATTTCATAAATCGTCTTCTCCATGGTTGTCCATAGAAGAGTTGTTGTGAATTTTTACACGAAATTACAATTTACACCGAATGCTAGTCTAGTTCTTTAGATATTGCGTTGCTGGATTTTTATTCATTATCACACTTGAGTCAACGAGATTGATATGTACGATTGTTTTAAATAATTATTCATTTATTCATTTTAATTATTCATTCTTCATAAAGAGATTGAAGGTAATATAACTCAGTGTCCATAAACTTTTAAATGGAAAACAGAAGTTGTTAAAAATTTTAATATAATTAATACACCCTACTTCACCCTAAAAACAGTTAAAGCGACATTAACCTTTAAAAGTCGGAACTGGAACAAAAGTCTAATACATATAATAACTAGTATTGCGATAGGAGAAATAGTTTCATAATTACTTACAATTTACAACTCACTCAATATATCAGTTTAAATAGCTCATTGTGTAGATTAGCTGTTAATTACACATACTAAAAAGAGGTAATATATCGGGGGGTATTGGAGCATCTGCCTTAATAAACTTAAGAGAATCATTGTTTTTAATTTAACCTAAATATAGATTATCCTTCTGAGGGGGAATTCTCATAGTTATATAATAAAATTCCGAAGTATTTCTTCTAATCTAAAATATGGAAATTAACTACAATTTCAATATACCTTTTTCCCAATGGAATAATGTGATAATTGTCTTCTTTAAGTACTAGCGAAATTTCGCAACAATTCCTTGTTTAATATTGTTGGAATAAAGAAATGTAATTTCTAAAATGAATTTATATTTTTAGACAAGTTTAAAAATAACCAACTAAATTTAAGATTCAATAATTTCTTAACTGACATTTTTCATTTAATTTTCAACCTGCAGACGATCAATGCTTTTTTTTTCATATTGGCCAGTCTTACTCATACGTCACCTTTAATCAGTTGTAATCAGAGTTTTGATAAGGTTTCTGTTGGGTGGGAAATACAAGGGAATTAATCATTGTCCCTAAAAAAGGCAACTGAAGTGAACAAATACCAGAAATCTCACTTAGACTGAGCCCTTTGGAAACAATTGATTACTATTTATCGATATTTGTTTCTTTGCAGATTGGCTATTGGTTAGCAGTGGATTATTTCAGGCTGCCTTTGCCTTGGTCTTTGCCTTTTGGGCAGAAGTCTTTCATCCGATCAAGTGGCTGGTGGGAACATTGATGCTTCAGTCGGCCACCTGTGTGATAGCCATGATACCTTCCATTATGAATTTGTGAGTATGGAAATTAGTCAATGCATCCAGATTCTAATTACTCCTCTCTCTCGGTTAGTGCGGATGGAGCCAAGGAGGCGAAGAATGTCCTGGTGGATGCCAATGTTTGTGCCACATCTTTCGCTCTGTTTCAACGCTTGACCATGACGGAGGAGCAGGCCAGTACCATCATTCTGGTGATGCTCTTTGTGCTCCAATTGGCCTTGGGCATGGGTGCTCTGGCCTATTATACTCTGGGAGTGACCTACATCGATGACAATTCGTTATCCCAGGACAGTCCAGCGGTTATCGGAGTCACATTGGCGGCGAAAGTGTTTGGCCAACAAGTTGGGTCGTTCCTGGTCTTGGGTGTGGGCCTCATCAATATAGGCTGGTGGCTGGGATGGATTGTGCTGGCACCGCTCATCTTTGTGGGAGCTGTGCTCGTGGGTCTCTTTCCCAAGCGACTGCCCAAGACGGTTATCCACCAGGCCGCCCAGAGGATAATGGAGCAGTCGAACATGCGCGGATTCGGCAGTCAGTTCTCCACTTATCTCGATGACACCGATTTCTGGCCATCGCTGAAGCGTCTGTTCAACAATCGTCTGCTGATGGTCAATCTGCTGAGCATCATGTGTGTCCAGAGTGCCGTCTTGAACTTCAATCTGCAGGAGGAGAGCTATCTGCAGAGTCGCTTCTTCCTGCCCTTCAACGAGCAGGATGGCCTCACGCAGGAATGGCGCTCCGCCTTCGTCTCCTACTTCCTGCGTCCCCCTGTGATGGCTGTGGGCATGCTGGTTGGTGGCCTGGTCATTGCGAAGGCTCAACTCTCCGCTCGCACCATTACGGGGATTAATATGGGCTTGGGACTGCATCTGGCGGCCATTTTTGTGGGCTACATATTCCTTAACTGCGACGTGGGAGCCATTGCGGGTGTCGTTGGAGGCAAGCTGAGTCAGCCCTATTGCTCCAGTCAGTGTCTGTGCACGCCCACCGCCTTTATGCCCGTCTGTCCGGAGAATAGCAGCATCACATACTTCTCGCCGTGCTATGCCGGCTGCACCAAGCAGACGTCCATCAACAGCTTCTCCATCTACGAGGGATGCACCTGCAATGGCAATCAGACTATGAACTCCAGCGGAGCGGTTAGAGCGACGGCCGGAGCCTGCAGCTCGGAGATTTGCGATCAGGCCATCATTTTCTTTCAAATCCTGAGTGTGTCGGCTGCTTTTCTGGTGGGCGTGGCAGCGGTGGGCAAGACCCTGATCACACTGCGAGCTGTTCTGCCGCAGGATAAGTCCTTGGCCCTGGCCTTTGAGGTGATGATTGTGGGTCTGTTTGCCTATATCCCAGTGCACTTGAGCTACGATCTGGTGACAAGTAAGTCGAGCTCTCCTCGAATCCGATTATCCGAATCTCATACTCTCTTCCCTTGCTAGGAACCACCTGCGTCTACTGGGCCCCCAACTACGAACGTTGTTTGCTGCGCGAGACGCCGAAACATGGCAACATCTTGGACATACTAACCGCCAGCTTAATCCTTGCCGGAGTTCTCTTGGACATTTTGGTCTTCATCTTTGCCAAGGGACTGAATCTCTACAACTGCAAGGTCACGGATAATAACTACACCCCATCTCTGTATGCCGCAGTGCCGCATGAGGACGCGATGACGACGACGACTTCCGTTTCTGCGCCACCAGCCTCGACAGAAGCTAACAGTTCACCCATGCAGCGACGAGATGCGCCGGAACCGCGCTCTGAAATCAGCGTGTTCCGTAATCCCAGCTCGATAACCACATCCTCGGGCGGTGGCCAGAGTATTGTCGAACCCAATGGCAGTGGGGTGACCTATGCCCAGGTCATATTCCCGCCGGACAAGAAGAAGCCAGACGATGGCAGCTCGAGTCCCAAGCGTTTGGCCGTGCTTGCCGATGTGCCAGTCCATCATCTATCAGAGACGGATGTACGCGCTCAGTTGGGTAACCTAAAGTCCTTCAATCCCACCAACACGACGACCACGACCAGCACCATCAATCCTGAGGAGGACCAAGGCCGGGATGAGCTGGACGTGCATAGGAATGGGGAAGATAGTCACCCCGTAGTGGTTAGTCAGCCGCAACCACGACCACAAAGTCCCGAACAGAGGCCCCAGAGTCCTGAAACGGATTTCTAACCTCCCAGGACACACCAAAGAGTATTCTAACTGTTTTTTTAATACAATTTTTAATGTAGTTTAAGTTGAATCCCACGATTTTGAACAAATGTTACGTAACTTGCAAAAGTTACATCCTTAAATCCAAACGAATCACTATATCCTTTGATGGCCCCAACTATAAAAGCTTGGAGCTTTCCAGAAATTAAAATCCTTTGTTCTGCGACAGGATACTAGGTAATTACAGCCAAAACACCAAAAAGGATACTTCTTTTTAAGTTGCGAAAATTCAAGTGCAGGCTATCCTTTAGCTAGATTTAAGTCCTGAAAAAGTCCTTTAGGATGCTGGGCAAAGGATCTTAACTTGAAAGCTAGTGTCTTGTATGTTTGCATACTCTTTTTGTTATGCCAATCGATGCGGATCTTCAGAGATAAAAACACGGAAAAGGATCGATCTCGCCAGGATATGTTTCTTGGTCCTCAAGGAGAAGGGACTGCATCGATCCGCACTCAAGGACTTCTAAAGTATTTTTTTTCCTTGTTTTGGGACTTGCAGAAAATTTACAAGTCTAAAAAACATCAAAGTTCTAACACCCATTTCATCAGTGTTCAAATTTTTGCAAAGGCCTCAAATTTGCAAACCTCTAACAATGCTAATTTTTGGACGATTTCAAAAAGTCATGTGTTTTTTTTGCTGCTCTAAATGTGAGTAAAAAAATGGCATTCAAATCTAAATAACTAATTTTGACCCGATTTTTGAAAAAAATTAAAAACTGCAATCTTTTGATAGCATTTTAAAGTATGTAAAAATGTAATAAGAAATAGATAATAAATTATGAAATCGGTCGAAAATTATCTAAAATACAGCCTAAGGAAAATCGGATATTTGACCAAAATTATACAATTTTTCAAAAAAATTTCAAAAATCCCCAGCTTTGCAACCTTTTAAAGTTTTAGAGGCATTTAAAAGTAGATAAAAATTCGATAAAAACGACATCAAAACTTTGAAAATCGGTCGAAAATTGTCCTTAATACAGCCTTAGGAAAATTTCAATTTTGACCAAACATTTTTCAACATTTGTTTCAAACTTTATGCAAAACTTGCAACTTTGCAAACCTCTAACAATGCTAATTTTTGGACGATTTCAAAAAGTCATGTGTTTTTTTGCTGCTCTAAAGGTGAGTAAAAAAATGGCATTCAAATCTAAAAAACTAATTTTGACCCGATTTTTGAAAAAAATTACACTGTAAAAATTTTCAAAAATCGAGTGGAAACTTTTATTTTCAAAATTGCAATCTTTTGATAGCATTTTAAAGTATGTAAAAATGTAATAAGAAATAGATAATAAATTATGAAATCGGTCAAAAATTGTCTAAAATACAGCCTAAGGAAAATCGGATATTTGACCAAAATTATACAATTTTTCAAAAATCCCCAGCTTTGCAATCTTTCAAAGTTTTGATGGCATTTAAAAGTAGATAAAAATTCGATAAAAACGACATCAAAACTTTGAAAATCGGTCGAAAATTGTCCTTAATACAGCCTTAGGAAAATTTCAATTTTGACCAAACATTTTTCAACATTTGTTTCAAACTTTATGCAAAACTTTCAACTTTGCAAACCTCTAACAATGCTAATTTTTGGACGATTTCAAAAAGTCATGTGTTTTTTTGCTGCTCTAAAGGTGAGTAATAAAATGGCATTCAAATCTAAAAAACTAATTTTGACCCGATTTTTGAAAAAAATTACACTGTAAAAATTTTCAAAAATCGAGTAGAAACTTTTTTTTTCAAAATTGCAATCTTTTGATAGCATTTTAAAGTATGTAAAAATGTAATAAGAAATAGATAATAAATTATGAAATCGGTCAAAAATTGTCTAAAATACAGCCTAAGGAAAATCGGATATTTGACCAAAATTATACAATTTTTCAAAAATCCCCAGCTTTGCAATCTTTCAAAGTTTTGATGGCATTTAAAAGTAAATAAAAATTCGATAAAAACGACTTCAAAACTTTGAAAATCGGTCGAAAATTGTCCTTAATACAGCCTTAGGAAAATTTCAATTTTGACCAAACATTTTTCAACATTTGTTTCAAACTTTATGCAAAACTTTCAACTTTGCAAACCTCTAACAATGCTAATTTTTGGACGATTTCAAAAAGTCATGTGTTTTTTTGCTGCTCTAAAGGTGAGTAATAAAATGGCATTCAAATCTAAAAAACTAATTTTGATCCGATTTTTGAAAAAAGTTACAGTGTAAAAATTTTCAAAAATCGAGTCGAATTTTTTTTTTTCAAAATTGCAATCTTTTGATAACATTTTAAAGTATGTAAAAATGTAATAAGAAATAGATAACAAATTATGAAATCGGTTGAAAATTGTCTAAAATACAGCCTAAGGAAAATCGGAATTTTGACCAAAATCATAAAATTTTTCAAAAAATTTTCAAAAATCCCCTGCTTTGCAATCTTTTAAAGTTTTGATGGCATTGAAAAGTAGATAAAAATTCGATAAAAACGACATCAAAACTTTGAAAATCGGTCGAAAATTGTCCTTAATACAGCCTTAGGAAAATTTCAATTTTGACCAAACATTTTTCAATATTTGTTTCAAACTTTATGCAAAACTTTCAACTTTGCAAACCTCTAACAATGCTAATTTTTGGACGATTTCAAAAAGTCATGTGTTTTTTTGCTGCTCTAAATGTGACTAAAAAAAATGGCATTCAAATCTAAAAAACTAATTTTGACCCGATTTTTGAAAAAAATTACAGTGTATACACTGTAAAAATTTTCAAAAATCGAGTCGAAATTTTTTTTTTCAAAATTGCAATCTTTTGATAGCATTTTAAAGTATGTAAAAATGTAATAAGAAATAGATAACAAATTATGAAATCGGTTCAAAATTGCAATCTTTTGATAGCATTTTAAAGTATGTAAAAATGTAATAAGAAATAGATAACAAATTATGAAATCGGTCGAAAATTGTCTAAAATACAGCCTAAGAAAAATCGGAATTTTTACCAAAATTATACAATTTTTCAAAAAAATTTCAAAAATCCCCAGCTTTGCAATCTTTTAAAGTTTTGATAGCATTGAAAAGTAGATAAAAATTCGATAAAAACGACATCAAAACTTTGAAAATCGGTCGAAAATTGTCCTTAATACAGCCTTAGGAAAATTTCCATTTTGACCAAACATTTTTCAATATTTGTTTCAAACTTTACGCAAAGCTTTCAACTTTGCAAACCTCTAACAATGCTAATTTTTGGACGATTTCAAAAAGTCATGTGTTTTTTTGCTGCTCTAAAGGTAACTAAAAAAATGGCATTCAACCCTAAAAAACTAATTTTGACCCGATTTTTGAAAAAAATTACAGTGTATACACTGTAAAAATTTTCAAAAATCGAGTCGAAATTTTTTTTTTCATAATTGCAATCTTTTGATAACATTTTAAAGTATGTAAAAATGTAATAAGAAATAGATAACAAATTATGAAATCGGTCGAAAATTGTCTAAAATACAGCCTAAGAAAAATCGGAATTTTTACCAAAATTATACAATTTTTCAAAAAAATTTCAAAAATCCCCAGCTTTGCAATCTTTTAAAGTTTTGATAGCATTGAAAAGTAGATAAAAATTCGATAAAAACGACATCAAAACTTTGAAAATCGGTCGAAAATTGTCCTTAATACAGCCTTAGGAAAATTTCCATTTTGACCAAACATTTTTCAATATTTGTTTCAAACTTTATCCAAAACTTTCAACTTTGCAAACCTCTAACAATGCTAATTTTTGGACGATTTCAAAAAGTCATGTGTTTTTTTGCTGCTCTAAAGGTAACTAAAAAAATGGCATTCAACCCTAAAAAACTAATTTTGACCCGATTTTTGAAAAAAATTACAGTGTATACACTGTAAAAATTTTCAAAAATCGAGTCGAAATTTTTTTTTGAGAATTGCAATCTTTTGATAACATTTTAAAGTATGTAAAAATGTAATAAGAAATAGATAACAAATTATGAAATCGGTCGAAAATTGTCTAAAATACAGCCTAAGGAAAATCGGAATTTTGACCAAAATTGTACAATTTTTCAAAAAAATTTCAAAAATCCCCAGCTTTGCAATCTTTTAAAGTTTTGATGGCATTTAAAAGTAGATAAAAATTCGATAAAAACGACATCAAAACTTTAAAAATCGGTCGAAAATTGTCCTTAATACAGCCTTAGGAAAATTTCAATTTTGACCAAACATTTTTCAATATTTGTTTCAAACTTTACGCAAAGCTTTCAACTTTGCAAACCTCTAACAATGCTAATTTTTGGACGATTTCAAAAAGTCATGTGTTTTTTTGCTGCTCTAAATGTGACTAAAAAAATGGCATTCAAATCTAAAAAACTAATTTTGACCCGATTTTTGAAAAAAATTACAGTGTATACACTGTAAAAATTTTCAAAAATCGAGTTGAAATTTTTTTTTTTCAAAATTGCAATCTTTTGATAGCATTTTAAAGTATGTAAAAATGTAATAAGAAATAGATAACAAATTATGAAATCGGTCGAAAATTGTCTAAAATACAGCCTAAGGAAAATCGGAATTTTGACCAAAATTATACAATTTTTCAAAAAATTTTCAAAAATCCCCTGCTTTGCAATCTTTTAAAGTTTTGATGGCATTGAAAAGTAGATAAAAATTCGATAAAAACGACATCAAAACTTTGAAAATCGGTCGAAAATTGTCCTTAATACAGCCTTAGGAAAATTTTAATTTTGACCAAACATTTTTCAATATTTGTTTCAAACTTTACGCAAAGCTTTCAACTTTGCAAACCTCTAACAATGCTAATTTTTGGACGATTTCAAAAAGTCATGTGTTTTTTTGCTGCTCTAAATGTGACTAAAAAAATGGCATTCAAATCTAAAAAACTAATTTTGACCCGATTTTTGAAAAAAATTACAGTGTATATACACTGTAAAAATTTTCAAAAATCGAGTCGAAATTTTTTTTTTGAAAATTGCAATCTTTTGATAACATTTTAAAGTATGTAAAAATGTAATAAGAAATAGATAACAAATTATGAAATCGGTCGAAAATTGTCTTAAATACAGCCTAAGGAAAATCGGAATTTTGACCAAAATCATAAAATTTTTCAAAAAATTTTCAAAAATCCCCTGCTTTGCAATCTTTTAAAGTTTTGATGGCATTAAAAAGTAGATAAAAATTCGATAAAAACGACATCAAAACTTTGAAAATCGGTCGAAAATTGTCCTTAATACAGCCTTAGGAAAATTTTAATTTTGACCAAACATTTTTCAATATTTGTTTCAAACTTTACGCAAAGCTTTCAACTTTGCAAACCTCTAACAATGCTAATTTTTGGACGATTTCAAAAAGTCATGTGTTTTTTTGCTGCTCTAAATTTGGGTAAAAAAATAGCATTCAAATCTAAAAAACTAATTTTGACCCGATTTTTGAAAAAAATTACAGTGTATACACTGTAAAAATTTTCAAAAATCGAGTCGAAATTTTTTTTTTCAAAATTGCAATCTTTTGATAGCATTTTAAAGTATGTAAAAATGTAATAAGAAATAGATAACAAATTATGAAATCGGTTCAAAATTGCAATCTTTTGATAGCATTTTAAAGTATGTAAAAATGTTATAAGTAATAGATAACAAATTATGAAATCGGTCGAAAATTGTCTAAAATACAGCCTAAGGAAAATCGAAATTTTGACCAAAATTATACAACTTTCAAAAAATTTTCAAAAATTTCCAGCTTTGCAACCTTTTCAAGTTTTGATGGCATTTAAAAGTAGATAAAAATTCGATAAAAACGACATCAAAACTTTGAAAATCGGTCGAAAATTGTCCTTAATACAGCCTTAGGAAAATTTCAATTTTGACCAAACATTTTTCAATATTTGTTTCAAACTTTATGCAAAGCTTTCAACTTTGCAAACCTCTAACAATGCTAATTTTTGGACGATTTCAAAAAGTCATGTGTTTTTTTGCTGCTCTAAATGTGACTAAAAAAATGGCATTCAAATCTAAAAAACTAATTTTGACCCGATTTTTGAAAAAAATTACAGTGTATACACTGTAAAAATTTTCAAAAATCGAGTCGAAATTTTTTTTTTCAAAATTGCAATCTTTTGATAGCATTTTAAAGTATGTAAAAATGTAATAAGAAATAGATAACAAATTATGAAATCGGTCGAAAATTGTCTAAAATACAGCCTAAGGAAAATCGGAATTTTGACCAAAATTATACAATTTTTCAAAAAATTTTCAAAAATCCCCTGCTTTGCAATCTTTTAAAGTTTTGATGGCATTGAAAAGTAGATAAAAATTCGATAAAAACGACATCAAAACTTTGAAAATCGGTCGAAAATTGTCCTTAATACAGCCTTAGGAAAATTTCAATTTTGACCAAACATTTTTCAATATTTGTTTCAAACTTTATGCAAAACTTTCAACTTTGCAAACCTCTAACAATGCTAATTTTTGGACGATTTCAAAAAGTCATGTGTTTTTTTGCTGCTCTAAATTTGAGCAAAAAAATAGCATTCAAATCTAAAAAACTAATTTTGACCCGATTTTTGAAAAAAATTACAGTGTATACACTGTAAAAATTTTCAAAAATCGAGTCGAAATTTGTTTTTTCAAAATTGCAATCTTTTGATAACATTTTAAAGTATGTAAAAATGTAATAAGAAATAGATAACAAATTATGAAATCGGTTGAAAATTGTCTAAAATACAGCCTAAGGAAAATCGGAATTTTGACCAAAATCATAAAATTTTTCAAAAAATTTTTAAAAATCCCCTGCTTTGCAATCTTTTAAAGTTTTGATAGCATTGAAAAGTAGATAAAAATTCGATAAAAACGACATCAAAACTTTGAAAATCGGTCGAAAATTGTCCTTAATACAGCCTTAGGAAAATTTCAATTTTGACCAAACATTTTTCAATATTTGTTTCAAACTTTATGCAAAACTTTCAACTTTGCAAACCTCTAACAATGCTAATTTTTGGACGATTTCAAAAAGTCATGTGTTTTTTTGCTGCTCTAAATTTGGGTAAAAAAATAGCATTCAAATCAAAAAAACTAATTTTGACCCGATTTTTGAAAAAAATTACAGTGTATACACTGTAAAAATTTTCAAAAATCGAGTCGAAATTTTTTTTTTCAAAATTGCAATCTTTTGATAGCATTTTAAAGTATGTAAAAATGTAATAAGAAATAGATAACAAATTATGAAATCGGTTCAAAATTGCAATCTTTTGATAGCATTTTAAAGTATGTAAAAATGTAATAAGAAATAGATAACAAATTATGAAATCGGTCGAAAATTGTCTAAAATACAGCCTAAGGAAAATCGGAATTTTGACCAAAATTATAAAATTTTTCAAAAAAATTTCAAAAATCCCCAGCTTTGCAATCTTTTAAAGTTTTGATGGCATTTAAAAGTAGATAAAAATTCGATAAAAACGACATCAAAACTTTAAAAATCGGTCGAAAATTGTCCTTAATACAGCCTTAGGAAAATTTCAATTTTGACCAAACATTTTTCAATATTTGTTTCAAACTTTATGCAAAGCTTTCAACTTTGCAAACCTCTAACAATGCTAATTTTTGGACGATTTCAAAAAGTCATGTGTTTTTTTGCTACTCTAAATGTGACTAAAAAAATGGCATTCAAATCTAAAAAACTAATTTTGACCCGATTTTTGAAAAAAATTACAGTGTATACACTGTAAAAATTTTCAAAAATCGAGTCGAAATTTTTTTTTTCAAAATTGCAATCTTTTGATAGCATTTTAAAGTATGTAAAAATGTAATAAGAAATAGATAACAAATTATGAAATCGGTCGAAAATTGTCTAAAATACAGCCTAAGGAAAATCGGAATTTTGACCAAAATTGTACAATTTTTCAAAAAAATTTCAAAAATCCCCAGCTTTGCAATCTTTTAAAGTTTTGATGGCATTGAAAAGTAGATAAAAATTCGATAAAAACGACATCAAAACTTTGAAAATCGGTCGAAAATTGTCCTTAATACAGCCTTAGGAAAATTTCAATTTTGACCAAACATTTTTCAATATTTGTTTCAAACTTTATGCAAAACTTTCAACTTTGCAAACCTCTAACAATGCTAATTTTTGGACGATTTCAAAAAGTCATGTGTTTTTTTGCTGCTCTAAATGTGACTAAAAAAATGGCATTCAAATCTAAAAAACTAATTTTGACCCGATTTTTGAAAAAAATTACAGTGTATACACTGTAAAAATTTTCAAAAATCGAGTCGAAATTTTTTTTTTCAAAATTGCAATCTTTTGATAGCATTTTAAAGTATGTAAAAATGTAATAAGAAATAGATAACAAATTATGAAATCGGTCGAAAATTGTCTAAAATACAGCCTAAGGAAAATCGGAATTTTGACCAAAATTATACAATTTTTCAAAAAAATTTCAAAAATCCCCAGCTTTGCAATCTTTTAAAGTTTTGATGGCATTTAAAAGTAGATAAAAATTCGATAAAAACGACATCAAAACTTTAAAAATCGGTCGAAAATTGTCTTTAATACAGCCTTAGGAAAATTTCAATTTTGACCAAACATTTTTCAATATTTGTTTCAAACTTTATGCAAAACTTTCAACTTTGCAAACCTCTAACAATGCTAATTTTTGGACGATTTCAAAAAGTCATGTGTTTTTTTGCTGCTCTAAATGTGACTAAAAAAATGGCATTCAAATCTAAAAAACTAATTTTGACCCGATTTTTGAAAAAAATTACAGTGTATACACTGTAAAAATTTTCAAAAATCGAGTCGAAATTTTTTTTTTGAAAATTGCAATCTTTTGATAACATTTTAAAGTATGTAAAAATGTAATAAGAAATAGATAACAAATTATGAAATCGGTCGAAAATTGTCTAAAATACAGCCTAAGAAAAATCGGAATTTTGACCAAAATTATACAATTTTTCAAAAAAATTTCAAAAATCCCCAGCTTTGCAATCTTTTAAAGTTTTGATGGCATTTAAAAGTAGATAAAAATTCGATAAAAACGACATCAAAACTTTAAAAATCGGTCGAAAATTGTCCTTAATACAGCCTTAGGAAAATTTCAATTTTGACCAAACATTTTTCAATATTTGTTTCAAACTTTATGCAAAGCTTTCAACTTTGCAAACCTCTAACAATGCTAATTTTTGGACGATTTCAAAAAGTCATGTGTTTTTTTGCTGCTCTAAATGTGACTAAAAAAATGGCATTCAAATCTAAAAAACTAATTTTGACCCGATTTTTGAAAAAATTACAGTGTATACACTGTAAAAATTTTCAAAAATCGAGTCGAAATTTTTTTTTCAAAATTGCAATCTTTTGATAACATTTTAAAGTATGTAAAAATGTAATAAGAAATA
This sequence comes from Drosophila sp. 14030-0761.01, assembly GCA_018150735.1. Taxonomy (NCBI): domain Eukaryota; kingdom Metazoa; phylum Arthropoda; class Insecta; order Diptera; family Drosophilidae; genus Drosophila; species Drosophila sp. 14030-0761.01. The sequence continues at coordinate 5,098,935 of JAECWO010000099.1, forward strand.
GATAACAAATTATGAAATCGGTCGAAAATTGTCTAAAATACAGCCTAAGGAAAATCGGAATTTTGACCAAAATTATACAATTTTTCAAAAAAATTTCAAAAATCCCCAGCTTTGCAATCTTTTAAAGTTTTGATGGCATTTAAAAGTAGTTAAAAATTCGATAAAAACGACATCAAAACTTTAAAAATCGGTCGAAAATTGTCCTTAATACAGCCTTAGGAAAATTTCAATTTTGACCAAACATTTTTCAATATTTGTTTCAAACTTTATGCAAAGCTTTCAACTTTGCAAACCTCTAACAATGCTAATTTTTGGACGATTTCAAAAAGTCATGTGTTTTTTTGCTGCTCTAAATGTGACTAAAAAAATGGCATTCAAATCTAAAATATCAAAGAAGCTAACTTCGGCTAAGCCAAAGTTTGTATACCCTTGCAGCCCTTGACCATTACATTTTATTTCCTAAACAATTTTTTGTTTCTTTATCCAATAAATAAATATTTTAAATACATTGGCCGGGGGCAGCCAATCGCCAAATAGTAAGCGTGATATTCATATTCACACACACACAATCGCAATTTTGACACTTATGTGTGCACTGCTGCCATAAGCAGTGCTTTGCTGCCATAAGCAGTGCTTTGCTGCCATAAGCAGTGCACGCTATATAGGCAAATTTTATATCTTCGAAATCAGGCGTTATGTTTATCCGATTGTTTTGAAATTCACGCATATGATGAAATCCCTTTTTATTTATGTACATAATCAGTTTGGATAAGATTGTTCAAAAAATATAGAAGTTATTCGCATTTAACGTTTGTATTTGTATGGCAGCTATATGATATAGTTGTCCGATCTTATTCAAAATCGCAGATGTGCATGTGGCTGTATAGAAAAGCTTATATACGAACTTTGAATGCAAAAATTTTCAAAAATCGAGTCGAAATTTTTTTTTTTCAAAATTGCAATCTTTTGATAGCATTTTAAAGTATGTAAAAATGTAATAAGAAATAGATAACAAATTATGAAATCGGTCGAAAATTGTCTAAAATACAGCCTAAGGAAAATCGGAATTTTGACCAAAATTGTACAATTTTTCAAAAAAATTTCAAAAATCCCCAGCTTTGCAATCTTTTAAAGTTTTGATGGCATTGAAAAGTAGATAAAAATTCGATAAAAACGACATCAAAACTTTGAAAATCGGTCGAAAATTGTCCTTAATACAGCCTTAGGAAAATTTCAATTTTGACCAAACATTTTTCAATATTTGTTTCAAACTTTATGCAAAGCTTTCAACTTTGCAAACCTCTAACAATGCTAATTTTTGGACGATTTCAAAAAGTCATGTGTTTTTTTGCTGCTCTAAATGTGACTAAAAAAATGGCATTCAAATGGCATTCAAACCAAAATCATAAAATTTTTCAAAAATCCCCAGCTTTGCAATCTTTTAAAGTTTTGATGGCATTTAAAAGTAGATAAAAATTCGATAAAAACGACATCAAAACTTTAAAAATCGGTCGAAAATTGTCTTTAATACAGCCTTAGGAAAATTTCAATTTTGACCAAACATTTTTCAATATTTGTTTCAAACTTTATGCAAAGCTTTCAACTTTGCAAACCTCTAACAATGCTAATTTTTGGACGATTTCAAAAAGTCATGTGTTTTTTTGCTGCTCTAAATGTGACTAAAAAAATGGCATTCAAATCTAAAAAACTAATTTTGACCCGATTTTTGAAAAAAATTACAGTGTATACACTGTAAAAATTTTCAAAAATCGAGTCGAAATTTTTTTTTTCAAAATTGCAATCTTTTGATAACATTTTAAAGTATGTAAAAATGTAATAAGAAATAGATAACAAATTATGAAATCGGTCGAAAATTGTCTAAAATACAGCCTAAGGAAAATCGGAATTTTGACCAAAATTATACAATTTTTCAAAAAAATTTCAAAAATCCCCAGCTTTGCAATCTTTTAAAGTTTTGATGGCATTTAAAAGTAGTTAAAAATTCGATAAAAACGACATCAAAACTTTAAAAATCGGTCGAAAATTGTCCTTAATACAGCCTTAGGAAAATTTCAATTTTGACCAAACATTTTTCAATATTTGTTTCAAACTTTATGCAAAGCTTTCAACTTTGCAAACCTCTAACAATGCTAATTTTTGGACGATTTCAAAAAGTCATGTGTTTTTTTGCTGCTCTAAATGTGACTAAAAAAATGGCATTCAAATCTAAAATATCAAAGAAGCTAACTTCGGCTAAGCCAAAGTTTGTATACCCTTGCAGCCCTTGACCATTACATTTTATTTCCTAAACAATTTTTTGTTTCTTTATCCAATAAATAAATATTTTAAATACATTGGCCGGGGGCAGCCAATCGCCAAATAGTAAGCGTGATATTCATATTCACACACACACAATCGCAATTTTGACACTTATGTGTGCACTGCTGCCATAAGCAGTGCTTTGCTGCCATAAGCAGTGCTTTGCTGCCATAAGCAGTGCACGCTATATAGGCAAATTTTATATCTTCGAAATCAGGCGTTATGTTTATCCGATTGTTTTGAAATTCACGCATATGATGAAATCCCTTTTTATTTATGTACATAATCAGTTTGGATAAGATTGTTCAAAAAATATAGAAGTTATTCGCATTTAACGTTTGTATTTGTATGGCAGCTATATGATATAGTTGTCCGATCTTATTCAAAATCGCAGATGTGCATGTGGCTGTATAGAAAAGCTTATATACGAACTTTGAATGCCATAGCTCTAAAACTGTGGGACTAGATCGCGAAGCACCAGACAGACAGACGGACAGACGGACAGAAGGACAGACGGACAGACGGACAGACGGACATGGCTATATCAACTCGTCTTCTCTTGCTGATCAAGAATATATATACTTTATGGGGTCGGAAACGATCCCTTCTCTGCGTTACAAACATCTGACCAATTTTATAATACCCTCTACAAGGGTATAAAAACTAATTTTGACCCGATTTTTGAAAAAAATTACACTGTAAAAATTTTCAAAAATCGAGTCGAAATTTTTTTTTTCAAAATTGCAATCTTTTGATAGCATTTTAAAGTATTTAAAAATGTAATAAGAAATAGATAACAAATTATGAAATCGGTCGAAAATTGTCTAAAATACAGCCTAAGAAAAATCGGAATTTTTACCAAAATTATACAATTTTTCAAAAAATTTTCAAAAATCCCCAGCTTTGCAATCTTTTAAAGTTTTGATAGCATTGAAAAGTAGATAAAAATTCGATAAAAACGACATTAAAACTTTGAAAATCGGTCGAAAATTGTCCTTAATACAGCCTTAGGAAAATTTCAATTTTGACCAAACATTTTTCAATATTTGTTTCAAACTTTATGCAAAGCTTTCAACTTTGCAAACCTCTACCAATGCTAATTTTTGGACGATTTCAAAAAGTCATGTGTTTTTTTGCTGCTCTAAATGTGACTAAAAAAATGGCATTCAAATCTAAAAAACTAATTTTGACCCGATTTTTGAAAAAAATTACAGTGTATACACTGTAAAAATTTTCAAAAATCGAGTCGAAATTTTTTTTTTCAAAATTGCAATCTTTTGATAACATTTTAAAGTATTTAAAAATGTAATAAGAAATAGATAACAAATTATGAAATCGGTCGAAAATTGTCTAAAATACAGCCTAAGGAAAATCGGAATTTTGACCAAAATTATACAATTTTTCAAAAAAATTTCAAAAATCCCCAGCTTTGCAATCTTTTAAAGTTTTGATGGCATTTAAAAGTAGTTAAAAATTCGATAAAAACGACATCAAAACTTTAAAAATCGGTCGAAAATTGTCCTTAATACAGCCTTAGGAAAATTTCAATTTTGACCAAACATTTTTCAATATTTGTTTCAAACTTTATGCAAAGCTTTCAACTTTGCAAACCTCTAACAATGCTAATTTTTGGACGATTTCAAAAAGTCATGTGTTTTTTTGCTGCTCTAAATTTGAGTAAAAAAATGGCATTCAAATCTAAAAAACTAATTTTGACCCGATTTTTGAAAAAAATTACAGTGTATACACTGTAAAAATTTTCAAAAATCGAGTCGAAATTTTTTTTTTCAAAATTGCAATCTTTTGATAACATTTTAAAGTATGTAAAAATGTAATAAGAAATAGATAACAAATTATGAAATCGGTCGAAAATTGTCTAAAATACAGCCTAAGGAAAATCGGAATTTTGACCAAAATTATACAATTTTTCAAAAAAATTTCAAAAATCCCCAGCTTTGCAATCTTTTAAAGTTTTGATGGCATTTAAAAGTAGTTAAAAATTCGATAAAAACGACATCAAAACTTTAAAAATCGGTCGAAAATTGTCCTTAATACAGCCTTAGGAAAATTTCAATTTTGACCAAACATTTTTCAATATTTGTTTCAAACTTTATGCAAAGCTTTCAACTTTGCAAACCTCTAATAATGCTAATTTTTGGACGATTTCAAAAAGTCATGTGTTTTTTTGCTGCTCTAAATTTGAGTAAAAAAATGGCATTCAAATCTAAAAAACTAATTTTGACCCGATTTTTGAAAAAAATTACAGTGTATACACTGTAAAAATTTTCAAAAATCGAGTCGAAATTTTTTTTTTCAAAATTGCAATCTTTTGATAACATTTTAAAGTATGTAAAAATGTAATAAGAAATAGATAACAAATTATGAAATCGGTCGAAAATTGTCTAAAATACAGCCTAAGGAAAATCGGAATTTTGACCAAAATTATACAATTTTTCAAAAAAATTTCAAAAATCCCCAGCTTTGCAATCTTTTAAAGTTTTGATGGCATTGAAAAGTAGATAAAAATTCGATAAAAACGACATCAAAATTTTAAAAATCGGTCGAAAATTGTCCTTAATACAGCCTTAGGAAAATTTCAATTTTGACCAAACATTTTTCAATATTTGTTTCAAACTTTATGCAAAGCTTTCAACTTTGCAAACCTCTAACAATGCTAATTATTGGACGATTTCAAAAAGTCATGTGTTTTTTTGCTGCTCTAAATGTGACTAAAAAAATGGCATTCAAATCTAAAAAACTAATTTTGACCCGATTTTTGAAAAAAATTACAGTGTATACACTGTAAAAATTTTCAAAAATCGAGTCGAAATTTTTTTTTTCAAAATTGCAATCTTTTGATAGCATTTTAAAGTATGTCAAAATGTAATAAGAAATAGATAACAAATTATGAAATCGGTTCAAAATTGCAATCTTTTGATAGCATTTTAAAGTATGTAAAAATGTAATAAGAAATAGATAACAAATTATGAAATCGGTCGAAAATTGTCTAAAATACAGCCTAAGAAAAATCGGAATTTTGACCAAAATTATACAATTTTTCAAAAAATTTTCAAAAATCCCCAGCTTTGCAACCTTTTAAAGTTTTAATGGCATTTAAAAGTAGATAAAAATTCGATAAAAACGACATCAAAACTTTGAAAATCGGTCGCAAATTGTCCTTAATACAGCCTTAGGAAAATTTCAATTTTGACAAAACATTTTTCAATATTTGTTTCAAACTTTATGCAAAACTTTCAACTTTGCAAACCTCTAACAATGCTAATTTTTGGACGATTTCAAAAAGTCATGTGTTTTTTTGCTGCTCTAAATGTGACTAAAAAAATGGCATTCAAATCTAAAAAACTAATTTTGACCCGATTTTTGAAAAAAATTACAGTGTATACACTGTAAAAATTTTCAAAAATCGAGTCGAAATTTTTTTTTTCAAAATTGCAATCTTTTGATAGCATTTTAAAGTATGTCAAAATGTAATAAGAAATAGATAACAAATTATGAAATCGGTTCAAAATTGCAATCTTTTGATAGCATTTTAAAGTATGTAAAAATGTAATAAGAAATAGATAACAAATTATGAAATCGGTCGAAAATTGTCTAAAATACAGCCTAAGAAAAATCGGAATTTCGAGCAAAAATATACAACTTTTCAAAACATTTTCATAATCCCCAGCCATGAAATCTTTTAGAGCTTGAATGGCACTTAATAGGAGATGAAAATTAGAAAAAAAAACTACATCAAAACTTTAAATATCGGTAAAAAATTGTCCTAAATACAGCTTTCAGAATATTACAATTTTGTCTAAAATTTGTTCAATAACTGTTCCAAAATTTCTTTTAATAACGCCAACTTTGCAATTCTCTAACTATGCCATTTTTTTCTGAACCTTCGAAAAACTCGAGATGTATTTTGTTTATCAAAAAACTCTTTTTTAATTCTAGCTCCCAGAAAGACCTTCCTTGATCTTATAGTGACAGTTGCAACTTATAATGGACTTCAATCTGACAATAGGATATTCGGACGGATAGAATGACATCTGTGGTTTTTTGTGACTCTTTGGCCATTTTGACGAATAACCCCCAAACAGAAAATTCGATGTACGTAAATTATAAAAAAAACGCATATTTATTGATAATTCAGGTACAATAATTGTTAATTACATACAATAAAATTAGGTGTTTTTTATAGTAAAACAAAAATTTAATAATAATAAAAACAAAAAATTAAAAAAAAAACATTGTTTTATTTAGACATAGCACCGCAGGACATGCACCGATTCCTTTAAGATATTTTAAGCTCCTCCAGGAACAATTTTTTAGCACATTAAAGTCCATGGTGATCAACGTCGATCCTGAAAGGTCCATCGCGGAGCTAAAATGGAAAGATTTTTTTATTTGAATATCGGTAAAAAATTGTTCTAAATACAGCCTTAGGAAATTTTGAATTTTGACTAAACATTTTTCATGCTAATGCTAATTTTTGGACGATTTCAAAAAGTCATGTGTTTTTTTGCTAACTGTGAGTAAAAAAATGGCATTCAAATCTAAAAAACTAATTTTGATCCGAGTTTTGAAAAAAATTATACAATTTTTCAAAAAATTTTCAAAAATCCCCAGCTTTGCAATCTTTAAAAGTTTTGATGGCATTTAAAAGTAGATAAAAATTCGTTAAAAACGACATCAAAACTTTGAAAATCGGTCGAAAATTGTCCTTAATACAGCCTTAGGAAAATTTAAATTTTGACCAAACATTTTTCAATATTTGTTTCAAACTTTATGCAAAACTTTCAACTTTGCAAACCTCTAACAATGCTAATTTTTGGACGATTTCAAAAAGTCATGTGTTTTTTTGCTGCTCTAATATACACTGTAAAAATTTTTTAAAAATCGAGTCTAAATTTTTTTTTTGAAAATTGCAATCTTTTGATAGCATTTTAAAGTATGTAAAAATGTAATAAGAAATAGATAACAAATTATGAAATCGGTCGAAAATTGTCTAAAATACAACCTAAGGAAAATCGGAATTTTGACCAAAATCATACAATTTTTCAAAAAATTTTCAAAAATCCCCCGCTTTGCAATCTTTTAAAGTTTTGATGGCATTTAAAAGTAGATAAAAATTCGATAAAAACGACATCAAAACTTTGAAAATCGGTCGAAAATTGTCCTTAATACAGCCTTAGGAAAATTTCAATTTTGACCAAACATTTTTCAATATTTGTTTCAAACTTTATGCAAAACTTTCAACTTTGCAAACCTCTAACAATGCTAATTTTTGGACGATTTCAAAAAGTCATGTGTTTTTTTGCTGCTCTAAATGTGACTAAAAAAATGGCATTCAAATCTAAAAAACTAATTTTGACCCGATTTTTGAAAAAAATTACAGTGTATACTGTAAAAATTTTCAAAAATCGAGTCGAAATTTTTTTTTTTCAAAATTGCAATCTTTTGATAGCCTTTTAAAGTATGTAAAAATGTAATAAGAAATACATAACAAATTATGAAATCGGTCGCAAATTGTCCTTAATACAGCCTTAGGAAAATTTAAATTTTGACCAAACATTTTTCAATATTTGTTTCAAACTTTATGCAAAACTTTCAACTTTGCAAACCTCTAACAATGCTAATTTTTGGACGATTTCAAAAAGTCATGTGTTTTTTTGCTGCTCTAATATACACTGTAAAAATTTTTTAAAAATCGAGTCTAAATTTTTTTTTTGAAAATTGCAATCTTTTGATAGCATTTTAAAGTATGTAAAAATGTAATAAGAAATAGATAACAAATTATGAAATCGGTCGAAAATTGTCTAAAATACAACCTAAGGAAAATCGGAATTTTGACCAAAATCATACAATTTTTCAAAAATTTTCAAAAATCCCCCGCTTTGCAATCTTTTAAAGTTTTGATGGCATTTAAAAGTAGATAAAAATTCGATAAAAACGACATCAAAACTTTGAAAATCGGTCGAAAATTGTCCTTAATACAGCCTTAGGAAAATTTCAATTTTGACCAAACATTTTTCAATATTTGTTTCAAACTTTATGCAAAACTTTCAACTTTGCAAACCTCTAACAATGCTAATTTTTGGACGATTTCAAAAAGTCATGTGTTTTTTTGCTGCTCTAAATGTGACTAAAAAAATGGCATTCAAATCTAAAAAACTAATTTTGACCCGATTTTTGAAAAAAATTACAGTGTATACTGTAAAAATGTTCAAAAATCGAGTCGAAATTTTTTTTTCAAAATTGCAATCTTTTGATAGCATTTTAAAGTATTTAAAAATGTAATAAGAAATAGATAACAAATTATGAAATCGGTCGAAAATTGTCTAAAATACAGCCTAAAAAAAATCGGAATTTTTACCAAAATTATACAATTTTTCAAAAAATTTTCAAAAATCCCCAGCTTTGCAATCTTTTAAAGTTTTGATGGCATTGAAAAGTAGATAAAAATTCGATAAAAACGACATCAAAACTTTGAAAATCGGTCGAAAATTGTCCTTAATACAGCCTTAGGAAAATTTCAATTTTGACCAAACATTTTTCAATATTTGTTTCAAACTTTATGCAAAGCTTTCAACTTTGCAAACCTCTAACAATGCTAATTTTTGGACGATTTCAAAAAGTCATGTGTTTTTTTGCTGCTCTAAATGTGACTAAAAAAATGGCATTCAAATCTAAAAAACTAATTTTGACCCGATTTTTGAAAAAAATTACAGTGTATACACTGTAAAAATTTTCAAAAATCGAGTCTAAATTTTTTTTTTCAAAATTGCAATCTTTTGATAGCATTTTAAATTATGTAAAAATGTAATAAGAAATACATAACAAATTATGAAATCGGTCGAAAATTGTCTAAAATACAGCATAAGAAAAATCGGAATTTTTACCAAAATTATACAATTTTTCAAAAAATTTTCAAAAATCCCCAGCTTTGCAATCTTTTAAAGTTTTTAAAGCATTTAAAAGTAGATAAAAATTCGATAAAAACGACATCAAAACTTTGAAAATCGGTCGAAAATTGTCCTTAATACAGCCTTAGGAAAATTTCAATTTTGACCAAACATTTTTCAATATTTGTTTCAAACCTTATGCAAAGCTTTCAACTTTGCAAACCTCTAACAATGCTAATTTTTGGACGATTTCAAAAAGTCATGTGTTTTTTTGCTGCTCTAAATGTGACTAAAAAAATGGCATTCAAATCTAAAAAACTAATTTTGACCCGATTTTTGAAAAAAATTACAGTGTACACTGTAAAAATTTTCAAAAATCGAGTCGAAATTTTTTTTTTTCAAAATTGCAATCTTTTGATAGCCTTTTAAAGTATGTAAAAATGTAATAAGAAATACATAACAAATTATGAAATCGGTCGCAAATTGTCCTTAATACAGCCTTAGGAAAATTTAAATTTTGACCAAACATTTTTCAATATTTGTTTCAAACTTTATGCAAAACTTTCAACTTTGCAAACCTCTAACAATGCTAATTTTTGGACGATTTCAAAAAGTCATGTGTTTTTTTGCTGCTCTAATATACACTGTAAAAATTTTTTAAAAATCGAGTCTAAATTTTTTTTTTGAAAATTGCAATCTTTTGATAGCATTTTAAAGTATGTAAAAATGTAATAAGAAATAGATAACAAATTATGAAATCGGTCGAAAATTGTCTAAAATACAACCTAAGGAAAATCGGAATTTTGACCAAAATCATACAATTTTTCAAAAATTTTCAAAAATCCCCCGCTTTGCAATCTTTTAAAGTTTTGATGGCATTTAAAAGTAGATAAAAATTCGATAAAAACGACATCAAAACTTTGAAAATCGGTCGAAAATTGTCCTTAATACAGCCTTAGGAAAATTTCAATTTTGACCAAACATTTTTCAATATTTGTTTCAAACTTTATGCAAAACTTTCAACTTTGCAAACCTCTAACAATGCTAATTTTTGGACGATTTCAAAAAGTCATGTGTTTTTTTGCTGCTCTAAATGTGACTAAAAAAATGGCATTCAAATCTAAAAAACTAATTTTGACCCGATTTTTGAAAAAAATTACAGTGTATACTGTAAAAATTTTCAAAAATCGAGTCGAAATTTTTTTTCTTTTGATAGCATTTTAAAGTATTTAAAAATGTAATAAGAAATAGATAACAAATTATGAAATCGGTCGAAAATTGTCTAAAATACAGCCTAAGAAAAATCGGAATTTTGACCAAAATCATACAATTTTTCAAAAAATTTTCAAAAATCCCCAGCTTTGCAATCTTTTAAAGTTTTGATGGCATTTAAAAGTAGATAAAAATTCGATAAAAACGACATCAAAACTTTGAAAATCGGTCGAAAATTGTCCTTAATACAGCCTTAGGAAAATTTCAATTTTGACCAAACATTTTTCAATATTTGTTTCAAACTTTATGCAAAGCTTTCAACTTTGCAAACCTCTAACAATGCTAATTTTTGGACGATTTCAAAAAGTCATGTGTTTTTTTGCTGCTCTAAATGTGACTAAAAAAATGGCATTCAAATCTAAAAAACTAATTTTGACCCGATTTTTGAAAAAAATTACAGTGTATACACTGTAAAAATTTTCAAAAATCGAGTCTAAATTTTTTTTTGAAAATTGCAATCTTTTGATAGCATTTTAAAGTATGTAAAAATGTAATAAGAAATAGATAACAAATTATGAAATCGGTCGAAAATTGTCTAAAATACAGCCTAAGAAAAATCGGAATTTTGACCAACATTATACAATTTTTCAAAAATCCCCAGCTTTGCAATCTTTTAAAGTTTTGATGGCATTTAAAAGTAGATAAAAATTCGATAAAAACGACATCAAAACTTTGAAAATCGGTCGAAAATTGTCCTTAATACAGCCTTAGGAAAATTTAAATTTTGACCAAACATTTTTCAATATTTGTTTCAAACTTTATGCAAAACTTTCAACTTTGCAAACCTCTAACAATGCTAATTTTTGGACGATTTCAAAAAGTCATGTGTTTTTTTGCTGCTCTAAATGTGACTAAAAAAATGGCATTCAAATCTAAAAAACTAATTTTGACCCGATTTTTGAAAAAAATTACAGTGTATACACTGTAAAAATTTTCAAAAATCGAGTCTAAATTTTTTTTTTGAAAATTGCAATCTTTTGATAGCATTTTAAAGTATGTAAAAATGTAATAAGAAATAGATAACAAATTATGAAATCGGTCGAAAATTGTCAAAAATACAGCCTAAGAAAAATCGGAATTTTGACCAAAATTATACAATTTTTAAAAAAATTTTCAAAAATCCCCAGCCTTGCAACCTTTTAAAATTTTAATGGCATTTAAAAGTAGATAAAAATTCGATAAAAACGACATCAAAACTTTGAAAATCGGTCGCAAATTGTCCTTAATACAGCCTTAGGAAAATTTCAATTTTGACCAAACATTTTTCAATATTTGTTTCAAACTTTATGCAAAACTTTCAACTTTGCAAACCTCTAACAATGCTAATTTTTGGACGATTTCAAAAAGTCATGTGTTTTTTTGCTGCTCTAAATGTGACTAAAAAAATGGCATTCAAATCTAAAAAACTAATTTTGACCCGATTTTTGAAAAAAATTACAGTGTATACACTGTAAAAATTTTCAAAAATCGAGTCTAAATTTTTTTTTTGAAAATTGCAATCTTTTGATAGCATTTTAAAGTATGTAAAAATGTAATAAGAAATAGATAACAAATTATGAAATCGGTCGAAAATTGTCTAAAATACAGCCTAAGAAAAATCGGAATTTTGACCAACATTATACAATTTTTCAAAAATCCCCAGCTTTGCAATCTTTTAAAGTTTTGATGGCATTTAAAAGTAGATAAAAATTCGATAAAAACGACATCAAAACTTTGAAAATCGGTCGAAAATTGTCCTTAATACAGCCTTAGGAAAATTTAAATTTTGACCAAACATTTTTCAATATTTGTTTCAAACTTTATGCAAAGCTTTCAACTTTGCAAACCTCTAACAATGCTAATTTTTGGACGATTTCAAAAAGTCATGTGTTTTTTTGCTGCTCTAAATGTGACTAAAAAAATGGCATTCAAATCTAAAAAACTAATTTTGACCCGATTTTTGAAAAAAATTACAGTGTATACACTGCAAAAATTTTCAAAAATCGAATCGAAATTTTTTTTTTGAAAATTGCAATTTTTTGATAACATTTTAAAGTATGTAAAAATGTAATAAGAAATAGATAACAAATTATGAAATCGGTCGAAAATTGTCAAAAATACAGCCTAAGAAAAATCGGAATTTTGACCAAAATTATACAATTTTTCAAAAAATTTTCAAAAATCCCCAGCCTTGCAACCTTTTAAAATTTTAATGGCATTTAAAAGTAGATAAAAATTCGATAAAAACGACATCAAAACTTTGAAAATCGGTCGCAAATTGTCCTTAATACAGCCTTAGGAAAATTTCAATTTTGACCAAACATTTTTCAATATTTGTTTCAAACTTTATGCAAAACTTTCAACTTTGCAAACCTCTAACAATGCTAATTTTTGGACGATTTCAAAAAGTCATGTGTTTTTTTGCTGCTCTAAATGTGACTAAAAAAATGGCATTCAAATCTAAAAAACTAATTTTGACCCGATTTTTGAAAAAAATTATTTTCAAAAATCGAATCGAAATTTTTTTTTTTGAAAATTGCAATTTTTTGATAACATTTTAAAGTATGTAAAAATGTAATAAGAAATAGATAACAAATTATGAAATCGGTCGAAAATTGTCAAAAATACAGCCTAAGAAAAATCGGAATTTTGACCAAAATTATACAATTTTTCAAAAAATTTTCAAAAATCCCCAGCTTTGCAACCTTTTAAAATTTTAATGGCATTTAAAAGTAGATAAAAATTCGATAAAAACGACATCAAAACTTTGAAAATCGGTCGCAAATTGTCCTTAATACAGCCTTAGGAAAATTTCAATTTTGACCAAACATTTTTCAATATTTGTTTCAAACTTTATGCAAAACTTTCAACTTTGCAAACCTCTAACAATGCTAATTTTTGGACGATTTCAAAAAGTCATGTGTTTTTTTGCTGCTCTAAATGTGACTAAAAAAATGGCATTCAAATCTAAAAAACTAATTTTGACCCGATTTTTGAAAAAAATTACAGTGTATACACTGTAAAAATTTTCAAAAATCGAATCGAAATTTTTTTTTTGAAAATTGCAATTTTTTGATAACATTTTAAAGTATGTAAAAATGTAATAAGAAATAGATAACAAATTATGAAATCGGTTGAAAATTGTCTAAAATACAACCTAAGGAAAATCGGAATTTTGACCAAAATCATACAATTTTTCAAAAAATTTTCAAAAATCCCCCGCTATGCAATCTTTTAAAGTTTTGATGGCATTTAAAAGTAGATAAAAATTCGATAAAAACGACATCAAAACTTTGAAAATCGGTCGAAAATTGTCCTTAATACAGCCTTAGGAAAATTTCAATTTTGACCAAACATTTTTCAATATTTGTTTCAAACTTTATGCAAAACTTTCAACTTTGCAAACCTCTAACAATGCTAATTTTAGGACGATTTCAAAAAGTCATGTGTTTTTTTGCTGCTCTAAATTTGAGTAAAAAAATAGCATTCAAATCTAAAAACTAATTTTGACCCGATTTTTGAAAAAAATACACTCAAAATTTTCAAAAATCGAGTCGAAAATTTTTTTTCAAAATTGCAATCTTTTGATAGCATTTTAAAGTATGTCAAAATGTAATAAGAAATAGATAACAAATTATGAAATCGGTCGAAAATTGTCTAAAATACAGCCTAAGAAAAATCGGAATTTTGACCAAAATCATACAATTTTTCAAAAAATTTTCAAAAATCCCCAGCTTTGCAATCTTTTAAAGTTTTGATGGCATTTAAAAGTAGATAAAAATTCGATAAAAACGACATCAAAACTTTGAAAATCGGTCGAAAATTGTCCTTAATACAGCCTTAGGAAAATTTCAATTTTGACCAAACACTTTTCAATATTTGTTTCAAACTTTATGCAAAGCTTTCAACTTTGCAAACCTCTAACAATGCTAATTTTTGGACGATTTCAAAAAGTCATGTGTTTTTTTGCTGCTCTAAATGTGACTAAAAAATGGCATTCAAATCTAAAAAACTAATTTTGACCCGATTTTTGAAAAAAATTACAGTGTATACACTGTAAAAATTTTCAAAAATCGAGTCTAAATTTTTTTTTTGAAAATTGCAATCTTTTGATAGCATTTTAAAGTATGTAAAAATGTAATAAGAAATAGATAACAAATTATGAAATCGGTCGAAAATTGTCTAAAATACAGCCTAAGAAAAATCGGAATTTTGACCAACATTATACAATTTTTCAAAAATCCCCAGCTTTGCAATCTTTTAAAGTTTTGATGGCATTTAAAAGTAGATAAAAATTCGATAAAAACGACATCAAAACTTTGAAAATCGGTCGAAAATTGTCCTTAATACAGCCTTAGGAAAATTTAAATTTTGACCAAACATTTTTCAATATTTGTTTCAAACTTTATGCAAAGCTTTCAACTTTGCAAACCTCTAACAATGCTAATTTTTGGACGATTTCAAAAAGTCATGTTTTTTTGCTGCTCTAAATGTGACTAAAAAAATGGCATTCAAATCTAAAAAACTAATTTTGACCCGATTTTTGAAAAAAATTACAGTGTATACACTGTAAAAATTTTCAAAAATCGAGTCGAAATTTTTTTTTCAAAATTGCAATCTTTTGATAGCATTTTAAAGTATGTAAAAATGTAATAAGAAATAGATAACAAATTATGAAATCGGTCGAAAATTGTCTAAAATACAGCCTAAGGAAAATCGGAATTTTGACCAAAATTATACAATTTTTCAAAAAAATTTCAAAAATCCCCAGCTTTGCAATCTTTTAAAGTTTTGATGGCATTTAAAAGTAAATAAAAATTCGATAAAAACGACATCAAAACTTTAAAAATCGGTCGAAAATTGTCCTTAATACAGCCTTAGGAAAATTTTAATTTTGACCAAACCTTTTTCAATATTTGTTTCAAACTTTATGCAAAGCTTTCAACTTTGCAAACCTCTAACAATGCTAATTTTTGGACGATTTCAAAAAGTCATGTGTTTTTTTGCTGCTCTAAATGTGACTAAAAAATGGCATTCAAATCTAAAAAACTAATTTTGACCCGATTTTTGAAAAAAATTACACTGTAAAAATTTTCAAAAATCGAGTCTAAATTTTTTTTTTGAAAATTGCAATCTTTTGATAGCATTTTAAAGTATGTAAAAATGTAATAAGAAATAGATAACAAATTATGAAATCGGTCGAAAATTGTCTAAAATACAGCCTAAGAAAAATCGGAATTTTGACCAACATTATACAATTTTTCAAAAATCCCCAGCTTTGCAATCTTTTAAAGTTTTGATGGCATTTAAAAGTAGATAAAAATTCGATAAAAACGACATCAAAACTTTGAAAATCGGTCGAAAATTGTCCTTAATACAGCCTTAGGAAAATTTAAATTTTGACCAAACATTTTTCAATATTTGTTTCAAACTTTATGCAAAGCTTTCAACTTTGCAAACCTCTAACAATGCTAATTTTTGGACGATTTCAAAAAGTCATGTGTTTTTTTGCTGCTCTAAATGTGACTAAAAAAATGGCATTCAAATCTAAAAAACTAATTTTGACCCGATTTTTGAAAAAAATTACACTGTAAAAATTTTCAAAAATCGAGTCTAAATTTTTTTTTTGAAAATTGCAATCTTTTGATAGCATTTTAAAGTATGTAAAAATGTAATAAGAAATAGATAACAAATTATGAAATCGGTCGAAAATTGTCTAAAATACAGCCTAAGAAAAATCGGAATTTCGAGCAAAAATATACAACTTTTAAAAACATTTTCATAATCCCCAGCCATGAAAGTCTAATTTTTGGACGATTTCAAAAAGTCATGTGTTTATTTGCTGCTCTAAATTTGAGTAAAAAAATAGCATTCAAATCTAAAAAACTAATTTTGACACGATTTTTGAAAAAAATTACAGTGTATACACTGTAAAAATTTTCAAAAATCGAGTCTAAATTTTTTTTTTTGAAAATTGCAATCTTTTGATAGCATTTTAAGTATGTAAAAATGTAATAAGAAATAGATAACAAATTATGAAATCGGTCGAAAATTGTCTAAAATACAGCCTAAGAAAAATCGGAATTTCGAGCAAAAATATACAACTTTTAAAAACATTTTCATAATCCCCAGCCATGAAATCTTTTAGAGCTTGAATGGCACTTAATAGGAGATGAAAATTAGAAAAAAAAACTACATCAAAACTTTAAATATCGGTAAAAAATTGTCCTAAATACAGCTTTCAGAATATTACAATTTTGTCTAAAATTTGTTCAATAACTGTTCCAAAATTTCTTTTAATAACGCCAACTTTGCAATTCTCTAACTATGCCATTTTTTTCTGAACCTTCGAAAAACTCGAGATGTATTTTGTTTATCAAAAAACTCTTTTTTAATTCTAGCTCCCAGAAAGACCTTCCTGGATCTTATAGTGACAGTTGCAACTTATAATGGACTTCAATCTGACAATAGGATATTCGGACGGATAGAATGACATCTGTGGTTTTTTGTGACTCTTTGGCCATTTTGACGAATAACCCCCAAACAGAAAATTCGATGTACGTAAATTATAAAAAAAACGCATATTTATTGATAATTCAGGTACAATAATTGTTAATTACATACAATAAAATTAGGTGTTTTTTATAGTAAAACAAAAATTTAATAATAATAAAAACAAAAAATTAAAAAAAAAACATTGTTTTATTTAGACATAGCACCGCAGGACATGCACCGATTCCTTTAAGATATTTTAAGCTCCTCCAGGAACAATTTTTTAGCACATTAAAGTCCATGGTGATCAACGTCGATCCTGAAAGGTCCATCGCGGAGCTAAAATGGAAAGATTTTTTTATTTGAATATCGGTAAAAAATTGTTCTAAATACAGCCTTAGGAAATTTTGAATTTTGACTAAACATTTTTCATGCTAATGCTAATTTTTGGACGATTTCAAAAAGTCATGTGTTTTTTTGCTGCTCTAAATGTGAGTAAAAAAATGGCATTCAATTCTAAAAAACTAATTTTGACCAGATTGTTGAAAAAAATTACAGTGTATACACTGTATTAAAAATAGATAAAAATTCGATAAAAACGACATCAAAACTTTGAAAATCGGTCGAAAATTGTCCTTAATACAGCCTTAGGAAAATTTCAATTTTGACCAAACATTTTTCAATATTTGTTTCAAACTTTATGCAAAGCTTTCAACTTTGCAAACCTCTAACAATGCTCATTTTTGGACGATTTCAAAAAGTCATATGTTTTTTTGCTGCTCTAAATGTGAGTAAAAAAATGGCATTCAATTCTAAAAAACTAATTTTGACCAGATTGTTGAAAAAAATTACAGTGTATACACTGTATTAAAAATAGATAAAAATTCGATAAAAACGACATCAAAACTTTGAAAATCGGTCGAAAATTTTCCTTAATACAGCCTTAGGAAAATTTCAATTTTGACCAAACATTTTTCAATATTTGTTTCAAACTTTATGCAAAACTTTCAACTTTGCAAACCTCTAACAATGCTAATTTTTGGACGATTTCAAAAAGTCATGTGTTTTTTTGCTGCTCTAAATGTGACTAAAAAAATGGCATTCAAATCTAAAAACTAATTTTGACCCGATTTTTGAAAAAAATTACAGTGTATACACTGTAAAAATTTTCAAAAATCGAGTCGAAAATTTTTTTTTGCAAGTTGCAATCTTTTGATAACATTTTAAAGTATGTAAAAATGTAATAAGAAATAGATAACAAATTATGAAATCGGTTGAAAATTGTCTAAAATACAGCCTAAGGAAAATCGGAATTTTGATCAAAATCATACAATTTTTCAAAAAATTTTCAAAAATCCCCAGCTTTGCAATCTTTTAAAGTTTTGATAGCATTTAAAAGTAGATAAAAATTCGATAAAAACGACATCAAAACTTTGAAAATCGTCCGAAAATTGTCCTTAATACAGCCTTAGGAAAATTTCAATTTTGACCAAACATTTTTCAATATTTGTTTCAAACTTTATGCAAAACTTTCAACTTTGCAAACCTCTAACAATGCTAATTTTTGGACGATTTCAAAAAATCATGTGTTTTTTTGCTGCTCTAAAGGTGAGTAATAAAATGGCATTCAAATCTAAAAAACTAATTTTGACCCGATTTTTGAAAAAAATTACAGTGTATACACTGTAAAAATTTTCAAAAATCGAGTCTAAATTTTGTTTTTCAAAATTGCAATCTTTTGATAGCATTTTAAAGTATGTAAAAATGTAATAAGAAATAGATAATAAATTATGAAATCGGTTGAAAATTGTCTAAAATACAGCCTAAGGAAAATTGGAATTTTGACCAAAATTATAAAATTTTTCAAAAAATTTTCAAAAATCCCCAGCTTTGCAACCTTTTAAAGTTTTAATGGCATTTAAAAGTAGATAATAATTCGATAAAAACGACATCAAAACTTTTAAAATCGGTCGAAAATTGTCCTTAATACAGCCTTAGGAAAATTTCAATTTTGACCAAACATTTTTCAATATTTGTTTCAAACTTTATGCAAAGCTTTCAACTTTGCAAACCTCTAACAATGCTCATTTTTGGACGATTTCAAAAAGTCATGTGTTTTTTTGCTGCTCTAAATGTGAGTAAAAAAATGGCATTCAATTCTAAAAAACTAATTTTGACCAGATTTTTGAAAAAAATTACAGTGTATACACTGTATTAAAAATAGATAAAAATTCGATAAAAACGACATCAAAACTTTGAAAATCGGTCAAAAATTGTCGTTAATACAGCCTTATGAAAATTTCAATTTTGACCAAACATTTTTCAATATTTGTTTCAAACTTTATGCAAAACTTTCAACTTTGCAAACCTCTAACAATGCTAATTTTAGGACGATTTCAAAAAGTCATGTGTTTTTTTGCTGCTCTAAATTTGAGTAAAAAAATAGCATTCAAATCTAAAAACTAATTTTGACCCGATTTTTGAAAAAATTACACTGTAAAAATTTTCAAAAATCGAGTCGAAAATTTTTTTTTCAAAATTGCAATCTTTTGATAGCATTTTAAAGTATGTAAAAATGTAATAAGAAATAGATAACAAATTATGAAATCGGTCGAAAATTGTCTAAAATACAGCCTAAGAAAAATCGGAATTTTGACCAAAATTATACAATTTTTCAAAAAATTTTCAAAAATCCCCTGCTTTGCAATCTTTTAAAGTTTTGATGGCATTGAAAAGTAGATAAAAATTCGATAAAAACGACATCAAAACTTTGAAAATCGGTCGAAAATTGTCCTTAATACAGCCTTAGGAAAATTTCAATTTTGACCAAACATTTTTATACCATGCATTCGTAGAATGAAATGGTATATTAAAGTCGCCAAAATGTATGTAACAGGGAGAAGGAAGCTTCTCCGACCCTATAAAGTATATATATTCTTGATCAGTATCAATAGCCGAGTCGATTGAGACATGTCCGTCTGTCTGTCCGTCTGTCCGTCTGAAGAATCATCGAGATCTCAGAGACTATAAGAGCTAGAGCTACCAAACTTGGCATGTAGACCCGTTTGCTCTGCAGGCAGATCGAGTTTATTTTTTTTTTTGCCCCGCCCCCTTCCGCCCCCGCTATTTGAAAAACAATATTTTGAGCCTCCATATCTCGGGAACTATAAAAGATAGAGCTTTCGGATTTGGACATTAGATGCGTGCAGTGTGCACGCAGACCAAGTTTGTTTCAAATTTTGGCCACGCCCCCTTCCGCCCCCGAAATTCGAAAAATTCGATTTTCAGCCGAAATATTTATCGTATCGAAATTAAATTTGGCACACTAATACATGTCACGTATATCTATCATCCCACCAAATATCACAAGAATCGGAATAAAAATAGCCGAGTTATACATAGAAACGTTTTTGACCCATAGCGGTGCAAGGCAGATGCACGCGAAAAAGAGCGAGATAGCATATGCTGCAAATCACCGATTTGGTCGGGGGGCGCTAAAGTGCTCGTTTCCACAAAAGAGAGATAGCATTTGAAAGAAATTTAATATATATCTCTTCACCTAATGCATGGTATATCCAAGTCGGCCCGGCGACTTACTTACTTTATTCAATATTTGTTTCAAACTTTACGCAAAGCTTTCAACTTTGCAAACCTCTAACAATGCTAATTTTTGGACGATTTCAAAAAGTCATGTGTTTTTTTGCTGCTCTAAATTTGAGTAAAAAAATAGCATTCAAATCTAAAAAACTAATTTTGACCCGATTTTTGAAAAAAATTACAGTGTATACACTGTAAAAATTTTCAAAAATCGAGTCGAAATTTTTTTTTTCAAAATTGCAATCTTTTGATAGCATTTTAAAGTATGTAAAAATGTAATAAGAAATAGATAACAAATTATGAAATCGGTTCAAAATTGCAATCTTTTGATAGCATTTTAAAGTATGTAAAAATGTTATAAGTAATAGATAACAAATTATGAAATCGGTCGAAAATTGTCTAAAATACAGCCTAAGGAAAATCGAAATTTTGACCAAAATTATACAACTTTCAAAAAATTTTCAAAAATTTCCAGCTTTGCAACCTTTTCAAGTTTTGATGGCATTTAAAAGTAGATAAAAATTCGATAAAAACGACATCAAAACTTTGAAAATCGGTCGAAAATTGTCCTTAATACAGCCTTAGGAAAATTTCAATTTTGACCAAACATTTTTCAATATTTGTTTCAAACTTTATGCAAAACTTTCAACTTTGCAAACCTCTAACAATGCTAATTTTTGGACGATTTCAAAAAGTCATGTGTTTTTTTGCTGCTCTAAATTTGGGTAAAAAAAAAGCATTCAAATCTAAAAAACTAATTTTGACCCGATTTTTGAAAAAAATTACAGTGTATACACTGTAAAAATTTTCAAAAATCGAGTCGAAATTTTTTTTTTCAAAATTGCAATCTTTTGATAGCATTTTAAAGTATGTAAAAATGTAATAAGAAATAGATAACAAATTATGAAATCGGTTCAAAATTGCAATCTTTTGATAGCATTTTAAAGTATGTAAAAATGTTATAAGTAATAGATAACAAATTATGAAATCGGTCGAAAATTGTCTAAAATACAGCCTAAGGAAAATCGAAATTTTGACCAAAATTATACAACTTTCAAAAAATTTTCAAAAGTTTCCAGCTTTGCAACCTTTTCAAGTTTTGATGGCATTTAAAAGTAGATAAAAATTCGATAAAAACGACATCAAAACTTTGAAAATCGGTCGAAAATTGTCCTTAATACAGCCTTAGGAAAATTTCAATTTTGACCAAACATTTTTCAATATTTGTTTCAAACTTTATGCAAAACTTTCAACTTTGCAAACCTCTAACAATGCTAATTTTTGGACGATTTCAAAAAGTCATGTGTTTTTTTGCTGCTCTAAATGTGACTAAAAAAATGGCATTCAAATCTAAAAAACTAATTTTGACCCGATTTTTGAAAAAAATTACAGTGTATACACTGTAAAAATTTTCAAAAATCGAGTCGAAATTTTTTTTTTTTAAAATTGCAATCTTTTGATAGCATTTTAAAGTATGTAAAAATGTTATAAGTAATAGATAACAAATTATGAAATCGGTCGAAAATTGTCTAAAATACAGCCTAAGGAAAATCGGAATTTTGACCAAAATTATACAATTTTTCAAAAAATTTTCAAAAATCCCCTGCTTTGCAATCTTTTAAAGTTTTGATGGCATTGAAAAGTAGATAAAAATTCGATAAAAACGACATCAAAACTTTGAAAATCGGTCGAAAATTGTCCTTAATACAGCCTTAGGAAAATTTCAATTTTGACCAAACATTTTTCAATATTTGTTTCAAACTTTACGCAAAGCTTTCAACTTTGCAAACCTCTAACAATGCTAATTTTTGGACGATTTCAAAATGTCATGTGTTTTTTTGCTGCTCTAAAGGTGAGTAATAAAATGGCATTCAAATCTAAAAAACTAATTTTGACCCGATTTTTGAAAAAAATTACAGTGTATACACTGTAAAAATTTTCAAAAATCGAGTCGAAATTTTTTTTTTCAAAATTGCAATCTTTTGATAGCATTTTAAAGTATGTAAAAATGTAATAAGAAATAGATAACAAATTATGAAATCGGTCGAAAATTGTCTAAAATACAGCCTAAGGAAAATCGGAATTTTGACCAAAATTATAAAATTTTTCAAAAAAATTTCAAAAATCCCCAGCTTTGCAATCTTTTAAAGTTTTGATGGCATTTAAAAGTAGATAAAAATTCGATAAAAACGACATCAAAACTTTAAAAATCGGTCGAAAATTGTCCTTAATACAGCCTTAGGAAAATTTCAATTTTGACCAAACATTTTTCAATATTTGTTTCAAACTTTACGCAAAGCTTTCAACTTTGCAAACCTCTAACAATGCTAATTTTTGGACGATTTCAAAATGTCATGTGTTTTTTTGCTGCTCTAAAGGTGAGTAATAAAATGGCATTCAAATCTAAAAAACTAATTTTGACCCGATTTTTGAAAAAAATTACAGTGTATACACTGTAAAAATTTTCAAAAATCGAGTCGAAATTTTTTTTTTCAAAATTGCAATCTTTTGATAACATTTTAAAGTATGTAAAAATGTAATAAGAAATAGATAACAAATTATGAAATCGGTCGAAAATTGTCTAAAATACAGCCTAAGGAAAATCGGAATTTTGACCAAAATTGTACAATTTTTCAAAAAAATTTCAAAAATCCCCAGCTTTGCAATCTTTTAAAGTTTTGATGGCATTTAAAAGTAGATAAAAATTCGATAAAAACGACATCAAAACTTTAAAAATCGGTCGCAAATTGTCCTTAATACAGCCTTAGGAAAATTTCAATTTTGACCAAACATTTTTCAATATTTGTTTCAAACTTTATGCAAAGCTTTCAACTTTGCAAACCTCTAACAATGCTAATTTTTGGACGATTTCAAAATGTCATGTGTTTTTTTGCTGCTCTAAAGGTGAGTAATAAAATGGCATTCAAATCTAAAAAACTAATTTTGACCCGATTTTTGAAAAAAATTACAGTGTATACACTGTAAAAATTTTCAAAAATCGAGTCGAAATTTTTTTTTCAAAATTGCAATCTTTTGATAGCATTTTAAAGTATGTAAAAATGTAATAAGAAATAGATAACAAATTATGAAATCGGTCGAAAATTGTCTAAAATACAGCCTAAGGAAAATCGGAATTTTGACCAAAATTGTACAATTTTTCAAAAAAATTTCAAAAATCCCCAGCTTTGCAATCTTTTAAAGTTTTGATGGCATTGAAAAGTAGATAAAAATTCGATAAAAACGACATCAAAACTTTGAAAATCGGTCGAAAATTGTCCTTAATACAGCCTTAGGAAAATTTCAATTTTGACCAAACATTTTTCAATATTTGTTTCAAACTTTATGCAAAGCTTTCAACTTTGCAAACCTCTAACAATGCTAATTTTTGGACGATTTCAAAAAGTCATGTGTTTTTTTGCTGCTCTAAATGTGACTAAAAAAATGGCATTCAAATCTAAAAAACTAATTTTGACCCGATTTTTGAAAAAAATTACAGTGTATACACTGTAAAAATTTTCAAAAATCGAGTCGAAATTTTTTTTTTCAAAATTGCAATCTTTTGATAGCATTTTAAAGTATGTAAAAATGTAATAAGAAATAGATAACAAATTATGAAATCGGTCGAAAATTGTCTAAAATACAGCCTAAGGAAAATCGGAATTTTGACCAAAATTGTACAATTTTTCAAAAAAATTTCAAAAATCCCCAGCTTTGCAATCTTTTAAAGTTTTGATGGCATTTAAAAGTAGATAAAAATTCGATAAAAACGACATCAAAACTTTAAAAATCGGTCGAAAATTGTCCTTAATACAGCCTTAGGAAAATTTCAATTTTGACCAAACATTTTTCAATATTTGTTTCAAACTTTATGCAAAGCTTTCAACTTTGCAAACCTCTAACAATGCTAATTTTTGGACGATTTCAAAAAGTAATGTGTTTTTTTGCTGCTCTAAATGTGACTAAAAAAATGGCATTCAAATCTAAAAAACTAATTTTGACCCGATTTTTGAAAAAATTACAGTGTATAACACTGTAAAAATTTTCAAAAATCGAGTCGAAATTTTTTTTCAAAATTGCAATCTTTTGATAGCATTTTAAAGTATGTAAAAATGTAATAAGAAATAGATAACAAATTATGAAATCGGTCGAAAATTGTCTAAAATACAGCCTAAAATTTTCAAAAATCCCCAGCTTTGCAACCTTTTAAAGTTTTAATGGCATTTAAAAGTAGATAAAAATTCGATAAAAACGACATCAGAACTTTAAAAATCGGTCGAAAATTGTCCTTAATACAGCCTTAGGAAAATTTCAATTTTGACCAAACATTTTTCAATATTTGTTTCAAACTTTATGCAAAACTTTCAACTTTGCAAACCTCTAACAATGCTAATTTTTGGACGATTTCAAAAAGTCATGTGTTTTTTTGCTGCTCTAAATGTGACTAAAAAAATGGCATTCAAATCTAAAAAACTAATTTTGACCCGATTTTTGAAAAAATTACAGTGTATACACTGTAAAAATTTTCAAAAATCGAGTCGAAATTTTTTTTTGAAAATTGCAATCTTTTGATAACATTTTAAAGTATGTAAAAATGTAATAAGAAATAGATAACAAATTATGAAATCGGTCGAAAATTGTCTAAAATACAGCCTAAGAAAAATCGGAATTTTGACCAAAATTATACAATTTTTCAAAAAAATTTCAAAAATCCCCAGCTTTGCAATCTTTTAAAGTTTTGATGGCATTTAAAAGTAGATAAAAATTCGATAAAAACGACATCAAAACTTTAAAAATCGGTCGAAAATTGTCCTTAATACAGCCTTAGGAAAATTTCAATTTTGACCAAACATTTTTCAATATTTGTTTCAAACTTTATGCAAAGCTTTCAACTTTGCAAACCTCTAACAATGGTAATTTTTGGACGATTTCAAAAATTCATGTGTTTTTTTGCTGCTCTAAATGTGACTAAAAAAATGGCATTCAAATCTAAAAAACTAATTTTGACCCGATTTTTGAAAAAAATTACACTGTAAAAATTTTCAAAAATCGAGTCGAAATTTTTTTTTTCAAAATTGCAATCTTTTGATAGCATTTTAAAGTATTTAAAAATGTAATAAGAAATAGATAACAAATTATGAAATCGGTCGAAAATTGTCTAAAATACAGCCTAAGAAAAATCGGAATTTTTACCAAAATTATACAATTTTTCAAAAAATTTTCAAAAATCCCCAGCTTTGCAATCTTTTAAAGTTTTGATAGCATTGAAAAGTAGATAAAAATTCGATAAAAACGACATCAAAACTTTGAAAATCGGTCAAAAATTGTCCTTAATACAGCCTTAGGAAAATTTCAATTTTGACCAAACATTTTTCAATATTTGTTTCAAACTTTATGCAAAACTTTCAACTTTGCAAACCTCTAACAATGCTAATTTTTGGACGATTTCAAAAAGTCATGTGTTTTTTTGCTGCTCTAAATTTGGGTAAAAAAATAGCATTCAAATCTAAAAAACTAATTTTGACCCGATTTTTGAAAAAAATTACAGTGTTATACACTGTAAAAATTTTCAAAAATCGAGTCGAAATTTTTTTTTTCAAAATTGCAATCTTTTGATAGCATTTTAAAGTATGTAAAAATGTAATAAGAAATAGATAACAAATTATGAAATCGGTTCAAAATTGCAATCTTTTGATAGCATTTTAAAGTATGTAAAAATGTTATAAGTAATAGATAACAAATTATGAAATCGGTCGAAAATTGTCTAAAATACAGCCTAAGGAAAATCGAAATTTTGACCAAAATTATACAACTTTCAAAAAATTTTCAAAAATTTCCAGCTTTGCAACCTTTTCAAGTTTTGATGGCATTTAAAAGTAGATAAAAATTCGATAAAAACGACATCAAAACTTTGAAAATCGGTCGAAAATTGTCCTTAATACAGCCTTAGGAAAATTTCAATTTTGACCAAACATTTTTCAATATTTGTTTCAAACTTTATGCAAAGCTTTCAACTTTGCAAACCTCTAACAATGCTAATTTTTGGACGATTTCAAAAAGTCATGTGTTTTTTTGCTGCTCTAAATTTGAGTAAAAAAATGGCATTCAAATCTAAAAAACTAATTTTGACCCGATTTTTGAAAAAAATTACAGTGTATACACTGTAAAAATTTTCAAAAATCGAGTCGAATTTTTTTTTCAAAATTGCAATCTTTTGATAACATTTTAAAGTATGTAAAAATGTAATAAGAAATAGATAACAAATTATGAAATCGGTCGAAAATTGTCTAAAATACAGCCTAAGGAAAATCGGAATTTTGACCAAAATTATACAATTTTTCAAAAAAATTTCAAAAATCCCCAGCTTTGCAATCTTTTAAAGTTTTGATGGCATTGAAAAGTAGATAAAAATTCGATAAAAACGACATCAAAATTTTAAAAATCGGTCGAAAATTGTCCTTAATACAGCCTTAGGAAAATTTCAATTTTGACCAAACATTTTTCAATATTTGTTTCAAACTTTATGCAAAGCTTTCAACTTTGCAAACCTCTAACAATGCTAATTATTGGACGATTTCAAAAAGTCATGTGTTTTTTTGCTGCTCTAAATGTGACTAAAAAAATGGCATTCAAATCTAAAAAACTAATTTTGACCCGATTTTTGAAAAAAATTACAGTGTATACACTGTAAAAATTTTCAAAAATCGAGTCGAAATTTTTTTTCAAAATTGCAATCTTTTGATAGCATTTTAAAGTATGTCAAAATGTAATAAGAAATAGATAACAAATTATGAAATCGGTTCAAAATTGCAATCTTTTGATAGCATTTTAAAGTATGTAAAAATGTAATAAGAAATAGATAACAAATTATGAAATCGGTCGAAAATTGTCTAAAATACAGCCTAAGAAAAATCGGAATTTTGACCAAAATTATACAATTTTTCAAAAAATTTTCAAAAATCCCCAGCTTTGCAACCTTTTAAAGTTTTAATGGCATTTAAAAGTAGATAAAAATTCGATAAAAACGACATCAAAACTTTGAAAATCGGTCGCAAATTGTCCTTAATACAGCCTTAGGAAAATTTCAATTTTGACAAAACATTTTTCAATATTTGTTTCAAACTTTATGCAAAACTTTCAACTTTGCAAACCTCTAACAATGCTAATTTTTGGACGATTTCAAAAAGTCATGTGTTTTTTTGCTGCTCTAAATGTGACTAAAAAAATGGCATTCAAATCTAAAAAACTAATTTTGACCCGATTTTTGAAAAATATTACAGTAAAAATTTTCAAAAATCGAGTCGAAATTTTTTTTTTGAAAATTGCAATCTTTTGATAGCATTTTAAAGTATGTAAAAATGTAATAAGAAATAGATAACAAATTATGAAATCGGTCGAAAATTGTCTAAAATACAGCCTAAGAAAAATCGGAATTTTGACCAAAATTCTACAATTTTTCAAAAAAATTTCAAAAATCCCCAGCTTTGCAATCTTTTAAAGTTTTGATGGCATTTAAAAGTAGATAAAAATTCGATAAAAACGACGTCAAAATTTTAAAAATCGGTCGAAAATTGTCCTTAATACAGCCTTAGGAAAATTTCAATTTTGACCAAACATTTTTCAATATTTGTTTCAAACTTTATGCAAAGCTTTCAACTTTGCAAACCTCTAACAATGCTAATTATGGGACGATTTCAAAAAGTCATGTGTTTTTTTGCTGCTCTAAATGTGACTAAAAAAATGGCATTCAAATCTAAAAAACTAATTTTGACCCGATTTTTGAAAAAAATTACAGTGTAAAAATTTTCAAAAATCGAGTCGAAATTTTTTTTCAAAATTGCAATCTTTTGATAGCATTTTAAAGTATGTAAAAATGTAATAAGAAATAGATAACAAATTATGAAATCGGTCGAAAATTGTCTAAAATACAGCCTAAGAAAAATCGGAATTTCGAGCAAAAATATACAACTTTTCAAAACATTTTCATAATCCCCAGCCATGAAATCTTTTAGAGCTTGAATGGCACTTAATAGGAGATGAAAATTAGAAAAAAAACTACATCAAAACTTTAAATATCGGTAAAAAATTGTCCTAAATACAGCTTTCAGAATATTACAATTTTGTCTAAAATTTGTTCAATAACTGTTCCAAAATTTCTTTTAATAACGCCAACTTTGCAATTCTCTAACTATGCCATTTTTTCTGAACCTTCGAAAAACTCGAGATGTATTTTGTTTATCAAAATACTCTTTTTTAATTCTAGCTCCCAGAAAGACCTTCCTGGATCTTATAGTGACAGTTGCAACTTATAATGGACTTCAATCTGACAATAGGATATTCGGACGGATAGAATGACATCTGTGGTTTTTTGTGACTCTTTGGCCATTTTGACGAATAACCCCCAAACAGAAAATTCGATGTACGTAAATTATAAAAAAACGCATATTTATTGATAATTCAGGTACAATAATTGTTAATTACATACAATAAAATTAGGTGTTTTTTATAGTAAAACAAAAATTTAATAATAATAAAAACAAAAATTAAAAAAAACATTGTTTTATTTAGACATAGCACCGCAGGACATGCACCGATTCCTTTAAGATATTTTAAGCTCCTCCAGGAACAATTTTTTAGCACATTAAAGTCCATGGTGATCAACGTCGATCCTGAAAGGTCCATCACGGAGCTAAAATGGAAAGATTTTTTTATTTGAATATCGGTAAAAAATTGTCCTAAATACAGCCTTAGGAAATTTTGAATTTTGACTAAACATTTTTCATGCTAATGCTAATTTTTGGACGATTTCAAAAAGTCATGTGTTTTTTTGCTAACTGTGAGTAAAAAAATGGCATTCAAATCTAAAAAACTAATTTTGATCCGATTTTTGAAAAAAATTACAGTGTATACACTGTAAAAATTTTCAAAAATCGAGTCGAAATTTTTTTTTTTCAAAATTGCAATCTTTTGATATCCTTTTAAAGTATGTAAAAATGTAATAAGAAATACATAACAAATTATGAAATCGGTCGCAAATTGTCCTTAATACAGCCTTAGGAAAATTTAAATTTTGACCAAACATTTTTCAATATTTGTTTCAAACTTTATGCAAAACTTTCAACTTTGCAAACCTCTAACAATGCTAATTTTTGGACGATTTCAAAAAGTCATGTGTTTTTTTGCTGCTCTAAATTTGAGTAAAAAAATGGCATTCAAATCTAAAAAACTAATTTTGACCCGATTTTTGAAAAAAATTACAGTGTATACACTGTAAAAATTTTCAAAAATCGAGTCGAAATTTTTTTTTTTCAAAATTGCAATCTTTTGATATCCTTTTAAAGTATGTAAAAATGTAATAAGAAATACATAACAAATTATGAAATCGGTCGCAAATTGTCCTTAATACAGCCTTAGGAAAATTTAAATTTTGACCAAACATTTTTCAATATTTGTTTCAAACTTTATGCAAAACTTTCAACTTTGCAAACCTCTAACAATGCTAATTTTTGGACGATTTCAAAAAGTCATGTGTTTTTTTGCTGCTCTAATATACACTGTAAAAATTTTTTAAAAATCGAGTCTAAATTTTTTTTTGAAAATTGCAATCTTTTGATAGCATTTTAAAGTATGTAAAAATGTAATAAGAAATAGATAACAAATTATGAAATCGGTCGAAAATTGTCTAAAATACAACCTAAGGAAAATCGGATTTTGACCAAAATCATACAATTTTTCAAAAAATTTTCAAAAAATCCCCCGCTTTGCAATCTTTTAAAGTTTTGATGGCATTTAAAAGTAGATAAAAATTCGATAAAAACGACATCAAAACTTTGAAAATCGGTCGAAAATTGTCCTTAATACAGCCTTAGGAAAATTTCAATTTTGACCAAACATTTTTCAATATTTGTTTCAAACTTTATGCAAAACTTTCAACTTTGCAAACCTCTAACAATGCTAATTTTTGGACGATTTCAAAAAGTCATGTGTTTTTTTGCTGCTCTAAATGTGACTAAAAAAATGGCATTCAAATCTAAAAACTAATTTTGACCCGATTTTTGAAAAAAATTACAGTGTATACACTGTAAAAATTTTCAAAAATCGAGTCTAAATTTTTTTTTCAAAATTGCAATCTTTTGATAGCATTTTAAATTATGTAAAAATGTAATAAGAAATAGATAACAAATTATGAAATCGGTCGAAAATTGTCTAAAATACAGCATAAGAAAAATCGGAATTTTTACCAAAATTATACAATTTTTCAAAAAATTTTCAAAAATCCCCAGCTTTGCAATCTTTTAAAGTTTTGATGGCATTTAAAAGTAAATAAAAATTCGATAAAAACGACATCAAAACTTTGAAAATCGGTCGAAAATTGTCCTTAATACAGCCTTAGGAAAATTTCAATTTTGACCAAACATTTTTCAATATTTGTTTCAAACCTTATGCAAAGCTTTCAACTTTGCAAACCTCTAACAATGCTAATTTTTGGACGATTTCAAAAAGTCATGTGTTTTTTTGCTGCTCTAAATGTGACTAAAAAAATGGCATTCAAATCTAAAAACTAATTTTGACCCGATTTTTGAAAAAAATTACAGTGTATACACTGTAAAAATTTTCAAAAATCGAGTCGAAATTTTTTTTTTTCAAAATTGCAATCTTTTGATAGCCTTTTAAAGTATGTAAAAATGTAATAAGAAATACATAACAAATTATGAAATCGGTCGCAAATTGTCCTTAATACAGCCTTAGGAAAATTTAAATTTTGACCAAACATTTTTCAATATTTGTTTCAAACTTTATGCAAAACTTTCAACTTTGCAAACCTCTAACAATGCTAATTTTTGGACGATTTCAAAAAGTCATGTGTTTTTTTGCTGCTCTAATATACACTGTAAAAATTTTTTAAAAATCGAGTCTAAATTTTTTTTTTGAAAATTGCAATCTTTTGATAGCATTTTAAAGTATGTAAAAATGTAATAAGAAATAGATAACAAATTATGAAATCGGTCGAAAATTGTCTAAAATACAACCTAAGGAAAATCGGAATTTTGACCAAAATCATACAATTTTTCAAAAAATTTTCAAAAATCCCCCGCTTTGCAATCTTTTAAAGTTTTGATGGCATTTAAAAGTAGATAAAAATTCGATAAAAACGACATCAAAACTTTGAAAATCGGTCGAAAATTGTCCTTAATACAGCCTTAGGAAAATTTAAATTTTGACCAAACATTTTTCAATATTTGTTTCAAACTTTATGCAAAACTTTCAACTTTGCAAACCTCTAACAATGCTAATTTTAGGACGATTTCAAAAAGTCATGTGTTTTTTTGCTGCTCTAAATTTGAGTAAAAAAATAGCATTCAAATCTAAAAACTAATTTTGACCCGATTTTTGAAAAAAATTACACTGTAAAAATTTTCAAAAATCGAGTCGAAAATTTTTTTTTCAAAATTGCAATCTTTTGATAGCATTTTAAAGTATGTCAAAATGTAATAAGAAATAGATAACAAATTATGAAATCGGTCGAAAATTGTCTAAAATACAGCCTAAGAAAAATCGGAATTTTGACCAAAATCATACAATTTTTCAAAAAATTTTCAAAAATCCCCAGCTTTGCAATCTTTTAAAGTTTTGATGGCATTTAAAAGTAGATAAAAATTCGATAAAAACGACATCAAAACTTTGAAAATCGGTCGAAAATTGTCCTTAATACAGCCTTAGGAAAATTTCAATTTTGACCAAACATTTTTCAATATTTGTTTCAAACTTTATTCAAAGCTTTCAACTTTGCAAACCTCTAACAATGCTAATTTTTGGACGATTTCAAAAAGTCATGTGTTTTTTTGCTGCTCTAAATGTGACTAAAAAAATGGCATTCAAATCTAAAAAACTAATTTTGACCCGATTTTTGAAAAAAATTACAGTGTATACACTGTAAAAATTTTCAAAAATCGAGTCTAAATTTTTTTTTTGAAAATTGCAATCTTTTGATAGCATTTTAAAGTATGTAAAAATGTAATAAGAAATAGATAACAAATTATGAAATCGGTCGAAAATTGTCTAAAATACAGCCTAAGAAAAATCGGAATTTTGACCAACATTATACAATTTTTCAAAAATCCCCAGCTTTGCAATCTTTTAAAGTTTTGATGGCATTTAAAAGTAGATAAAAATTCGATAAAAACGACATCAAAACTTTGAAAATCGGTCGAAAATTGTCCTTAATACAGCCTTAGGAAAATTTAAATTTTGACCAAACATTTTTCAATATTTGTTTCAAACTTTATGCAAAGCTTTCAACTTTGCAAACCTCTAACAATGCTAATTTTTGGACGATTTCAAAAAGTCATGTGTTTTTTTGCTGCTCTAAATGTGACTAAAAAAATGGCATTCAAATCTAAAAAACTAATTTTGACCCGATTGCAATTTTTTGATAACATTTTAAAGTATGTAAAAATGTAATAAGAAATAGATAACAAATTATGAAATCGGTCGAAAATTGTCAAAAATACAGCCTAAGAAAAATCGGAATTTTGACCAAAATTATACAATTTTTCAAAAAATTTTCAAAAATCCCCAGCCTTGCAACCTTTTAAAATTTTAATGGCATTTAAAAGTAGATAAAAATTCGATAAAAACGACATCAAAACTTTGAAAATCGGTCGAAAATTGTCCTTAATACAGCCTTAGGAAAATTTCAATTTTGACCAAACATTTTTCAATATTTGTTTCAAACTTTATGCAAAACTTTCAACTTTGCAAACCTCTAACAATGCTAATTTTTGGACGATTTCAAAAAGTCATGTGTTTTTTTGCTGCTCTAAATGTGACTAAAAAAATGGCATTCAAATCTAAAAAACTAATTTTGACCCGATTGCAATTTTTTGATAACATTTTAAAGTATGTAAAAATGTAATAAGAAATAGATAACAAATTATGAAATCGGTCGAAAATTGTCTAAAATACAGCCTAAGAAATATCGGAATTTCGAGCAAAAATATACAACTTTTCAAAACATTTTCATAATCCCCAGCCATGAAAGTCTAATTTTTGGACGATTTCAAAAAGTCATGTGTTTATTTGCTGCTCTAAATTTGAGTAAAAAAATAGCATTCAAATCTAAAAAACTAATTTTGACACGATTTTTGAAAAAAATTACAGTGTATACACTGTAAAAATTTTCAAAAATCGAGTCTAAATTTTTTTTTTGAAAATTGCAATCTTTTGATAGCATTTTAAGTATGTAAAAATGTAATAAGAAATAGATAACAAATTATGAAATCGGTCGAAAATTGTCTAAAATACAGCCTAAGAAATATCGGAATTTCGAGCAAAAATATACAACTTTTCAAAACATTTTCATAATCCCCAGCCATGAAATCTTTTAGAGCTTGAATGGCACTTAATAGGAGATGAAAATTAAAAAAAAACTACATCAAAACTTTAAATATCGGTAAAAAATTGTCCTAAATACAGCTTTCAGAATATTACAATTTTGTCTAAAATTTGTTCAATAACTGTTCCAAAATTTCTTTTAATAACGCCAACTTTGCAATTCTCTAACTATGCCATTTTTTTCTGAACCTTCGAAAAACTCGAGATGTATTTTGTTTATCAAAATACTCTTTTTTAATTCTAGCTCCCAGAAAGACCTTCCTGGATCTTATAGTGACAGTTGCAACTTATAATGGACTTCAATCTGACAATAGGATATTCGGACGGATAGAATGACATCTGTGGTTTTTTGTGACTCTTTGGCCATTTTGACGAATAACCCCCAAACAGAAAATTCGATGTACGTAAATTAAAAAAACGCATATTTATTGATAATTCAGGTACAATAATTGTTAATTACATACAATAAAATTAGGTGTTTTTTATAGTAAAACAAAAATTTAATAATAATAAAAACAAAAAATTAAAAAAAAAACATTGTTTTATTTAGACATAGCACCGCAGGACATGCACCGATTCCTTTAAGATATTTTAAGCTCCTCCAGGAACAATTTTTTAGCACATTAAAGTCCATGGTGATCAACGTCGATCCTGAAAGGTCCATCACGGAGCTAAAATGGAAAGATTTTTTTATTTGAATATCGGTAAAAAATTGTCCTAAATACAGCCTTAGGAAATTTTGAATTTTGACTAAACATTTTTCATGCTAATGCTAATTTTTGGACGATTTCAAAAAGTCATGTGTTTTTTTGCTGCTCTAAATGTGACTAAAAAAATGGCATTCAAATCTAAAAACTAATTTTGACCCGATTTTTGAAAAAAATTACAGTGTATACACTGTAAAAATTTTCAAAAATCGAGTCGAAAATTTTTTTTTGCAAGTTGCAATCTTTTGATAACATTTTAAAGTATGTAAAAATGTAATAAGAAATAGATAACAAATTATGAAATCGGTTGAAAATTGTCTAAAATACAGCCTAAGGAAAATCGGAATTTTGACCAAAATCATACAATTTTTCAAAAAATTTTCAAAAATCCCCAGCTTTGCAATCTTTTAAAGTTTTGATAGCATTTAAAAGTAGATAAAAATTCGATAAAAACGACATCAAAACTTTGAAAATCGGTCGAAAATTGTCCTTAATACAGCCTTAGGAAAATTTCAATTTTGACCAAACATTTTTCAATATTTGTTTCAAACTTTATGCAAAACTTTCAACTTTGCAAACCTCTAACAATGCTAATTTTTGGACGATCTCAACTAATTTTGACCCGATTTTTGAAAAAAATTACAGTGTATTATACACTGTAAAAACTTTCAAAAATCGAGTCGAAATTTTTTTTCACAATGGCAAGCTTTTGATAGCATTTTAAAGTATGTAAAAATGTAATAAGGAAAAGATAACAAATTATGAAATCGGTCGAAAGTTGTCTAAAAAACAGCCTAAGGAAAATCGGAATTGTGACCAAAATTATAAAATTTTTAAAAAAAGTTTTGATGGCACCTAAATGTAGATAAAAATTCTCTGAGTGTGAGCGATAAGGATGTCTTGCCAGATTGATGTCCTTGTTCATGTCCTGAGATAAAAAAAAAATTATATCTCTCGAGAGTTCAAACAAAATATAGATTATGTAGCATATGTAGCATTATGTAGATAAAATTCAGTTTTCTGGCCGTCAGGGCTTAGTACCACGCCCATTTTGTTAAAAAACATTCCCAACCTATCATTCCAAACAATAATAAAATACCAAAGATTATTGCTAACTATGGATTTTCTAATTAAATGCTGAAAAAATGTTCGAGTTGCCCAATGTGTGGTATTTGAAGCTTTGTCCTTTTGTACATTTTTAGTCAGCTATGAAATCCACTTTTTGTAGCATACTTTTTGGATGCAATTGGGACTGAAATATAAATGGGGGATTCTTAAATGATAGTTTTTTTCATAACTAACCATGTCCATTGGTCCTGCTGCAGGTCAAATAAATATTATATTATTACTCAGAGAATATGTATGGCCAGATGGAAGTCCTTGTTGATTAGCGTCGATTGGCGCAAAACAGGTCCGGAAAGTATGAAAACAACTCGTTTCTTTACAGAAAATTGACTTTATGTGGCAAGTAGTTCGAAAGATAAGAAATAAACTAGTGTTGACACATCAGGAAATTGACTTGGTTCATTTTAATAAAAATGTTTCAATCTAAAATATGCAAAAAAGCGATAAAGCAAAAATTTTTTGGATTTTCAATATAGTTTTATTTATTTTTCCTTTATTTTAATATAGATGTGTTTTTTTTTTTTTTTTGTTTTATTTTTGTAATTGTTTGTTTTGTTTTTTTTTTTTTTCATTTAGCACTTACAAACTAATTAATAAATTAATAGTTAAGCTCTTAAAAAGAAACAGTTCTTAAATTGTAGAAATCAATCAAAAAATGGGCCGAAACTAAAATTTTAAAACATAAAGAGAGTTATAAAATTGAAAAATAAAAATTATTTTGTAAAAATAAAAATTAAATACTTTAACAGGGTACAGCATAGGATGTGTTGTGTAAGATAGGTCGGGGATTGGGGTGTAGGAAACATTTCTAGATCTGTTCTTCTTACAGAGAGAGAGAAAGGTAGAGACTGAGAAGAGTGAGAAAAATCATTCTGAGATTCACCTGTGCGGAGGATTTGGTATCCTCTTATTTCTCTTCTTTTAACATTTTTGATTTATTTGTTGTTTAGTTTTACTCTTTAACATTTCATTCAAAGCATATCCTTAGACAATTTGGAGTCTCTGCAGGTTGCTAGTTATCCTTTTTGCCTGCCCCTCAATTGAGTGAGTGAGGCGAAGCTATCAGATACTGGTGAATCATGGAATGGTCTCTCTCAATCTTAGTCTTTCTCTCGCTTTGCAGTCGAACGGTTTATAAGGAGGCAGTTAACTCAACAGTTATACAAGTTGCCGTTAATATTCTATTCATTTGTTTGTTTTTGGACTTTATTTTACACACACTTTCTCCCACGCTCTCTGCCGCTCGCTCACACTCTCTATTTTTCTTGCAGCTGGCGAGAGAGCTAGGAAGAAAGTGCGGATAATTTAGGAAACATAATCTTACAACAGATTTGCCTTGGTTTTTTTTTAACATTGATGAAATTGTTTGAAAATCGAAACAAAAAGTTATAATAATCGTAACAAAAGAAGCCAAAAAAAAAAATAACATTTAAATGAATAATAATATTGTATATAGAGTAGGACGAGTTCTTTTTCTTGTTGTTGGCTTAAAATGTAAAGAGTGTTGTTGGTTTTTTTGTTGATTTTAAACTTGCTGCAATTATCATCAATCATCATCGTTGCATCATCATCAATCGATCGTGCATCATCAGTGTGCATCGATCCTTACATCACTTTCATTTCGAATATCTTTCAATAGTTTCCTTTGTTTTTGTTTTTTATAGTTTTACACATATTTACAATAATGTTTGTTGGGAAATTCTCAAACAAGTGTTTTTTAAAAAATAGTTTTCAGTTTCATGCGTGTTCAATTTATATATGCTAAAATTTCTACAATTTTCTACTTGAAACATGCATAAATTAGCTTTCATTTTTGTTTTAGAGTAAATATTTTATAATCTGCTTTTTGCTTTGCGTTGTGTGTTTTTCTGTTATGTTTTTTTTACAATAAAAGTAATTTTTTATTCTTTTTTAAATTTAAATTATAATAATAGTAATAAAAAAATAGCAGCTGGCTGAAATTTTGAATTTGTTTGTTTGTTTATATGTGTGTCTAAGAATGATTTTTCATTTGCCTTTTTGCTTGTTTCATTCTAGCTTGTTGCTGTTGTTGTTCTGTTTGATTTGCTTTTCTTTTTTTTTACAATTTACATCTTATGTCTGCACAATGCAAATTATCACATATTATCTTTCCTACTCTCTTTATTTCTTTCTTTCTTTTATTCTGATGCAACTTTTAACTCTTTTTTTTCTTCATTTCATCAATTTATCAATGCTTTTTACTTTTGGCTCAAATTCTCTACTTTTTGTGTGTTAAGTATTTTTTTGTAGCCAAAAATATGTGTGTGTGTTTGTGTGTGAGCATTTAATTAATATAACAAATAATTCATGTTTGAAACAATTAAACAAAAAATTATATATATGTATAGAGTGTGAAAAATAATAATAATATAATATGAACCTGAATTCGATATATATATATATATGTGTGTGTGTGTGTATGTATATGTGTGTGTGTGACTGACAGGATAGAAAGGAAATGTGTTGGTTTTGTTTCTTCACACTGTTGAATAACATTGAAACATTAACAGCAACAGCCGCAGCAGCTGTTATGTTAATGCCCAGCAGTCTATGTAAATAATCTATCGAAATGTATGCGTGTGTGTAGGTGTGTGTGTGTGTGTGAGTGTTAAACAAATATCACAATCGAGAAATTAACAAAAAGCTGCGGCTTTTCAAGAGTAAGAGAGTACACTAGGATGAGTAACAGATGTGTTGGTGGAGTCGTGGAGAAGAGGGGGGAGGAGCAATCGATTTAGCAAACATTTTCCAGCAGTTTAGCAGCAGCTGTTAATATATTTGAATATATATATATATGTGTGAATTAATAATAATACTTGTGACCGTCAAACTGTGAATAAATGTTGCTATTTTGCTCCACACTATATCCCTCTCACTCGCGCTAACGCTCACTATCTCCGATGATTCTGCACTTCCTCGCCCTATTTGTCTCTCTTTTTCTTTCTTTCTCTTTTCTGCTGCTGTCCCTCTCTCTCTTTCTTTCTTTTCTTCACGTACGACTCTTAAGAAGTAAGTTCGAGGCGGGGGTGTGAGCGGGACAACAACAAAAGCTTTATCATCAAAGATAAAGTTGGCTTCTTCTTTCTTCTGCTTCTCTGTTAACTAACAGACGCTGTTAAGTGGTCTGTATTTAGGACATGGGACCATTAACAGCGGCTGTTGCTGATGATACTGTTGATGACTGTACTTGCTGCTGTTCGACTGCTGTTACAGCTGCTGTTACTGTGGCAGCCACTGCTGCTGCTGTCGCGGCTGCTGCTGCATCACTGCTACCGTTAGACGACTCATTGCCAACAATGCCATTGGGCAAAGCTGCCACTGTCGACTGAACTGGACTGGTGGCAGTTGCTGGCGTTGCCGATTGCGATGAGGCGCCTCCTACAGCGGCAACTGTTGTTGTTGCTGCCGCCGCTGTTGCTGGCGCCGCTTGGATGGCCGGTGTGGCTGGTGGTGCTGCCACGGCGGCTGGTTGCTGGCTACCAGCAATCTGTAGCTGCATCTGCAACTGTTGCAATGTCTCCTGGGGTATATTCGACTTGAGTATATTGTTCTCCAGCTCAAGTTTGTTGATCTTGTCCATTAGCTCAGAGATGCGCTCCTTAAGAACCTCCACCTCTTCGCGCACGGCGATCATGAGATGCGATTTGACCAGATCCTGCAAGAAAAACGAAACAAACAAGTGGTTAGAGAGGGGCATACACTGTATAATGGGGTTTTAGATCTTAAGAATCGGAATAAAAGGTAGAAACCAAAAGAATTATTTATTTAGGCTACATTTCATAAGAGAATCGTACTGAATATCGCTTTTATTGTAAAATATGAATGTTCATTACCTGGCCTAACTGTCTCTATAACAACTTGAATCTATGTATTTCATATATGTCTGACAGATGAAATAGGTTAATCACTAAATAATTTGTTATTTGCCTAAGATTTCAAAAGGAAGATCTTTTATTATCAGATTTCTTTCTGATATAATATTTCTCCTTTCTTTAAACTGAGTTTTCGAAATTGGTTATTATTATCATTAAGAATATCATTTCTCACTTTCTTTTTTTCTCCTAACTTTAATGAATTATACCCTTCATTACACCATTAACATTAAACTGTTAATTAAACGCAAATGTTATTAACATAACATTCTGACTCACTGTTATTTGTTATACAACAGACATTTCCCCCAACTTCCATTATTTCTTTTTGAAAATATTTTCATATAGGAATGTGAAAAGTGAATTTTCTCACAACATCTGATAGTTTTTCACGTTGTTGCAGTGACACATGTTTCACATGCCATTACATGGGGGCGTGGTGGTGGGGGAAAGCGGTAACCCACAGGGTGCTCTCATTCATAAATCAGCAATGTTTGCTCAATGTGGCGTGTTTGAACTTGCTTCTAACCCACAATATTTCGTGTCATTGTCAATGCCAAAAACAAAAAACACAAAAAAAAACCCGCATACACACCTGAAAATTTAATAAACCTATTAAACAGGTGGTGGGAGGAGGAAGAAGGGGCGACGCGTGCATTGGCAACAGCCGAGCGAACATGCAAGTCAAAGCAAATAGATTTTAGCTAGAATTTGTATTTTATATATGGTTAAAGCATTTAGTTGCACGTGCAACACACAAAACGAAAACGAAAAGAAAAAGCAACCACATTTTGCTATTTCCCCCCATTTTCCGCTTTTCTTTTAATGCCAAAATGTCAATAAAAAGAGCATGACGAAAGGAGGCAAGCAGCCAGCCAGCCAGCCAGCAAGAAAGCCAGGTAGCCAGCCAGGTAGACAGACATCGAGAGCCAACTACTGTCGATGACATTCACAAAACGGGATGATGACGATGATGATGATGAGGAGGAGGAGAAGGAGAAGAAGATGGCGATGAGTTGCCAGTTCCGTTTCGAAAGAGGTTTTTCTTCTTGGGGGTTTTATAAATAGACACCGAAAAACTCTTCACTTTCAACCATTTTTATTTGCCTTTCTTCTCGTCTTTCATCTTGTTTGTTTGTTGGCCTGATTCATAAAAACGCGCAAATGAAGCAAAACACATACCCTTATAAGGTAAATACTATTTCCCTCGATTTGTCCTATATGAAAGTTATATCTATATATCCTGAGTATATATTATTAGCCTGACTAGCTTTCATTACTTTTTAAGCTTTGTTCTGATCAAAAATCTATATACTATATATAAAATTGATATACCCCCTTTAGGGGCAAGGCAATGTCATATCTATAATTACAGACTCGTTGTTTATCAATAACGTCAGAAAAACAGAGAGAGAGAAAGAGAGATCAGTACGTCATTATGAAAAAAATCACCAAATTTTATCGCACTTTTCGTTAGTCATCGTTCTCTCTCCTACATATATAGATATATGTATGTATCTCCTATAAATATATAGACATACATATGTATATATGCACTCATATATTTCGTATATGTCACTCGCTGAGCATGAGACAGGGCATGGCTAACCATACAAAAATCGCATGTTCTCATCGCGGTTCATCATATTTGGGCCTAGTGCCAAAATTTATATAGATATAAGTAGAGGAGGGCAGCTAGATAAATTGATTTCGCACGTTTTTCCTTATTAATTTTAGAATTATATGTTATTTATAGTTGGACATAACCGCAAAGTAAAGAAAACATCGAAAAATTAACAAACAAGCCAACAAAAAAAATTATTTAAGTATAAAATAAAAAAGAAGGTAAATAATCGTAATTAAACTGCTACGAACAACAAACAAGAACCGGTTAAAACTGGTCAAGAGGTGCGAAAAAAACAGCAACCAACAACCAGATTCAACAATAACGAAATAACAAATTATAATAAGACTGTCATATCTGGCTACACTGAGAGAAAGACACAGTGAAAACAGAACCAATAATTTCTACTATGATTTTAATTATAAAAAAGGTAATATAATATTTGACCCCATTGATCATAGTAAAGAATATATAAGCCCTATATTTAGATTGATTCCTAACAGATCCCCGTAAATCCCTCTTAAAAATAATAGTTAGCTTTTATCTAGATCTAAATCTATCTAGATCTTAAAACCCATTAAAAAGATCTATTTGGTAAAAAAAAAAATAGAGATTTACATGATTAGATTAACTCTGGATATCATGTTTACCTTTTATGTCAATGTCTTCCTTTTCACAATCTGTATTGGTTCTCAATTAAGAACAAAAGTGTTGCGGGTGTTTTGGGAAATACCAATATACATATATAGTATATAGGAATTTCTATCCATAATCTTTGATATCATTTATTATTTTTGGATACATTTTTTTCCCTCTCTTGTTTGAATGCAAGAACTGAAGCTACAAATAATTAATTTCCCCGACAATTTATTTATGGTTATTAATTATTTATGAGGTGTATAATAACCATTAATATTTTATATATTTAACTCGCCAAACAATTTTTTGCACACTTGAGAGAGGAGATAAGCATCGAAATTCGAATATTGACTGATTAGAATAGGCCAACATTTTAGGTAAACGGAAAAACCACTTGAATTCTTTGTTGAAATTGATTGTGGTTGGTTTTCGGTTTTTTTTGAGGGTTCTCTTTAGACAGGTCACGCGTCGACTCATCTCCGAGGTTCCCAACAACAAACAAACAAACATGGCGACCGATGAGATGCACTTGTCAGGGTCCGCTACCTAAGAGAAGGAAGCTGAGTTTGAGTACGATAAACAAGGAAGACGAAGAAAGAGAGAGAGAACAAAGGATTTGGGTTTTTCTTTTGTTGCGGTGTACAGGCAAATTGTCAATAGACAATAGAACTTGGCATAAGTATTTCGAAAAACTCATTGAGTTTGACTTTTACTATTTATATTTTTGTAAACGGATTTCACTTTGTGAAAATATTTGTTTTGTAAGTTAAATACTTGCAAAAGTAATTCGGGTAGCTAATTTTCAAAACAGATTTATTTATTAGGAACATTTGATACATTAAAAGAAGAAAAAAAAAACATTTAAAAGCGTATTTCTTTTACTTTTATTTAATTTTCACATCTTCTAAATTTTAAGCAAAAATTCCATAAATTTTCGTCTGAAAATTTGCAACTCAAACTGTATTTGTTTCTATTGTAAACGTTTATCGACATTGAAAAACTCTAATAAAATGCGCACAGCCTCTAAAACATCCAACAAAAAAAATCAATAAAAATGCATCTAGTTGAGAGATTTTTCGAGGTTTTTTTTCTTTTGGCTTGTAGACAAGGTAAACGTTTTTTTTTTCTTTGGGGTTTTTGTTTCACCTTTCCACCACCCTCTCTTCTTCTTTCTTTCTGTACATTTCGAAGATTTCACAATGTTTTTTCCCCTTCTGAATATATAAAATATTTGTTAACTTTTGCTTTAATTTTCCAACTGTTTCGCTTATTTTGAAAAATTTTGTTCTCTTTGTTTCTGCATTTTTTTATATGTATTCTATATATGTATTTTGCAAATTTTTGATATATTATATGGGTTGGTTCATTTGTTTTTTTTTTTTTTTTTTTTTTTTTGAGTACATACTTTTGCATTTGGCACCATGACATAGCAGGGGCTATCGTAGCCCTTCTGCCAGATCTCGTAGAGCCAGTTCTCAGGCTGGCGTAGTGACATTGTGCCCATCATTTTGATTTTTAGTTGGAAATTTGTGTGTGTATATAGAGAATTAATTGAGAAAAACGTTGGTTTTCACACTATTGTTTGTAATTGTTGTGGAATCACTTTTTAGATATTGTTAGATATGTATAGTATCAGCTGCAGCACTTCACTTTTTTCTCTTTTCTTTTCTTAAACTTATTTTTTTTTGGTGAAATTAGATGCGTTTTTTATTTTTTCACCGATGTTTGTTTGACAGAAGTTCAGCAATAACTGAATTTCCTTTAGCTTTTTGGTAAATTATGAGACCGGCGCAGAGCTTTTCGAGCTTTTTGTTTTTTTTTGCCTTCTCTTGCAATTTTTTGAGTGCGGAGAGTTGCGTTTTCTGTTTTTGGCTTAATTGTTTGAATACTGAATTAATATAATTCAAATTACGAGTCTCTTTTGGGCTTACAAAAAAATTATTTAAAAAAATGTATTTTTCTGATTTATTTTTTCT
Organism: Drosophila sp. 14030-0761.01; assembly: GCA_018150735.1. Taxonomy (NCBI): domain Eukaryota; kingdom Metazoa; phylum Arthropoda; class Insecta; order Diptera; family Drosophilidae; genus Drosophila; species Drosophila sp. 14030-0761.01. Next base: position 5,142,858 of record JAECWO010000099.1, read on the forward strand.
TGCTTATATATATATATACAAAATGTCGGTATATATATATTTATTTATTTGTATTTGTTTAGTGTGTCTTGTGGCGAGTTGAACTGGCGACTGAACGTCTGACTGCAATTAGCGGTGGATTTTATACCAGCAAACGGCAGCAATAGCCCCCGGGGGCCGAAGACAAAACGCGAAACTCATGAGAGCCGAGCGCAGTGTAAACGACCAATCAGATGCCAGTTCGATTACCCCTCCCGTTATTTTATGCCACAAACCCTGTATTTGATGCCGGAAACCCGCTATTCGATGCCTACTTTTTCCCCTTCCCAACAGAAAATGGCTCTTTCTCTCTCACTTTTTCCTCTCTCGCGGCTACGTTTGCGCAAAGAGAGAGGGAGTGAGAGCACAGTCAGCTCTCTCTCTTTCTGCCTGTATCTGTTGAGATACTTTCGTAGCTGTATGTGTGCGTGTACCTGTATGTATCTGTCGGTTTGTTGTTGCGTATCTATAAGTATTTTTCACTTTGCTTTACTTTTTTTTTTCTTTTCTGTTGTTGTTGCTCATTTTCGGCTCTCTGTTTGTTTTGACGCCAAGATTCTCTGCCTCCGCTTTGCTATGTTTTCATGCTCGTTCCCTCCCTTCTCCATCACTCACTCACATTTATATTTATTTGTTTAACATTTTTATATATGTATGTATGTATATATATATATTTGTTATTCTTTTTAAAGATCTTCACACAGCCGGCTTTTTATTTTACTATCTGATACGAAATTTATATAAAAATTTACTAAATATTTTGAAGCTACGACGCAAAAACTTTACGACATTTTTTTTGGTGTTTATCAACTTTTTCTCACTCTCTCACTGTGCTCACTCTACTTCTCTCTCTCCCTCTCTCTCACACGCTCTCTCTTGGCGTTCTTATAGATACTTTTCCAGTGCCACGCGGTGGTTTTTTGGTTATTTTCCTTTTTTTGGGGTTGGGTTTTCTTACCTTTTGCGCATTGCGTTTCCCAAAATATAAAAACAAGAAGAAAACCGATTTTTCAACTTTTAAATAGGAAATTAAAGGAAATGGCTTTTCAATTTAGTTGTTCATTCTATTCCGTATTATATAACAATGAAAAGAACAATTGCAACAACAAATTGGAACCAACAACAACCGAAATGTATCGATTTCACACGGAGGCAGGGCAGGGAAAACAGCAAAACAAAATATTGCAAAACATCCGCAATGCAAAAAGGCATTTTACACAGCTCGTGGCAAAACAAAACAACAATTAAATGCCCATTTAAACAAACAATATAAGTTCATACCTACAATAAAAGTAATAATAATTATTACAGTGTGGGAAAGTACAAGCGTTTTAATTGCTCTGAAAAATCTGTTTTCTTTTCTAGACAAATTGCAAAATATTTAAAAAAGAAATGGCAATATGAAGTAATAGTTTCATAATTAAAGATGCTCTTCGCATTTGTTTACCAGGAAATCGGGCGACAATCAATAATGCAAACTTTTTTGTTTCCTAATGCAACTGTAGACGATACTCGTGCCATTCATAACACTACTGATTCGATCTATATATATTGTATATATGTACATATATATTTGTTTATTCATTTTGCATACAGAAAATAAATAACATTAAGCCATTATAAAGAACCTAAGCAATTTCAACTAAACCGATTTGTAAAATGCTCTTTTATTGGACGATATCCCAAAATACATTAGAACTAGCGCTAATAAATGCAAATGAGTATTGGTTGCAATTTTAAAATATCGGTAAATCAAGGGTGTATGTATATACAAACATGGGAAACATAAAACTTAAATTTGTTTCGTTCCAAAATTTTAGTCTGATTGATTTAACAATGCCATGATGAAACTTTTTTGTATAACAATTAACCGAATCGCCAATAACCGGAGTTAACCCTTATGTACTAACGGTTTTCAGTTAGAAAGATTTATATTGAGTATTTTTCCATGCACTGAATTTTATTCCTCTGCATTTAAGATGGATTTTAATCACGGTCTCTCCAGTAACCGAATGAACAATATTAAATATCGTTATTATTGAATGCCAAACGGAAACGGTATCTCTTAACGGTTTATTGCATTTTCGACTATATTTATCCAAAGGTGTTTGAGGAACTTTTTGAATGAAATAATAGCATATCGGTTAATCAAGGAAATTTCTTTTCAGCATGCTAACAGAGTGCGAACACCCTTTCCCAGTGTTAGGGTATGATGCAGATAAAAGAATGCACAATTTCTGGTCTGTGTGTTTGTTTGTGTGCATCATTTTGAATCAACAAATGAAAATTTCGAAATCGTCGCCGCGTCTGAGCGGGCAATCAATAAAAATTGAAACGCAACTAACTAGCCGACCAACTGACTGACTGACAGAGCGACTGTTCCACTCCCTCTCCCTGACCCACCCACTTTTTCGAGGAGCGGGCGGTGTGGGTGTGTTTTGTAATAGTTTGACCACACAAACAAAAAGGGGGAGGGGTGCGGATTCCCTGTTTGCTTTGGTTCATAACAAATTTGTAAACACGCGGAAAAGTTATAAAATATTTCTTTCTCTGTTTTGTTGTAAAAAGCGTGTGGAAATTTTTAATAATATAAAAAACAAAAACACAGAGAGAGAGTGTAAGACAGGGAAAATTATGGCACGCTCCCAACACGTGAAAAGCTGAAAAATACTTTTCAACGACAATTAAGAAATAGTTTTCCGATTTATGTATATGTATAAAGCTCTATATATATTCATGGAATTTTTATGTGTGTGAAAAATTTCCAAATGCATTTGTCCGAATGGACTTTTGTTAAGCTTTACGTGATTAGATAAAGACCAAGGAATATTTTATATGGCTATAACATGCAAGTCTCTCGCTCTCTCTCTCTCTCTCTCTGTCTATTTCTACCATCTGTCTCTTTTCTTTTAAGATATCTAGCCGTCAGCTAGTCTCCTGATATTGTATTAGTCAGTTCTCGAATCACTTGAGACTCATTACTATCTTTTTGGTGGAATTTTACAAGTATTTTTCCCTGCATCAAAAAAACTGAGAGATGTGAGTTATAAAATATCTTGGGTAAATATACATTTTTGAAATGCTCAATCTAGTCAGTTAGTAAGTGGAGAAGGGCCTTAGGTAAGATTTAATGAAGGCTTCGATTGGGCTTTTGCCTTTGGAACACTGAGTGAGTCCAACAAAAGTCCAGGTTCCTGTCAATACGTTGAAGAGGAGGCTTTTAAATATTCTCATATGATTATATCGAATCCATTGAAACAGCTGTTCGGAAACGGATCTAAAGTACAAAATGAATACTAAATTACCAACTATTCTTGGTTCTCATAATACATATTATAACCCTCTAGCAGAGCAGATCCATAACGGAACTAAACTAATGGAAAAAATTGTACTTATCAGTATTACGAGAACTTGTTCTAAGCAGCTTTAGCTTCTTTCCACAGTTTTGTTTCAGTTTGATTTTTGTGTCGTCGTATTTTATGCCACTGACGTAGGCAGAGAGAGAGAGAAGGAGAGATGGAGACTCTGAGAACTATAGAACTAAATGATCGGGCAATTGAAATTCATTAAAAACAAATCAAATTCAAACAACAGAAGCGAATAAGAAAAAAAAAACCGAAAGAAATCGGTCACAAATTGCTAGTCAATAAGTATATCTTCGTCTCCCTTTGGAGAAGATGGCTGAAAAAAAAACTATATTCATTATCTGCCCCTCATAATCATCATGATCATCGTCTCATCTCATCATTATTGGTCTTATCAGTTTGCCATTCTGTCTGGCTTGACTCTGTCGCTCTGTCTTGGTTATCGCTGATAGAAATTAGTTTCACTTATCAGCTGGTTTTCGCTCATTTTTCACACAAAGCTTGCGTGATTATCAAAAGTCAAATAGACATGACGGATGGACAGACAGACTTTGCCTCACATTATACTTAGACTGAAAGTAAACTATTAGCTCAACATTTGTTTACTACAAAGAAACAAACACACAGTTGATAGACAAAAAGGCGAAGCGAAGTTAATTTTTAGTTTACTCAAGGTGAATAAGTCTAGCGACTAGATACATATGTACATACATACATAAGTATACATATGTATCTTTTATTAAATCTTTGATTTTTTCGACGCGTGTCATCCATGTTTTCTGTCTTTTGACTTGGTTTAGTTGTTGTTGCTGGCACGTGGACAGTTCTTTTTTGTTCTAGACCTTATCAATTTGTTGGCTAATTGCATCCAACAGATACAGATACAAAGACATCTATACGTATATATGCAAAGGAAATTACTAATCAAATGTTTTTGTCGATTGCCGCACTAAACGAGCTCAATAAGTGAGCGAGACAAAGAATATACTATATAGATATTTATATATTAGTTGGACAGATGAAGCAAAAGGGCAGAAAAAAAACTATTCTGGATGTTCTTCCAAATTGAAGATATTGTGAGACAAACGAGTTGGTTGATGAGACGCACAAGCACGTAAGGGGAAACATATGTAAACAGAAGAAGCCGCACAAGAAGAAGAATTTGTGGGTAGAATGCCGCACAAGCAACTGATCTACGCTCAAGAAAGTCGCGATTCGACTTCGAAAAAGGGTTTTATGTAAAAGTGCGCTTAAGGGTGGTGAAAGGACGCACAAGCAAGTTCGGGAGCTTGTGGATAAAAGAAGAGTTCATAATACTTCATTGGATGGCAATAATAGAGGTTCTGCTGAGGGGAATTAACTTGAGTTTCGCTGTGGTTTTAACCAGATTCATTCCAGTTATCCTGATACATTAAGAAAATTGAATCCAATTGTTGAATCAATTAAGAGTAATCAACACAGATATATGTAGGTGAAAATAAATGATAGGTTTAACATCCGATTATCTATGTCTAATAAATGATTATATTATATAGAAAGAGGTTACGTTCTAGGTGAACGAAAAGAGATAGGTTTAGGCATTGAAAATGATTAAAAAGAGTAAAAACCTAGACTATTCCAATAAATTTGAACGTTAACTTCTTGACGAGTTGAAAAGTCGCATAGATTTCAAACTGTAATCATTTTTAGAAACCTTAAGAAATGAGCAAAGTATTATTTTAAGATATTACAATGAGATTGCTTTGAATTTTATCATATGTATAACAATAACAATGATTTTTGTAGAGAGAAACGTTTTTCTTTTGGCTAACAATATTTTCTTTTTAGTATAACAGGAAATTCAATTCATTTCACTTCCCTTACATTGTTAGCATGATTCTAGAACAATTTCTTGTAGGTAATTTTTTGTCGAAAATTGAAAAATATAATTCAAAAGGCATTTCAAAGAATGATTTAGTTCAACATGTGGTAAGTTGTCACGCCTACTAAATCTTTCACATTATTTGCACAAGAAATTGCTGTGTTCTTTTGACAGTTTTAAATTAGGTTGATCTTTAGAGGGGGAATGGGATGGGCTGACTGATGGCTGATGGCTCATCCAATTCTTGGGAAATGAAATTGAAGAACTTTCTCAATCAGTGTGATGAAAGCAAAGCTAATACTAATTAAAAATGAAAAGAAAAGCCAAAATGGTTACAAGGATACAAACAAAAGACGAAAACAAAACAAAATTCTATGAATTTTCTTCTGTTATATGCGAATTCAGGTCAAGAGGAAAGTTTATTCAACCGATTTAAGCAAATCTCTTGCGAATATAAATAACTCAAGCTAAAAAAATGATATATGTACAATATATTATCTATAGATACATATACGCGTATATGTTTGCGGAGGTCTCCCACACGACGCCGTCTATTAAGTGTGTGTGCAGATTAGAAGCGGTCACAATATATCTATCTATTGGTTTATTTTTATCTTTTGAAGGTAGGCACAGGAGAAATCACTTGAAAAGTTAATTACCACACGCGCCGAGACAAAAATATTTCAGAAATACAAACACACATCTTTTACAACTAATTTGCACATTCAAATGCAATTAGCGGGAGGTCGTTCGGACGGTCGCACGGTTTTTGCCCACCAACCTACCTACCTAACCATTAGATGTGTTGCTACCTGAGAAACTACCAGGACCATTGGCAGACGAGAAGAACAAGTCGGAGGAGGAGGAGGAGGAGCTGAGTGAAGGCGACGACCAGTCATAAAATCGTTTTAAATGCCAACCAAAATGCACAAAATCTTGTCTTGTCTGACGATTTAATTGCAAATGCAATTTTGTTTCGCTTTCTGTGTCTGTCTGTCCAACCTGGCTGACTAAATGACTGACGCATTAGTTTTTACGAGACTCACGTACTATAAAAAAAAGATTGTGCATACATATGTGTATACAATTAATATTTTGATGGCAATTTGCGGGCGAGAATTAGCCAAAAGGGGCGTGGCGTTTAACATTTGAAAATATATTTGGAATGAAATGTAATTTTAGATCAAAAGTGAGGACAGTACTCGTCGATCCTAAAAAGGGAAAGTTGCTAATGAGCAAAAACTTCTCAAAAGCTAATTCCAATTGCGAATAACTTCTTTCACTGTAAAAATATTGAGATGAGCCGTCATACGACAATTGAAAAAACCTAGCTGAATCATGCCATTAACTTAAAGAGCCTTTGATTGCTAGATAAGGCGTCGGGAAATTTCAGAAATGTTGGGTTCAAACTCTACTGATACTTCTCAAGGGTTTAATTTAGTGAAAAACCCGAATTTCTTTCACTAAAACGATGTTTTGAGTGATTAAAGCATATTTCAGATGATCAAAAAGTTGTTAAAAATGTTTTACGATCATGCAAAAATTGCCAATATTATAGATTAGAGGTTTCCCAACATTTTTTCTTGTAGAATTGAACCTTGAGTCTCTGAATCCATAGAGATCGGCTAACTATTTCATACCTTTGACAATAGTTCAATTGTAGAGACCTACACTACATCATTTAGATGAAATCTCTTAAACAAAAGCATTGCATAGCTTTCTCTAAAAAAAAAACCTGACACATCAAGAACTATTCCCTATTTTGAGACATCTTCAAAACAAATTCAAAAGAACTGCAAGATAACTGTAAATTCAAATCAATTAGCAGCTGAACAAAATAAACATTTCCACAGAAATTCGCTCGCCCCCCTCTCGTATATGTTTGTCATGTTATTGTCATGATCATCACCTCATCAAGCAGCAGAGCCTATGGGAAAGGGTTCATCCATATTGAGTCAGTTTGGAATTTGGGGTAAACAAATGAAGAGCCCAAAAGGGAATAGCGAATAAAAATAAAAGGCACAACAAATAACATGCAGAAAATTAATGAAAATACAAAATGAAAACAAAATATCAAAGAAGCTAACTTCGGCTATGCCAAAGTTTGTATACCCTTGCAGCTTTTGACCATTACATTTTATTTTCTAAAAAATTTTTTGTTTCTTAATCCAATAAAGAAATATTTTAAATACATTGGCCGTGGGCAGCCAATCGCTAAATAGTAGACAATGTAGCGTTGATATTCATATTCACACACACACAATCGCAATTTTGACACATATATGTGCTTCACTGCTTATGCGTGCACTGCTTATGGCAGCAGTACTGCTGCATACTGCTGCTGCCATAAGCAGTGCACGCTATATAGGCAAATTTTATATCGTCGAAATCAGGCGTTATGTTTATCCGATTGTTTTGAAATTCACGCATATGACGTAATCCCTTTTTATTTATGTACATAATCAGTTTGGATAAGATTGTTCAAAAAATAAAGAAGTTATTCGCATTTAACGATTGTATTTGTATGGCAGCTATATGATATAGTTGTCCGATCTTATTCAAAATCGCAGATGTGTATGTGGCTGTATAGAAAAGCTTATATACGAACTTTGAATGCGATAGCTCTAAAACTGTGGGACTAGATCGCGCAGCACCAGACAGACAGACGGACAGACGGACAGACGGACATGGCTATATCAACTCGTCTTCTCTTGCTGATCAAGAATATATATACTTTATGGGGTCGGAAACGATCCCTTCTCTGCGTTACAAACATCTGACCAATTTTATAATACCCTCTGCAAGGGTATAAAAAGAATGAAACGAAACGATACGGAAAAAAAATTGCCCACAAATTATCATGAATTATTCAAGGCCAATCGAAACTATTATGGTATATCATTGCTTTTCGGTTTCTACTCATTTTGTTATTGTTTCGCTAGTTCTCTTTGGTTCTGTTGTGATAATACCCTGTACAAAGTGGGGGGTTTAATGGGTGTATTAGTGTAATTGTAAGAACTAGAGGAGGAACTTTACTTTTAGTGTAAAATAGTTAGCTATTAGCTAAGTTTCATGTGAAATTTCACAAAAATTAATTATTTTTATCGTTAAACTAAGACAATTTTCTACTACTACAACAAATTTATTCAGATTATTGAACATGTGTACTTCTCCATCAGTTACTAAAACGGATATTAAAGTAACTTTGATCAGAAGATGGCGCCAGGATGCTATTGTGCAAATGAGATAGAGATATTGAAACAAATTGATCAAAATCAACTTAAGCGAGATGTGTAAAAATATATTTTGCGGATTCTCAGAAGGAGCTTCACCTTAAAAAAAATATAGGGTACTTCCCTAGTCGTCACACTGATCTCTTATAGATTTGTCTCTTTCTGTTTTTTGGGTTAGATTCTCGGCCACTTTTGTTTTTATCATGCGGGGGATTCGGTTCGTCTCTTAATGTGAAATATTTTAATTATTTTGTTTTGTTTGTTTTGTGGAAAGCAACAACGAAAAATCATTCATCTGGTGTGTGTTTGTTGGCTATTTTTGGCGAAATTCTTGTACGTCTTTAAGTCCCTCCCACTTCACCACCCCCAGTTTAGATTGCGTTTGTTTTTTTTTCTTTCCATATAGTGTCAAAGTAGTTTTCAATTCCATTCAATTTAGCCCTATGGAATTTTTTTTGCTTCTTGTTTTGATTGAAATTGAAATTCATTCAGAGTGTTTGGAAAAAATTCACAACTAATTGACTTACGCTGACCAGAAAGGAATATATAATAGATATATGTATGTATGTATTTTAATTTTGTTTTGATGTTGTTTGTCTTTTTTGTTTTTGCTTACCTGAAAATAGAAGAAAAGAGAAAGAAGAATGTGTCATTAATTATATGGGTAAACAAGAATTTGGTATATTTCTCTTAAAAGAATATATGTACATAAAATACTGAATATAATATACCAAAGACATAAATAAAAGTGTCATCAGGTTATAATGATTTATATTTTGGCATAATAATAATAAATCTGTTTGAGAAAATGAGTAAGTATATACTGGTCTAGATATAGAAACGATTCCAAAGTTCTCTACAAATTAATTGGACTTAAGAAATCTTGTAAATTAATTGGAATAGAAATGAACTGGATCTTAATTTATTAAAAAGATTTCTTATTCTGAAATAGTTAGAACTAAAACATTTATCTCATTTCTTGAATTCTTTTAAGGAAACTAGTTCCATTTATCTCAATTCTTGAATTCTTTTAAGGAAACTAGTTCCAAGTTTCCCCTTAAGGTAGGCTACAATTTTTTAAAATCTACTCCTAAGAACGTGTATCTGTTTCTTATCCTTTGATCTAAATTCTATTCGACTAAGAGGTGCTAAATATGCATCGACACTGCAAATAATATCGATAATAAGCCTCAAAATGGAGTGTTATGATTGTTTGGATAATTCCAAGCATATTCTGCCTTCTTTAACTTGAATTCAACGTAGAGAAGTGCCCCCTAATGAAGGGTTTCGAGTGTTTTTCCACTTACAAAGTCCTCAGAATTGCTGATTTCTTTGCTGAACTAGTTCTTAATATTTTTGCTTTGACAATTGTCGTCGTAGTTTCGTGTTTGTCTTATAATGCGGAAGCAAAAGTCTGCCTATATATAATGTATTTTTATGGTTTGTTGACTGTCATGTCTGCCCACACACATGCACACTCGCACACACACACTCAGTGAATACAAAAGCTTTAGCTCTTTTTGATATATTTATGGGTGGTTCTGGTTATTTGTTTTTCTAGACAAAATAGAAAATAAGTAGTAGGAAATGAAGGAGAAACTTTCCACTGTCGTGTCTTTCACATGTTGTTTTGGGCCTAGTTTGCTCTCGTGTTGCCTGTGTTGGCTCTCTGCTTTTTGGCTGTCGGTTGACAGACATATTGGTGTCAATTAAAATTATACGCAGAGGCATCCCAAAAATACATGCAACCAACCGATGGCCACAATATACAACAACGACAGACGACACGTGGTTAAGGAACGGCAATTAATCATCAATTGCAAAATCTTTTTTAAATTTAACGATGAGATTTGTTTGTATATATGTATGTATAACCGAAACACAATGCAAATGCCGTCAAAAGGCGAGCAGTAAAATGAGAGTTGGGTTATATATTTGTTATATTTGTGTTGGTGTATTCGATCATGGCCAAATTTATATATACCGCAACATCAGGTAGGTGTGTCTCCGCTGCTGTCTCGGCCAAGTGGCCAAAAACTCGCGACACGCACACGCAACAAATGACGCGACGGCGACGGCGACTGAAGCTAACCAACTTGTCTAACAGGTCTCCAAAGTCAATAAAGTTGCGGCGAGTTGAGACTTCTCTCATGGGGGGCGGGCCCGGGGGGTTTTGCCTCTTCGTATAATACTCGTCGTACTCGTACGATAAGCGAGCCCATTTAAATGAGTCGATGACGACGTCTACGTCGACTCTCGGACTACGGTGATGTCGAAGTGCTATGCCCATAAATTAAAACTAACACAAAACGCACTTGAAATTATGTTAAACTTTTTATTATTTGTTGTCTTTCGGTTTATTTAACTCTGCAAACAAATTTGGCAAACGCTGTGGTTCATCGCAGAAGTGTGAATGGAAATTTGGATATCAATCTATTTTAAGTTTGTATCTGTAAGCTAATTTCTACAAGTTCAAAGTGTGTTTTAGCTGCAACTTAGTGAAATTTTAGTTCAAATTACAAGAGCGAAAGCAAATATGGGTTAATGATCTGAACAGTTATTCTCAGCTAATTCTAGTTCTAGGTCTACTTAACTACAATGAAAGAGGCAAAAAAACTCTCTGGAAAAACTATTAGAATGCTCATTTATCATCTGGTTATCTAAATTTTCAAAGATATTTTTTTTGTTGGGAAAAACTAGTTTTGTTATTATGTCTAGACTCCATTATTTCATCGAACACTTTACCGCCAAAATTAAGTTTAATATACTTCGATCAATAACGCTGGTGTTAGAAGCAGGTGGATCAAAAGAACTAGTTCAGAATGATGTTTCAAATTGCGCATCAGTAAATATTTTTATATGAGAGATTCATATATAACAATATGACAATCAACATATGCATTTGATACTTAGAACTAGATTACTGAACTATTAACTTTACTTGAAAAAGAACTAGTTCAACTAATAATAACTTTAAATAAAATATGAAAATAAATATATAGACTTCCAAGTAGAAGTTTAGTTCGGATTAGGAAATCTGATAATAACTTTAAATCAGTTGAAAATAAAGATAATATTTTCCATTGGTTCAAAAAGAACTAGTGCACAGTGTCTGTCGCCTTGGTTTTCGCAATTTTAATTACAGACGGTACTCAAAATATTGATCTTTAATTTATTAAATAATCCATAAATGGTTAACCGAAACAGGTTTAATTAGTTAATAACCTACTAAATAGTATTTTCAACCGACTGATGTCACTGGTTCTCGCTGACAGGTTGACTAACCCAATTTAGAAAGCACGACCGAGTAAGAATAAACGTATATATATTTTTGTATATACGTAGTATAGTATATTCCATATGCATGCCTCCGACCCTGATCCCTGACAAATTGCCGAACATTCATTTAAATAATATATTTATATGTATGACATAAAAAAAAAGATTATAAATTATTATAGCCAGGGCTATTTTCAACAATTGGTATCAATTTTTTATATTTTTTGTATTTTTAGCAATTTTTTGCCATATGTATTTTTTTTCGCTCTCGCATTTTTGTTTGTATATCTTCATGTTTCATGTTTCGTGTTGGTTAATTAGGTCACTCGTTGTTTTTGTCATTTTTCAATAATAATTTTTATTTATATTTTTAACATCTTTTTTTTTTCTCTTTTGCTTTTTGTCTGCCTGGCAACAGCGTACAATAACAATAACAGGAGGCGGGGCGTGGCATTTTGAGGGGGCCAGAAAATTTGGCCAAGTGTGGCAGAAAACAAAAACAAAAACAAATTTTGTTTTCAGTTTTTTGTTTCTTGTTTTCAGTTGGGTTTGACAGTTGATTGACATTTTCAGTTGTTTGGTTAAAAGTGGCACAGACAAAAAAAAAGAGCCAAAACAAATGGCAGAGGCCCGTAGATTTCTATACCCTTGCATATTATATAAAAAGATTGATCATTCCTAATAAGTATATACACTATATATCCATAGTAATTTAATAAATATAAAATTTTGGCACCATCTTGACACAATTCAATAATCTAATGATTGGAGATGAGTTTCCTTATGACAAAAATTGTGACTGAGGATAGGGACTTAACTGTCCAGACTATTTATTATATGAAATGGATATATACCCTCACTTATAGTGTATCTCTTTCATTCAAAGACAACAAGTTAATTGGTTATGCAGACAAAATTTCTTCAATGTGGGCTTGTTCCATGGCTAAGGCTAAAGCAAATCTCTTTATAAATACTATATTCAAAAGATATATTACTTGAAATCGGGTCTAGGTTGAAAATACTTGAGTAGATTGTTTTTTTCTGTTTTTCTATTATACAGAAAGTGATTAAGAACACATTGAGCTTTGTTTTAATTGTTTTTTTGTATTTCGCGTTTACTTCCTAGATATTAAAAGCTTTTTTAAAGCGATTTTTCTCGCCTGAGCAATTTGTTGTAGAATGAGAGAACAAAAGACGGAAGATATATAGACGTGATGTACGTACATACATATATAGATGTGCATAAATGAATACTGACGACGAGAGTTCATATCGATTATATGGCACAAAGGTCAATATATTCCCCCTGACTACCACCTAACTGACTCTGAGCATAGAGAAACATTCATCAAAATAAATATATGGCAATTTGTTTAGGCTAAAAACCAGTTTGCCGACATTTGTTCGATACGCGGCAAACAACTTTTGTGCAAAATTTGTTTGGTTTTTAAGGTTGCGGAAACAAATTCCATTGAATTAAACTACGAAATTTGGCAAAGAATTGTTGCCAAGTTTGAATGGAAAACTTGGAAAATCCCAAAAGCGTAGAGCTTTTCCACACGTCTCATGCAAATTTTGGTTTTGTTTGTCGCAAAGCTGTACAGAAAGTTCTTGGAAAAGCGGCACGTAGATTCTTTTAGCCCAGATATAGGAAGTCAAGTGTTCCATTTGTTTCACAGATAGGAGAGGGAAGGAGTGGAAAAACAAGTTGTTGGCTAGGTCAATAGACGACTTTTCCAATGTATCCAGCAGTTAAATTCCGCAACGACCTTCATGACCCAATCAGCCAATAAGTTTATACTTAATGCAGAATCGCGACTTGTCACACTTTTATCTATAGTGTATACATGTAGGGAAAAATTCTAGCTTGCGATAAAAAGCAATCAAGGTCCCCCTAAAAACTTTGAAAAACAATGTGAAATTAGAGAAGAAGAGAGTCCTCCCAGCAATCTTAATAGGAAATTGTAATTGCTATGAACCTGGCAACTAACTAATCTCTGAAGTTATTTCCCGTAAGACACTTCTTCATAAAAACCTGCGACAGTTAACCTTATCTAAGCAACGGTTAACAACAAACTCTGTTGGATTGGATTATCAATTGGTTTCTTAACACAATTTGTCTAGTCTGTGGCACAATAAGTGTCCAAAGTGGAATCTATTCAAGGTTCTATTTAAAAGGCTCTTTACCCCCGCATGCAAGCACATTTTTAGAGATAAACTGAACACACGCTCAATTTTTCTATACTGTTACACTCCCCCCAAAGTAGACCCAAGGGTGTTATTATTGTGATAAGATGTCTATGTCTAATATCAAACAATTCCCTCAAGAGTGTTTGTTCGGGGTGTTCTCTTTCGACTATGGAAGAGGGAATGAAAAAGTTTGAATGACTTTTTGATTACATTCTTTTTTGCATTTGCATTTAAAGTTCTTGTTTGTTATTGTTGTTGTTATTGAAAATTGAGTTTGCCTGGCAACACAACACAAAACAATCAAACTGCACTCAGTCTACAGTCAATATACATACATACATTCATATATGTATTCATGTGTGGCGATAAAAACCTGACCCAGTTTTTTTTTTTAAGCCTCGTTCGTAGAGCAACTTGGAAAGGCGGCAATTGCAACTGCAGCAGATACTAAAAGTGTTGCAAAAGGCAAACATAGTCTCAATTAGTTTTCCTTACACTTTAGCTTTAATTTTCGATTTATTCCATTACTCACTATTTGAACTTTCCTCGAATTTCTAACAATTTTCCTGGTTTTTTTGGTTCAGTTTACAAACTTGTGTGCAAATTTGTGTTTAAGCTAATTGCTACCGAAAAAAATTTTACGGCGAATTTGTAGTTTATTGCATGACTAAGTCACATTTCCCCACGGTCTCCCCCACTCACTCCATCGTTAAGTTCAGGTCTGCTCATCGACTGAACTGTGAGGAGGTGAGCTCATTGCCTGAGGGTAAGGTAAGGTAAGGTTAGATTGCATTTTGGTATACATTTCACACGAATTGAAAAATTACGGCGCAACAACCTCCACCATAAAAGACAAGCATCAAATATCACAACCGATTTCTAAAGAACTTGTTGAAACGTGTCCAGAGAGTATATATAGTATATATATTACAGACAAGAGATGAGAGAGAGACACAGATCAGCATCAAAATGCATTTTATGACGCAATTTAAGAACAAAACGTTCAAATGACGTCAGCCAAACTAACTGATCGGACTCAACCACAGGGTCTAAGTTGGCATTTAATGGCTTAGATATGGGAGAGAATATCAAATGAAAGAACGATTATTAGTCATTTAAAATTTAAAACTAACTATAACTCAGTAAAAAGGTGACACAATTATAGAGGTTAAAACTAAAAGAGATGTCAACTATCAATTTCATTATTGTCTATATTATTTATCACATTATTAAACCAATATAATAATAAATATATCATCAAATTAAATTTATTATATTCTATATTATTTATCACATTATTAAACCATTATAATAATACATATAGCATTAAATAAATAAAATAGATAGATATCGGTAAATAGATTCGATATATGTATATAGGTCGATTAATAGATGGACAACCATAGAAAAATATCGATAGATAGATTTAGTTTACCAATTGAAGAATTTACTCGCAGAATATCTTGTCGAGGCAAAGATCATTTAGCCAAAAATCGTAAAACTATTGTGTCAAGGTTTTGGCATCTTATGGTATAAGGAAACTTTCGTACTGAAAGATTCTTTTCAGTCATTGAAGGATATATTTCATAAGTTTTAAAGAAAATCGAATCTTTCGAAGTTCACTTCTCCGATTCATCGACCTGTTTTCAAAAGCAACTGCACCACGAATTCGTCACCCGATGCAAACTCGCTTTCTTTCACAGTTTGCCCACCTCTAGGCAAATGAAATTTCATCAAGTGCCGTCGTAGAGATCGAATGATAGACACGCCGAGTTCTCCCCAAGCCCGCCGCCGCCCTCCGCCCAACATGTATGCCAAGACTAATTAGCAGTGTGCTCGATTACCGACGATTATCGAAGCTTTTGGATATAAAGTCGACCCACAAACTGAACTAGACAGGTCGCCCATTGTGGATGCTAGTGACGCTGTGACGTCAATTGAGCCGGTTCGTTGGCAGTTTAAAGTGCGGACCAGTCATTTGTCAATGCAATTAGAGCAGATATAGCCAGTCGATATAGATACCCATTGATGGCAGACAGATACACCAATTGCTCACTCAAGAAGGTAGTAAAATGTCAAGTTATAGGAATATAATCGCTCAGAAGGCACGTGGCCGTACAATGCGGACCAACTGTTGGGATTTTCCTTCGTTTAGTCGAATCGAGGGGTAAATAAAAACAGTTGAAGAAAGACTTGCCTCACTTTCTCTATCTACTCCGATCTAGGGGAATCTTATGTAACAAAACTTGTTGTTTTCCAACTCCCCCAATACACTTGCACAAACACTTTCGATGGGTGGAGGAGGAGTGGTAAAAACCCAACCTAAACCCACCCACAGTCTGTCCAAAGTTTATGTATATACTTATTTACGCCTATATTATTATCTTATCTGAACGAACAACTTATTATGTTTATGGGGCTCTTGGAGGTGTTTTTCTTTAAAAAACACCAAAGAATAACAAGAAAACAAATGGAATGGCGCAAAATTGTAGACCATTAGGACAAAAAACAAAAAGCTAATGCCACAAAATGTCATTAAGTCATTAACTTGGCTTATCATGTTATTTGCCCAGAAAAATATCTTCCTCAATTAATGGGTGTCAATCGTCATATAATTATGTTGGGATAGGAAAAGGTTAGTTTACGAAAAGCCAAAACTAATTTGTTTGATTGCCAAGATTGTTAATGCTTTAATATGATTATTGAGTGTCTACTCTCTGTCTTTTTTGAAGCATATTAGCTATTCAGGTAAGTATATCTCAATAATATTTTATTTTAATGTTTTTTTCAGATATTGGAGAACGTTCTTTTTATCATATAAATGAGGGAAATGTAATGAAAATGAGAATGAAGACAGAAAAAATACCCAACCGAGTTTTGGGATTTGCTTTTTGATCTGTTCAATTGCAGATGAAACTAAATCCCAAATTTAAATCGATATCTCTCCTGGTTTTCAAAGGAAGTCATTTTGTGGTTGAATAAAGATAATCAATACAAATTAATAGAAAGTAGCTCCTTGATAAATCAAAGTAATATTCAATCCATGGTCATTTAAAGCCTCCCACACCATTTGTGTTTGTTTGATATTCTGTTTTAATTACCTTGACGACGATTACTATTGAAATTTTCTTTGTATTATTTAGCTATTGATAAGCTAAAAATTTCAGTTTTGGTTGATTTGGTTTTATTGTTGCTGTTCAAATCAGTTATTAAATATTAGTCTAACCTAAAAACGGCCACAACAATCTTATCTCGGTACTCGCATAATTGAAAATGGCGCCTAGAAGACTTTGATTAGCCATAGAATGAAAATGACAATCAAACACACACACACCATATATACTATGTATAAGTAAATACATTTCTACTTCTATTCGAGATGAAGGAACAATGTGTTGTTCTTTCAGATTAACCATACAAATTGCAATTGGAGCGTGTGAGTGGGGCTGTCATGTCACTGCATGGAGTGAAGGAGGAATCGAAGGAGCCGCCGCTGTCGAACGCTGATAAAATGTACAATGAAAGTCTGTGTGGAATGGTTTTGAGTCGTGTGCCTTTTAATTGCCTTCGTTTCTTTTATCATTTTTTCAAAATGCGCAAAAGCAAAAACCAGAAAGGGGCAAAAAAAGAACAAACAAAATTAATGACATCATCTTTGGGAGGAATCATTATCATTATAATGTTTCGTTTGATTGATAGGTGCTGCTGATACTTTAGGGAAATAAAAATACATTTATTTAAAGGAAGTACAAATCAACCCCCGCCCCACCCTCAAAGTCAAAGGGTTTCAAAAGCACGCTCGTAAAACAGGAAAATTAAATGACTGGTGAAAATAATTTTTTGTTTTATTAAAATCTGTATAAATAAATGGAGAATTTCATTTATAAATGACTTTTATGTCATGTGAAAAATAAAACATTTCTTTCTTTACTCTTGTCAAAAAATATGTATAATTAACATGTTTGGGGTTTTTTTTTTTTTGTTCAACAATAATTGACAAGAGTGAAATGAGTTTCAGATATTAATAGATATAGGCGCGAAGGATGCCATGGAAAACTATAGATACAGTCACTAGTCACACTGTTTTTCCAAAAGTTGATTTTTAAATTTTACTTGAACCGATAAAGGCATATCACAAGATAGCAGACGTAAAAAGGACTCACGATTTCGCCTAAAGGATCACATTGTTTGCCTAAAGTTTCCATAAGTTATTGTCTTGACAAATTCATGCTTATACCAATATTCCTTTCGGATTTCATCTTATCCCAGGGTACGTAGCGAATTGATGCATAATTTGACTAGACTTTCACTTAACGATTTTAGAGATGATGACAGCAGAGAGAGGTGGGAGGGGCAGGCTGTCGTTTTGTTGGATTCGCCTGACAAACGAAAATGGCCTCAAGGGATTTGGTTTTGTGGTCAGATGAATACAATTATTATAATTATTATGTCAAAATAACAGCAATTTGTGTATGCTGGCATCCAAAAAATGTACTTGAAAATATTTGAAATGTTAATTTATTTATTTTTTTTGTTTTGTTTGCTCGTTTGGCAAATAATTTATGACAATTTTGTTGCTGTCGTTTTTTTTTTCTTTATTTCTTCTTTTATTTTTTGTATAAGCGGAGGAGAGATAAGCGTCTGCCATTTTTGTAGTAAACAACAGAAAAAAAAAGTTTATATATGCCTCTGACTGATAACGTACAAAAGTCTGGGAAGGAAGGGTGGGGGAGGTGCTGAATAAAATATCAAATAAATATGTTTTTTGTTTTTGCGCCAAGGTCAAAAGCAACAATCAGAAAGCCGGACAATCTTAAGTCATAACGAATCTTCAATACCCTAGCTAATCTAAATAAATAGTTGGACGATTTTTGAACATAAAACTCAAGTAATATAAGGTTGAGGTAAATCAATCTTTAACAGGGAAGTGTTTCTTTGTTGAGGTGTTTTTTATCGCCCGATTCGAGTGAAATTTCACAACAGTTCACAATAAAAATTGTTATCTCAATAGCTTTTAAACTGAGGGTAGCAAAAAATGTTAATTCTCTCCGAGTAACAGACACCTTAGCTAAATGAATATAGCCCACTTTTCTTAGGGTACAACTATGTATGACAAAAAAAAAAACCAGAAGCATACAAACTATAAATCCTGTTGCCCCTATGGACAGAAAAAAAACAAAGTGAAATGTTAAGTAAATCTACAAAAAAAAAAAAAAAAAATACTTTCACGTCAGACGGAAAATATGTGGAATAGAAAGGCATTGGAAAGAATTCTTTTTCTTTTTTTGTTTGTAAGTATTTTGGTCTGAAGAAAGTGCATCATCAATTGAATTGACCCAAATGACCATTTTCATTTGATTTCAAAAGGAAAAGTTGATTGACTTAAATGACTATGATGATGAGGAGGAGGACCAGTGGGGGAGAGGGTGTGTGTATAATGGAGAGCCGGGCGGCAGGCGGTTTAAACTGAATGCAACAAGTATGTAGAATCAAAATGTGTCATATACTGAACTAAAGTGGCTGAGATCCGTTTTGAGGCAATATAAATTGGAAATTTTGTGATTTTTGGGTACTTTGTTTATTGATTATCGAACGGTGTGAAGAAGGGGAAAATCAATCAGAGCCACTAGCCATAGTTAATTGAATGTACTCGAGGTATGTGGCAGCTAGTAAACAGGAAATATGGTGATTGAAGTGGTTCAATAAACGAATAAGTGTCTAGACAACAACAAACTGTTATACATACATAAATTATGGGAATCGAGTGTTTTACAACTATTGTAGCACAATTTGAAATGAGTGTTATACTAGTCGTTACCTATTATCAAAATATTAAAGAACTATGTATTATGTGACTTTTTTAATAGAGTTTTGTCTGTTATAACTGTTATATTGTCGCTATAAAACTGCTATACGACTGTTATAGGTTCCATTTTTTAACTTTTTCTAACTTATTTGGTTGTTTTCTTCATTATTTGATTATCGAACAGTGTGAAGAAGAGGAAAATCAATCAGAGCCACTAGCCATAGTTAATTGAATGTACTCGAGGTATGTGGCAGCTAGTAAACAGGAAATATGGTGATTGAAGTGGTTCAATAAACGAATAAGTGTCTAGACAACAACAAACTGTTATACATACATAAATTATGGGAATACGAGTGTACAATTTGAAACGAGTGATATACTGGTCGTTTCCTATTATCAAACCAGTAAAGAACTATGTATTATGTGACTTTTTTAATAGTTTTGTTCGTTATAACTGTTATATTGTCGTTATAAAACTGCTATACGACTGTTATACGTTTAATTTTTAAACTTTTTCTAACTTATTTGGTTGTTTCTTCATTATTTTACATGTGGTTACCTATTATACAACTGTTCTATGATAATAATACATTTAATGACTGTTATACACGACCTTTGTGATTTCGACTGATAGAGATTCCCTTACTGTTATAAAACTGTTTTCACTAGGTGTAACTGTCACACATCAAAATATACTATGTTATTTATGGTTTCATATGAATGACTGTTGGATGTATTAGATTGTGAGTCAGAAAGTTGAATTGAAATATAGTTTCGAATCGCATTTTGTAGATCTAGTGTAGTAGAATTCTCCGATTTGTTGCTAGCCTTGAGCAAGGGCAAATTAAGCATTTTGAGACATAAACTTTATAATTCATGATAAGGATAAGAAGGCTGATTAGATTTGTTAATTAGTTTTGCGGGTGTTGTTGAGCTCTTTGCCATTTCATTCATTCATACTATATTTTAATTGGAATACTTTTTTCAATGAATTTGTACTATATTCTTGTTGCCTTTCCATAAATGAAATCCCTTTTGAATGGCATAATCTACGATGGTATATACAATGTCAGCTATTTTCTCTCTTTCTCTTTTGTTATTGTTCAATTGAATCGCCCACACACAGAAACTCGGCTCAATTGACACACAGTTTCCCCCTGCAAGCGACCGACCGACCGACCAGCCAACACGCACTTCATTTTACATTTTCAATTCCAACTTTTTGCCTTCATCTTTAGCAGAAAAGAAGAAAAATCAATTGTCATCGCACGAGTGGACTGGCTTTTATTCATATTCTTCTTCTTTTTTTGTTTTTTTTAATTGAGTCTAAAAATAGAATTGTACAATGACAATCGTACCCGTACTCGTATTCGTACTCATATGCAAAAAGTATCTACAGCAATTCAATTGAACTAAATTTGTGAGAATGGCCCACAACACTTCTTCTTCCATTGAATTGTATCATCGAGAGGCAGCCAGCCAGCCAGCTAGCAAAACACTTGAAGGGGAATCTTTTTTTATCTTATTATCAGATGTTTGAATTGGCTTCTATTTTTGGCCCAAAAGCTGATTACCTACACAAACACCCAGATCTAGGCACAACGCACAATAAACTTAGTACTCAGCACTTGTCAAAACGAAAAGCAAAGATGAACAACATATGTATGTGGAAGCCTTCTTGCCACCGACCGTCGTGTAGTATGACTGGAGAACATCACATGGGACACCTAAGCTGAAGGTCAATTAACAAGCTAAGAACATGTAATGACGCAACCTTTCACTTTACCCAATGACCCTTAAAAGTGACGAATATTTTGAGAGCCATTCATCTAAAGCGATTGGCATAAACAGGTGATTGCACCCAATACCGCGTTATGTTACCAGGCGCCGATGTATTCAGTGAGGTCACTACTTCACTTTCTCTGAACGAGGAAAAAGATTAATATCAGATCGGTAGTAATCCCTTAAACATCCCAACGACATGTTCATATCAATCACAGTAAAACATACGTTCACTCATCCAAAGTGACGATAAAGTGACGCCAACGGAGAACAGCTTCTTTCGACATTTTTTCACGGTCAAAAGTTCAAAAACGTTTTCAGTCAGTTCGTTTGATAAGAGCGTAAAAATTGCCATTGCTGCTGTTTTTTTTTTAAGGGCATTATAAAGATTTATATATTTTTTTTTTTTTTTTTTGCTGCCCATCTTATCAGTTACGTTTTTATTATTTATAGACATGTGATGTCAGATAAACAAAGGAAGGAAGGAATGTATATCAAGTGCTAAAACTTACCATTGCCTGTTCGATTTTATTATCAATCGCAACTGCACTTGTTCCAGATGCACTGCAAAAAAAAACAAACAAATAAGAGGAAAAAAGAATTAGTTAAAGTTTGTATATCCGATAATTGTCGGGATCAAATAACCTTTTAAAGTTCCCATTAAAATTACTATCTATTAAATATAGTTTTAAAAACAATCTAGGTCAAACAAATGAGAAAGGATTATATGTATGTTTATTCACATATTTAGCAAATTTCCGGTGCTTAACGACATTTTTATGTGAATTTTTTATATCTATCATCAGTTTTTTCATTACTTGAGTCATAATTCACCTTATATGCTGACACACGCTGAAAATGTGAAAGAACTAGAGACAAACCAACTGAAAATAGACTATGACAAAAGTTTTATACCCTCTTAAATATATTTGAGTTGATCTTGGATTAACATTTGGTATGTAAATTAGATATGTATATTACTAAATATTTATATATAGTCAGTCGTTCTATTATCGTTTTAGGAAGAAAGGACAATCGATCATTCTCTTATATCGATGGAAAAAGGATGGTCATATGGGTGTTTCTCCTCTGATTGATTCTACTCGATTTCCTTATGATGATTTAAATGAAGTTTTCCTAGATTGAAACTAATTGATTCAGCTATTATTGCTGATCATGATTAATCTAATCGAATCAAAGATATTTCTTCCTATGCGCTACAAACATAATGATATTATTTGAATGCCCTCTGCAAGGCTAGATCGTTTATTGTTTTTGTTTTTTATGTATAAAACTTAGTCAAATCACTTGCATGAGTTCTAAAATGAGTTCATTGCCCCGACATGGACAGACTCACGACTCACTTTTCAATAAATTTCAATAAGTATGTCTGAGAGCCACAGAGACAGATGCTAATCAAATTATTCTAAACACACACTTAATCAATTGTAATTGTGCGAAACACAAAATCCTTGAAAGGTTTGTTCATTTTCATTTTCGTTTTGTTTTTTATGTCTTTGCCAGTCACTACACTCTCGATGAAAAATCTCGTTTTGTATTTTTGTGTTTGCCTTCAAGGTGAGGCCCCAAATCGCCCCATTAAGAACCCAAAATACAGTTTTGTATGTAGAGTTAGTTAACAACGACGACAAAAAACAAAAAAAATCGAAACAAAAATTTAGTTAATGACACAGCTTT
This sequence comes from Drosophila sp. 14030-0761.01, assembly GCA_018150735.1. Taxonomy (NCBI): domain Eukaryota; kingdom Metazoa; phylum Arthropoda; class Insecta; order Diptera; family Drosophilidae; genus Drosophila; species Drosophila sp. 14030-0761.01. Next base: position 5,166,090 of record JAECWO010000099.1, read on the forward strand.
TTCAATTGTCGTCTATCTCATCCATTTCGCATACCCTGTAGCCAAGCTATTTTAGTGAAAGAGGGTGTATATGTCTATTTGATTACAAATACTGCCACGCCTCCGTGAAAAGAAGTGCAAGATATCGGGTTCCGACAGTTTCACATTAATAAAGTGCGTTCTAAATTTCATGCAAGATTTCTGTCTGACAACTGAGTAAAAGTGGAGCACTTTGCGAGAGGGAACAATGCACTCCATTGTTGTGGGCCATTTTCTAAAGAATAATGCAAATTTAAAGAAACTGTAATGTAGCTTCTTTCTATAAAACTTTCTGTAGTTATTGATTATTCCGTCAACCATTTGTAAATTAAAGGAGCAGGGAGAATTGCGCCATACATAGGACTTTTTTTTTCTGAGAGCAAATAGATACACTAAATTAAAGGTTCGCATTTATAATAGTTAGCAAAGGTAGGATGCAGCAAAAAAACAGATTCTAGACACTTTGCGTTGCTTCGACTACTGAACTTGCATATCTATTTTGCGGTACCCTGGTTTGCTTGTGCGTTTCTCACCTGCTTGTGCGTTTAAGACAATCTGTGAGATTTCTGACGCTGTAATCATTTGAGTTAATTAAAAGACGACGCTCTAGGCAATGAATCGAGTCGTTTGAGTTTTTTTTCAATGATTTTCAGTCTAAGCCAACTTTATTTTACAGGGTATCTAAAAGACGGTGCTCCCATTTTATATAAGCACTAATTGTTTTTCATTTTATTTTATGTAATTGAAAGCTCAACACAGTCAACAATAACAACAACAAACACAAAATTGCTGACAATTTTCTTTTCTAGTTTTCAATTATGTGATTATACAACCATTAAAAAATGGTTCGATCGAAAACTAATATGCTTTAATATGCAGTTTCGATTTGATTGATTGCATAAACCCCGGTGAATCAATAATTTAACTCTTGAAAGATTTTAAGTATATATCTTTTCCTTGCAATCTTTCACTTATGACAATTTAATTGCGTATTTGGCATTGTCAAATCCACCACAGATGAAAGGGAGCTCCTAATCTAGTCAAATCTCTGTCCATGTAGTGCTGCTTGATGTGGTATGTAGGAAGTTTTTATTGTCATAGTGACCTCAATTTTTTTGGTGGTTATTTGTTTGCATTTTTTTTTATTGCGGCAAGGTCAAAGCGCCAAAAATTTTATTCATGGCCTAAGCTCTAGACATGGGAAAAGTCTTGAGGCATTTCAAATCGCGTCTAATAGTCATTTTGATGATTTTTTAATTGATGTATAAAATAAAATAAAAAATATATTTGTAATTGGCTTTTAATGCGATTCGCAATGAACGCGTCTAAAAATAAATGAATTTGAACAACTTTTCATTCGATCAACGTCGTTGAATCGTCTTGTTTAACTTCGATTAATCGTAATTTTACTTTCCGATTAACGATCCATAATTGCATTTCGCGCTGATTTTACATCATAGACCTATGATACTCTTTTAGTGATATGTACCTATATCTATCGCTGATATTTTTATCGATTTTTTCACACAGTAGGCACTTTAAATTATCGCCGCTAATGAGGGATAAAGAATAAAGCATGTATAAGTAATTGCAGTTGTAACTCTACCCACAGATCTTTCGATACTTTTTGAGATCGATACTTATTTATCGAATGATATCGATCATCTATCATTCATCGTCATTGAAAGCGATAAAGTTTTTTGTTTTTTCGTTCTTAATTCCTTCATATGTTATTTTTGACGATCATTTGAAGCCGAATTCTTGATTTTTGGCTGGTTCTCTGCCGTAAAGTGATAAACTTTCTTGTTTTTTTTCTTATGATTAACGCTTATTTATTGTTGTTGTCGGCGTCTTCTGTATTGTTCGCGCTGCATTTTTATTATATTTATGAATTTGCAGCTTGCGAAATAATTAAAGCTGGACAACAGAAATGAAATGAAATGATATGGAATGGGCGATGAGATGCTTTGCGATTTTAAGAGAAGGGAAAGAATGAGTGTTGCGTGAGTTAATGGCTGACGCTGAACTACGTCGCAAGGACGAAAGTTTTTTAACCTGAGTGACGGGACTCAAGGAGGAGACGACTTCGAGCGAGTTTACGACTCTGCCATAATCTGAGTAAAAAGTAAAAGTCTTGAGAAATGCGACAGAGAGTGCAATGACTCACATGGCGTGACTTTTGTTCTCTTTATTCAAGACATCAAAAGGAAAAACACAAAATCGTGTGGATTTATTATTTGCCCAATGTCACAATGCACAATACGCGGACAACGGTCAATGGCGTTATTTTCTTTATTTATGTTGATCGAAAAAATGCGAGAAATTGCTTAAAATTCAATTGACATTTTTGATAAGGAAAATGCTTACGAATCTCTCACAGTTTATAATCATATTTTGTATGCCTCATCTGTTCAACTAGTTTAATCCCGATTGCGACCTCGATCCTAATACCAAAACGCTAGTCGTCTTATCATCATCTCTGGTGTTATCATCAAACACGCTCCCTAATAAATTTTAATTAAAAATCATTTAGACAATTTCTCTTGACGTCACATATGTACACGCCACGCAAATGAAACAGAAAGAAACAAACCAAGACCGAGCGACGACAGTGAGTTACCCTAGATCAAATAAGGCTTAAGGAAGTGCTTTAAAGAAAGCACTTAGATTTTCTGACGGTACACGGTACTTGTACGTAATTGTTTTTAAGTATTAAGTATTCAATCACATCCAACTCATATTGTCACCTAGTTTTCAATACTTTATTCGTCACTCCGTTTGGTTCACTTTGTTCTTAGGTGAAATTTTAACTTAATTTTGGAAATCCTCCGATAAAAAAAATGGGAAAACGCGAAATGCCTTTACAGTAGGGTTTCTACCTAGGAAATACGATGACTGTGGGCTAAATTCAAATTAGTTATTAGTTCAAACAATTCGATTTTTGATGCTAATTAGGATTATATGTATATACTAAATGCAAGTACATCACATTCAAGTGGTCTGATGACACACATTTTCGATAGCTAAAGTACCCCCACTTCTCTTATGTTCAGAGGGTATGAACAGACTACAATGAGTAAGAAACAAAACACAAAACACGCGGTAGTCTGTACACACACACACACACAGGCACCCACCCACACACTCACATATACCCTTAAAAATCACTACACAAAGCTCAAAGAAGAAGTAGAATAAGTAGACGAAGAAAAAACGGAGGTAGTAGAGGCAGAAAAAGCGGCAACAAAAGTGCAAAGTTTATTAAAGTTCAAGCTCCCCTCTGGTGCGGTGTTGCTTTTATTTTTGTTGTTGTTGGCATTGTAAAAATAACAATGATGTCATTTTTGTGTTATTGTTGTTGTTGCTATTGCTGCCCTATTACTTTGTTGTTGTATTATTTGTATTTTTCGTGCGGATTTTGTGTTAATTTGATATACATATGCATTATGATAGAGATACAAAATAATTTTTTTTTCAGTTTTCGGCACGTTTTCCATTTGAATAGTTGTTAAATCACGTGATCAAATGAACAAATGTACAGAAGCATAGACCAAAACAAAATATTAACTAAAAACCAGTTTCTTAAACAACTCTTTTTGACCTATTCATAGATTTAGTCAATATTGAAGGAACAGAAGTAAACCAATATTGTTCTGTTAAAGAGGTTTGCCCATTTCCAAACCTATCGATACAAAGTAGTGTAGATTAGGTTATACGAATTATATAAATTTAGTAGAAGAACCTGCCGCCTATATGAGTTTCAATTTCTAATAATGGCGGATTGGGACGGAGATAATTGTGTCCATCTAGACAGTCGTCCATCAAAGATGATGAATGGTGAATAGTCACTTAATGAAATATTCTCTATAGGGCCCCTTCCGCTTGACGAAGACAAACATATAATATATAACCAGCTAACAAACTTGCAAATGAATTTTTGAAAATATTCATCGTCAAATTTAAGAGTTCTCATAGTTTAGGTATAGATATGAAGAACTTCAATAGGTCAAAGACTAAAATCTCAAAGATATCAGTCAAAATATCATAGTATACTGTAATTCACCTATTTCACAGAGGGATCGCTTTATCAAGAAACGTATTATGTGCTACATACAATGCAATTCTTTTGTCCCTGTAATATGCCACATGCTGCTCGATTCAACTGGCGCCTCACTTGGCAATGACGTTCTACAATTTGCTTCTAGATTTACATAAAAAATTTCAATTACATGCCAATTGGCCCGAAAGCAGTTCGATAAGCTTCTAAAGTCTTTTTGGCCAATTGCCAGCAGTCTGAACCCATAGATCTTTTGGCATTTGTCTTTCTTTGCAAACAAACACTTACAAATATATTTAGAATGCGCGTTTCCGAAATTCTAAACTTGCGGATGTTGTAGTTTGATGTAGCACCCAAAAGGGTATATCTACACATATATATGGGGCATTACTCGCATCGTCGCGATTCTGGAAAACGATTATTCCAGCATTTTCACTTGGTATTTTGCTGTCATGACAAGAAACAAACAATACACTGAAGAAGCTTCATCAGCGAAAAAAGAAAGAAAAAAAAAGAACTTAAAAAACTGTGTTATGATGTGTTGGCACATTACACATATTTTCCCATCAACTTGAGAGTGCATTCTCCCTCCCTTCCTCCATCTGTCTCTGATGTCTTCCAGCAAGGGGCGCAAGTGTTTATTTATTTTGCATTATTTTGTTGAAAAGTTTTCAAATGATGGAACGAGCAATGTTTTCTTATGACTTAAGGAAGTCATCAACAAACCGGCAATATGAGACAGGAAGTAAAAACAACTGCGCATAATGTTGACAAAATTGCGAGAGTTATCGAAATACTACTACGCACATTTTTCTAAATTGCAAAAATCGCATACGTCAAAACCCTTAAAAATAAGTGAAGAACTGTTAAAGTCATTCTAGCGAATAGAATTTTGGTTAATTTTGGTATTCAGTAATGTGGGAAAAAATAAATTTTTTAATAGATAAGACAATCAATGAGCTATTCTACTCATAAAATTTGGAGGTCGTTACAAGTTTGGTAAAATAACGAAGGGTTTCGTACGCATTTCGTAAGAAATGCATGTTATAGCCCTATTTTCATGAGTCATTAAGTAAACATCTCGAAAACCATAAAGCCTCTTATAAAAGATAAAGGCTCTTTCCGGAGGGCACCCTGCTGCTTTTTCACGCTATATTTGATGACCGTCGAGGCTTCCTACTTTTGGAATCACTATTTAAATTAGCCATGCGAATTGTTGTCCTATTTGGATCCATTCGTCCAGGTTTGTTTTAGTAGACTATTATGAAGCCATGATAAATAGCAAACAAATAATGCCACATTTCAGCGGTAAATAAACGAAGTATTACTGATAAAAAGTTATAAACAAGGAAAAAACCTTTATGTAACACTTATTAAAACGTTCGTAATACTTAGATTAACTAATACAAAATGTGTTACTATTAGGTTACCTATTTTATAGCATTATGAGATAACTCTTTTTCATATCGGTTGCATTCGCTGATAAATATATATAATTTTCTAGAACAAAAGATGCACAAAGACTACAAACACCTTGCCACCCCCACGGTTGACTACAAAGAAACCTGCAACTACTAAGTACATATAAATATATAAATGATTTTCATTTTGTTGCCCCTGACCCAATTAAGAAATCATAATAAAAAAGTTAAATCCATTAAATTAAATGAAATAAATAAAAGTAACCGAAAATAACAAGAAGAAGGGGCAGAAAAAAAACCGCCAACAACTGCACAAAAGGGTTTTCAATGTACCGAAACCGTCCAAGACGATGAAGGCATAACAGAAAACAAAACAGCCAAGTTAAGTGAAGCCAGACCGGTTTTATAAACATACATATATACGTATGTATATCGTACACCGATGTGGAAGAGAAGGAGGAAGCCTTAAAGTGTCTATAAGAAATGTCGCCAAACTTGGCAGGCTTCAAAAAGTAAACGGCGCGTGGCATCCTCCTCCTGCCTGCCATCATTCCATTGCGTTCCTCCATTCCAATACCAATACCAATCCCAATCCCACCTAATGTGCAACAAGTTGCCTAACTGGAACTGGACACACTATCCACACACACACACACTATGTGGTGTGTGTAACGGTTTAGAGGAAACCGACCATCGAATGAGGTCAGGCGGCAACATACTAGTCAATTTTTTCTTGTGTGATGTAAGCATACACAGGAAGCCAAGTCAGATGAGAAATTATATATACATATACCTACTAACTAACTATATAACTGTGGCATAAACCTGTAAAAAAAATCTTTATATATGTCGCCTTACTCAATTGACAAATGATTGAGTTCGGTCGGTCGACTCCACTCACTCTCTTGTCTAATTTTAGTAAATTTATGTGAAAGTTCACTGGAAAAAAAACTCAGACAACAAAAAAACAAACCACTGGAAAAACTAGGCGCTATAAATAGAGATCAATAACAATTGAACTAAACAACCTAATTAGCAGACAAAACAGCCCACACGCTGATATATAATGCATATATATCTAGTCTGATCAGCATGGCAACAAAAAAACACACCAGCTGAGAAAATTGACTTCAAGGTGCTAAAAGTTCGTGTGGAGATAATGGCGACCAGAAAGGTAATTGAAAAAGCTAAATCAAACATTAAAGAGTGTTATGTGATAATGGCAAAAGATTTGGATTATAGAAAAAAAATTGAGAAATAAAGAAAAGTCCTCAAAGTGAACTTTAATTCAAGTCGCTTGAATGAGAATTCTAGTTGGAAAGGATTGTGACCTTTTTATGATAAATTTCTTTCTTGTAGAATAAAACCAAGTTCTTAAGAACGTAAATAACTAGATTATGCGTATGGAATGTAATATCGATAAAAATGTTATGATTTGCTTCGATATCCCGTAAATAAGAGTTTATAGCAATAGCAAGTCAAGCTAAACGATTCAAGCATTTTATACCAAGATTACCGACAAAGCAATATCAAATTGATAGCAAAAATATAACTTTTTAATCATCCGCTAAGTTATTAGTTATTGATAACTCGTGATAACTTAAGTTTTTGGCAATCTATTCTAACTAAAAGTGTTGCAAACCCTGTGGTCCATTTTATAGCTTGGATACTATAAAAAAAATGATTATTCATTTAGAAATTATATCGTAAAAATATATTATACCAGTAATTGCTACTGAACGCAACTAGATAAATGCGACACCTGCTTTATAATGATATAAAATCTGGTTTGTTCCATTTATATATCTGGATCTGTGAGATGAAAGTCATGAAACGTGTATCAGAGTTCAGGTTCAGGAACCTAGGTAGACCTATTCGTATTATAATAAGAATTAATGGAATAATAAAGTCATATCCCGAAATAGTTACTCTCAATCTTATCGCAATGATAACTGGGATTTGCTACTGGTCTTAGCCCCTACCATATATCTACATATACATATGTATATAGTTTACGTATGTATATAGTTTACGTATGTACATGGATATACATATGTATAGTAGAACTAACTAAATAATACATATGTATAAATCGCTAAATAATCGTTACTCACTCTGGTAAAAAATAATCGATATACTTCATAACCACCTCCCTAACTGGATCCTGTTGCGGTTTACCCGATATACTGGGATACATATCGAAATCCATTTTATTGCTATTATTATTGTTGATATTATTAGTTGAACTTGATTCGGTTTTCATATTTTTAGGCAAAAAATCTCTCTGAGTACCGTTACACGAAAAGTCTGATATGTTTAAGATTTAATTATATTTGATTTTCTTTGCACAGAAATAAAAAAAACAACATTAACGCAACATAAAAAAAAACATTAAAAAATTGTTAAACTTTTAACCGAGAAAAAAACAACATAATACTGATGATATGGAGGGAAACTCTTGACGCGCTCTCTTTGAAACTTTTATCTCTCGCACACACACACTCTCGCTCTCTCTGTGAATTGGCTGTGATTCAGCTGATTGCATATGTATTTGTGGTTATTCAGCAACTTCCTCTCGCTCGCGCTCGCTTACTCTCTCACACACTCATTTGAGTGAAAATATAAAAATGCGCGCGGCGGATGGTTGGTTTTTTTTGCCCCTTTTGGATTTCTTCTTCTTTTGTTTTATGTTTTTGAAAACTTTTGCACTACACTTTTTTATTTTGGGCACACACACAAACAAAACAAATATGGGAACAAATTTTTTTAGCAACAAAATAATGAACAAGCAATACAAATAACTTCAAATTAATTATTGAATTTTTTCTTTCAAAATTTTCGGCTCTCTCTCGGTGTGTGTGTTGTTGGGATTTATCGTATGTTTGCTGCCACAGAGCTTCTCAACATAACTGAAAATGTTGACGACGACGTCGTTGACGTCGCTGGGCATTTTTGTTGCCGCTGCTGTTTCAGCTCTCTCTCAGTGCAGCAGCAGCAACAACAAGAACAACAACACCAAGTAACCAGGTTACATTAGCTTTTTGAAGTTTCAAACGGAGCGCCGACAAAGAGAGCGAGAATAAAACGGAGAGACAGAAAAAGAGAGCGAGACGCTACTGTTGCTATTGTTGTGTTGCTGGGTGGAAAGAAGGGCCAAGGCGAAGCTTAGAAAGAGCCCACTATGAGCCCTGGGAACACCAGCAACAAATACAACAACCAGCAACATAAAGCGAAAGCTATTAACTGCCATGTAAAAGAAATAACATTACAAATACATACATACATAAGCGGAACTTGCGCTTAATACAGTGAACTCTTGTAAGTCAAGATTCTCCTAATCCAAATAATATAAACAACCTAAATACACAATATGTATGTATGTACATACATATATGGAAAAATGTATTAACAATTTATTAATTTGAAATAAAATTTCCTACTCTATAAGGAATTTTAAATTTAAAAGATTTTAACACAAAAATTTGTTGAGTCTAAGAGAATGCTTTTGCTTTCAGTTTGAAAACATTTATAATATTTTAGCACCATAACTTTAAACATAGATTTAACTTTATAACTATTTATATTATAATAAGTAAAAATTGCTTCAAATAAAAATGTTACTATGACGCTCTTTTAGTTAAAGGTTTCACTGTATGCATTTGTTTAGCGGCAATGTGCTGTTGCATGGAGAGTCCATATTTAAATTGATATATTCCCATAGCGCGTGGCAGCGGTCTTTTTCTTCTCCTCCCCCGCTTTCTTTATACTTTTTCGCTCATTGTGAAAAAGCAAACAAACACAGAAAAAATGCATGAAAAATAAACAAACAAGCAAAGAAGAAAAATAACAAATCTTCTGCAACAACAAAGATAAAAAAAAGAGTTGTGTCTAGTGCTGTTGTTGCTGCCGCTCCTCCCTCACCCACATACCAATCAGGTAATGGTAATTTATGGAACAGAAAAAGAGAGACAGACGCTCTCTCACACACAAAGACAATCGAAAAAGCAATATGGCTGCTTTTGTGCGAAGCTTTTGTTCAGCGCTGAATGAGAGAGAGAGCGCGAGCGAGAGCGTGAGAGAAACCGTTTGTCAGCACAGAACTTTTTCCCAAATCAGTCAAGCGTTGCAGCATCAAGCCAGAGATTCTACCTTTGCCCCTCCTTTACAATCATTCGCTCTCTCTTCCACCTATCGTAAGTGCCACGTTGGAAGCTTCATTTTGGAACTCCAACCACCCCCAAAGTGAGCAAAAAAAAAACATTTAAACATAAATTGCTTAGACAGAGGAATATCAGCTGATTTGAAAAGATGCAGAAAGCTCCGCAACTCTTTGAAACCGTTGTCTTTAGCCAAAGCGCTTACCCATACATTTGCATTTCTCTAGCAGTTTTACTCACCTGCAAAAAAAAGAAGAAATATGGTCATTTAATTTGATTACTTTTTGGTAAATTCAATTTTCACTTTAACACACAAAAATAAATTTAATTTGCGTCAAAGCTTCCGGTAAAGCTTTCCGCAATGTTTTCCAATACCCTGCACTTGGGCTATCGGGTAAAAGAGTATATTAAAAATGGACAGATTAAACCTGTTACAGATGGAGCTATTAAATTAAGTTTGTAAAACTACCTAGTAGAAAAAGGAGAAACAAATTTTAGTCCATAACTTATTAAATTTTCTATCCAATTACTTTCAATTTACAAGACGTGACCAAAGCAAGGACCTCTTTCGAAGCACTTCATTCATTTAGTTGCCGACAGTCGGAAGGGCGGAGCCTTTGATTCACCTTAGTGGAAATAAGACGTCCTCTTGTTTCCACAAGAAAGGATCTCTCTTGACGGAACTAAATTAAATGAGAAATTTGTCGCAAATTTTTTTTTCCTAGTACAGGGTATTGCTAAGTTGACACCCTTCGAATCAATGACGACTAATTTATGTTGTGCGCTGGTGTTATTTTTATGTCTTTTGCCACAGTAACTAAACACAATTTCCAAACCACATCGAAAACTTAACTATGCTTAGGAGAAGGAGAAAGAAAATTGCTGTTGGTCACGCCATAAAAATGCAAAGATAAAGTAAAGGAAAAAGAGGAAAAGAAATTAAGAAAATGTGCGCAACACGACGACGATGAAGCAATATTATTTTTGAAATGGCGGATCAAGTTGATTAATGGCTAAGTGTATTTGAAAAACAACTTTAAATAGCAAAGATCATTGCAGAATTAAATAACTACTTACTAAGTGCGAATTTCACGTTGGCTAAGCGATGAAAATCGATTAGGATTTAAATATGTTATGGTTGTAAAATTGTTTTTGTAATGGCACTTCTCAAGAAGAACGCAGCATCAAGTGGATTGAGTGTGTTTCCTAGCAAATTATACACTAAATTTTGCATTTTTATGAATGAAAATTTTTTTTTTTGGCACATTAAGCAGGAAATACATTGAAATTAAGGTGAAATCCAATGGTGAAAAACAAGGTTTTATTTGAAATGTAGACAATTAGTGCGTATATTTGAGACGACCACTTGAGGACCTTCTGTCTTAGTATAATTTGATTAAATGTTCTTTCAGTATGGGAGCTCCTGAATGTTTTAATGCTAATGATGAGTTATGGCAATTAAAAGATCTTCAGAGATATTGAAACATCTGTAATTAGAAACGACACAGGACTCTCCTTTGTTGCTTTATCAAAGCGCTTCACCCAATTTTGATAAATGGTTTTTGGATGAATCACTTTGGTTATATCTTACGATATTCTGATGTAAGAATCCTACAGATCTCTGTCTTAAAGTTAAATGCAAATTTGTTAAATAAACTGTATAAAAATAAAAAGAAACCAAAACAAATCCAAAGTCAATAAAAAATGAATTATTTTTGTCACAGAGCGCGATTGGAGGAGGAGGTGAAAGAGTTCGAGAATTTATATACATATTATATTATAACCAAGCCCTGAAAAAGGTTGCTAATGAATGCCGCCTGGCCATGTGGTTGTTGTTGTTGTTGGCGTTATTTTTATTGGGCTGTAAACAGCTGTTAAGGCTGTTGATTTTTCGCACAAAACATCATGAAGCGGGAGACGGCCACGCCTCAACAATTAGCGAAGCAGCAGCGGAAAACAAAAATATGCGAAAACAACAGAAAACAAAAACCCATCCAAGCTCAGTAAACAAATCTCGACTTGGCAACATGTTGCCGGCAACAACATTGTGCAACCATCTGAAGAAGAGAAGGAGGTGGCAAGCTATTAGAGATTGTTTGAGAGACGGGAAGGGGAACGGGAGGAGGTAGCGGTGGATGGGACATGGAAGAAAACTGCACATAAACTGCTCAGAGACAATGAGACATTTCCAGCTATTGTTTTTCACGTTAATGTTATGAAACCCAAGACATTAGACTAAAAAATCGTGAGTTTTCTTGGAGTTTAAACTTTCCTTTTTTATGCCCTGTAAATCATTAGCTCAAATCGGTATACCCAATCCACACAAAGTCCAATAAAATCATTTGAAAGATGGGTAAAAACATTTGTTTCTACATGATTGATTGGGTTCTAAAACTCGTGTAAAAGTAACACAATGTTAATATAAATTCCAAGAAAACTATGAGTAAGACAATTTATAGTATCACTTCATACACAAAGTACAGGGTATCCAATAGTCGTTACCCCAACATAACTTTTGTGTTGAAGTATTTTGCGTTTTTGTGCACCTCCATTAGGCGGCATTGGGTTTTTAGGCAGTCGATGAAAAGCGAAAGGCATTTTAACCACAACAAACTAACTTGGAGGAGTATAACACAACTCACGCCAAGTTCAACCTTTGACCTCTGGATTTATTTTAACATTAATTACACCGCGACACGTTAATATTGGCATTGACATTGGCATGTGGGAGGAAGTGAAAAACTCAAAAAAAAAAAATGTGTATGCCCAACCTATCGGAAATTTTCTTGAATTTTTGGCATATTTTTCGTTTTATGGTTTAATTGATTCATTTGAAGAGTGCAAATAAAAATCCCAAAAATACTTCAGTCACGCTTTTGTCTGCCATTAATTTTGCACAACAAAAAACACAAAAAAGGTAAACGATAATTAGGTCTTTTGAGATACACTAACCCAAGAGCAAGGTATACATATGTATTTGTGTATATTTTTTGTTTTATAGTTTGGAAAAGTGAAAACATGTTCGTGAAAAACTTTAATGGGAAATTAAATACAAGGCAACAGCGATGCGTAATTTTTAAATATTTTTTTATACAAGAAATGGATTTTATTTATTTTTTTATACAAGAAATGGATTTTATATACAAGAAATGCATAACAAATTCAGCATCTTGGTAACAGCGCTTTAAAGGTCTCGATCTAAAACCGAATTAATTTTAATAATGCTTTTTAATAGTTTTTAGAATGTATAAGTAATTGTGTTAGGGTATCAAAATGTTGTTACAACTGCCATTAGTATTTTTTATAAGTTTGGTTTCTTGTTTTATCTTTATGTTGTGTCTCTTTCTTTCTCGCACGCATGACTGACGCATTGTCGTCATCTTCGATGTGTCTCGCGTCCAGATGCGAATTGATAAAATAAATAATACATAAAAGAAACAAAAAAAACCATTAACAAGAACTAAAAATCAGGCAACGCTGTCAGTAAAAAAGTAATCGGGAAACGAAGTGTCTCACAATTTTGAGTTGTCATAATGCAAAATTTGAGGAATTCCCAAAGGTTAAACAGAAAGTTATTGGGGATTTTGCTGAATGCCCCCATTTATTGTTATAACGTTACGGTTATTATGAAGGTTTCCATCATTCCGATGAATTGTAGATGATTGTAACGTATTTACGATTCTCTTCCATGGACTTCCTTTTGGTGTTGCCAGATTAAATGAAATCTGAAGATACTAAAACTGTTTTCCGATTTGAAAGCTATGTTTGACAGACTGACAATCCGCAAAGTATTCCATTTTGATTGGCACTGCCAGACTAAGTAGAAAGACTCGTAGAAAAATATGAAAGAATGTCTCTGTCATTATTTTTCATATCTCTTAAACGTTGACAACCGAAAATGTTGTTGAAAATCTAAAACAGATACAGCACTTTCATCATCATCTCTCTTTCTCATCTGCGCGAGCCGTCCTCTTCGCATGTTTGGGCCATAAAGTACATAAATCTTTCAACACTTTTGTTTCTCGATATTTTGTTGTACTACTTATATGTACGTATATCGCCGTCGACAGAGTCAGCTGACGTCATTTGCCGTCGCCGAACATGAAATATTTGCTCTGTGCGTATTATTTGCTTTTTAATTGAGTCATAAAAACGGCAAAGATAAAAGTGAAATATTTACACACAAAAAATATATAATCAGTCAGTTGCTGCTGCGTTTTGGCGCACGATTTTACCAGCAAGAAAGAGTTCAAAACGGATGTCAAAATGGGAAGGAGGAGGCCGGCTCGGTAAGAATTTTCAATGTCAGTGTGAGTCATTTCCCCCCATTAATTATAAGTGAAAACCCAAAAGATGACATCATGGGCTCTGACGAAAGAAATAACCGAGGAAGTCAGTTACAAGACGCACCTTTTGTCTATTGAATGTTTTTTGTGGTGGCGACTAAGTGGATTAGACGCCACAGACAGCTTGGCGTCGTCTTGGTTAATAGAAGAACATTTTTTTTGTTAGGGGTATTCACTTATGTGAATAAGAAATTGTAAATGTTTGTTATTAGTGTTTCGCCTAAGCTTAACAGTCTGGCAACGACATTTTATGTAGCATTATCTGTTTGCCAACACTGATGTTTTAAATCTGTGCTTTTTTCCCATTTTGCAAGTTTTTTGACACTAAATTTGAAGGTAACGCTTATACTTTCCTTTCAAAAAGCGTTTTTTAAAGTCCATCAATTCATATTTGGATTGTTAAAAGACTTTAGAATCGTCTTATTCGGTTAGAAGATCGCAATGTCAAGCTTATGTCTTTCATAAATTTTTTTCAGCCTTTTAAAACAAGTATTATATTATTATTTTATTAAAAACAGAAACAAATTCTTAATAAATTTTAGTTTTGTCCCAAGAAAATTTTAAAAATTGGCTTCACATTTCCTTTTCTTTATTGACGAACCCTAGTGGGATGGAAAATGCAAAATCATCATTCGTCTTAGCGAACGTTTTAGCATTATTAAATCCACATAGTATATATATTTATGACTTTGACCGCAAGAAGCAAGCTAGTAAATAAATCGCTAGCAAGGCACGTAGTATGATGGCCCTCCCCCCCTTATCCCTTCGCCTCCTAGCCCGCAGTGGTTTTTAATAGTTATAGACACACATCTGCCGCTCCTATCATCCATGCTTCACGTGCACGCAGGCAACCAAGTCCGAGTTAATCTTGTAATGCAAAAACTCAAGTCATATGCAAATGTTTAAACGTGTTTGTGTAATCAAATCAATATATTATTATCGCCAATACTAAAAATGTATATGGAATGGATCCCACAATAGACGGAAGCTCGATTACTTGGATGAAGTGAACAGAATGACGACAAAACCTTCATTACTTTGTATGAAGTATAGAAAAAGTGCTTAGATTAAAATGTTTCTTTTTGCAGTTAAGCGTTTTTTAGACCTTTTTGGGAGCGGTGGAAACGGCTTTGTGATCAAAGTACAGGAAACTGATCGATAAAGAAAATCTAGAACCTATAGAGACTACATGTGACTGCTAAAGTAAGAAAAAACGTTCCGCCCAACGTCAATAATCAACCAAGAAAACGTGTTCTTATGAGTATTTTCTATAGTTTCTTCTAGGCAAAACCTCTTAAGATTACCGGAACGATCTATGTGTGATCGCTTTGTCAAAATATCGCTCTTAAATATCGCACTGATATGCTTCATGTGATGGCTCTTCTACTAAACCATAAATGTTAATCGTTTTTTCAATTTTATTATCACATTATTCCTAGACAATTTCAATATACAAAATATAGCTTAATGAACTGAAACATTTCAGATTAAATCAAATGACGTCTTTTCAAAGTATCCTAAATGAATTTTCCGCTTAAATTTTTATTAAAATTTTTGCGACATGTTTGGAAAATTCATTTCATTCTTAATTTCCCATGACGATCTAATAAATTTATTGCGGTTATTAAAATTTAATAATTAAGAAAAATAAGTTAAATTTTCTTTTAGTAACAACAAGCAAAACGATCAACATTTTGCTGATGTTTTGCTGCTGTTTCGATGCTTGGATGCTTTTTTTTTTGGTTTTTTGTTGCTGTTTTTTCTTTTCTATTTTGCGGTGTGAACACCTGAAAAATATATATGTTTACGGGTAAAAATATATGTGTATTTTGGCCAGACATAAACACAACTCGCGAAGCGAAAACACTTTTTCATGGTCAATCTAATTTGCATGTGCGTTACTAAACATGTGTAGATACAGATACATATGTAGGTAAAGATACAAATATACATACATACATATATAATAGATCTATGTATATGTACCACCTAAATAAGATCCATCTGTTTGCGTTTGCCGTAGGCCTGTAAAATATTTTCTTGGGATGCCCTTTACGAACTGGGGTCTACTCATTTTGGTAAGCAGTTTACAACTACCAAACTAGATTGTTATTATTTTTATATAAGTAAATCAAAAGACTATACGTTAAGTACTTAAATATTAATATACCTTAAACTAAATTTGTATGAAGCTTTAAAAAAATCGCAACCTTTCAACACTTTAATTACCGGAATATTATTTATTCTAACCCATAGTAGTCTGATAATATTCCTAGCCTATTATTATTATATTTGCGTTGATTAACCTCTAAAGCGGTATGATATCGTTTGTTGAAGTGTAAGTGTAAATAAAATTGAAAAACTAATTGAAAAACGGCTAAAACATTCCCCTCCTCTAGAGATCATCAATTAGTTTGAGTCGAGTGGATTATCGATATCTCTAAAAGAAAGCTTTTAAGTGTTGAGTAACTTTATATGATCTCATCTTTTTAAGCACGAACAGTAAAAAGAGAAGTAGAGATGGGAGAGTTTTATTGTAATAGATGAACATTTTTCCTCGACAATTCAAACCCTAATCCGCCTTTGACCTTGATATGTATTCATTTGTTATAGTCTTTTGTTTTTAATGATTTTTCACTAATCGAAAAACACATGGCCCATTCGCAACTGGTTCCACCTCCACCAAAGTTTTTTCTCTTTCTACATCTTTACTTCCTGCCGGCGCCGTTGCCGCCTCCACCTGATTATGGCCCGCTGGGTTACAACAGAAACTGATTTTGGCGCCACATTTTCACTTGGCGGCAATTCACCTTGGAATTTTTAAGTTTTTATTGCTCCATGCGATTAAAGATTTATGCCTTTTGCCACCTTCTCATTATCCAGTAGCGCGCATCACAGCAATTTTTTTTGGTTTTTGATAATAAGATATTTGCCCGCTTAATTAATATTTCACAAAAAATAATTATTAGGTATTTCATTTAATTTATCATAATTAAATTTTGACATTGCCAAAAATGTCAAGGTTAACTTATAATAAACCTGTTGTAGAGAAAGGTAAGAAAGAGAAGAGGCGGTGGGAAATGTGGGGGGGGGGTTGCGAAGCTGCTAACTGTCAAGAACAGGAGAATCAACAAATTGTTGGCAATAATTGAAATCTTTTGCGTTCGGCGAAAGGTTAATGAAAGAGCAAAAGGAAAGGGAAAAATATTTGTTTGGTTAATAATTTCCATTTTATCAAATAAACATCTTAATATCATAAGAATTTAGAATAAGTTTAATCAAAAGTCGTCAGTTTAGTCTTTATTTGTTATTTCGCCGAATTTTTAGCATGGTTCGATAATGTTTCGAATTAAGCTAATTGAAAAACTGCTTAAATATTCACCTCCTCTGCGTTATCGATATCTCTAAAAGAAAGCTTTTAAGTGTTGAGTAACTTTGTCAAATTTAGATCTTATTTGGAATTACATAGTTTTGTAATTATTGATCAATTATATAACAAGTTTTGTTAGAAAGTAAAAAGTCTTGAGTACACTTGAACTATTTGTTGTAACTTGAAGCAAATTTATAAATGTTTTTAGATCTTTTCGTTTTTATCAACATTTCGGTCAAGATCTAAATATTTCTTAGGATGACTTTTGATAGGCAATGCATTTAAATAATGTTAGTTAATATGATGATGATGCTCTCGAATAAGACGCGAAACCTTTTTTATCTAAACAGACCGCAGTAGAAAGTTATTGAACTTCGCCAATCTGGTTCCTTTGAATACCAATTTAGTTTCTTATATAAAACAATTTGCATTTGTTTAAAAATAACTTAAATCAATATTCGATATACCTAAGTATATAAATAAAATCTCCCCATATCGATATATATACATTTATAAAACCATGAAACCACAAGAACATGTGTTGGAATTTTCACGCTGGTTTTCCACTTGAAAGCACTTTTACACACTGTTCCTCTCCCTTTCTCTTTTTCCCTCTCTCTCTGTCTCTACCTTTCTTCCTCTATTTTCTCGTTCTATATCTTTGCTGCTTTCGAGCTTTAGTATAAAAGGTCAAAGTTCATCAACGGCGTCGGCCTTT
The DNA here is from genome assembly GCA_018150735.1 of Drosophila sp. 14030-0761.01. Taxonomy (NCBI): domain Eukaryota; kingdom Metazoa; phylum Arthropoda; class Insecta; order Diptera; family Drosophilidae; genus Drosophila; species Drosophila sp. 14030-0761.01. The sequence continues at coordinate 5,184,177 of JAECWO010000099.1, forward strand.
TTTCCACTGTGCGGTGCATTTACCTTTTGAGCCGTTGACACAAACACAGAAAGTTCTACTCCGAGTTGTTTGTATAGTCAGGGGGGCTGGCCTGGTGTGGGGGCGTGGCGTGATAAAGTTCTTCATGTTGATGTTTTTGTTGTTGTTGTTATTGTTGCTGCCGGGTTAGTAGTTAGCAGCCTATTTTTTCCTATTCTCTCTCATTCATGAGAAGTTTCTAAAAGTCGCACTCATCTAGCCATAGTCAGAGTTCAAGTCAGTTCATTGATATTAAAGAAAAAACTTGCCGCTAATCACCATTTGTCGCATTAGTCTGAAATTGTGGGCGGACGGACACAAAAGTAACTAAACTAACTAAACAAAAAATCGCGTGTCCAGAATAACTCATTAGACATTGTCGGAGACGCCTAGACAGAGAGCAAGAGAAAAAGTAGAACAGACCAAATTTGTCACTTCAAGATGGAATGCGATAATAGTTGAAGTTTCTGAAATGTGAATTAACTTAGTTTCTCTTGTAGTCCCACAAGAGATACCACATAGACCCGCTTATAGTCCCTTTGGCCGCTTCCTGCGGTGAGCTTTGTTAATTACCTAGTACAAAATTAAGCCATAATGTTAATTTTGTTGACTGTTATGTTATTTATTGATTGCCAGACGACGCTGCTCATTATACAAAACGTAAATCCAAGTCCTAAAAGAAGTTTAGCTTTGGTACATTATTTTATGTTTTAATCTAAAGCTAAGTTTGTTTGCAAAAGTTTCCAAACTTCTCAATATATGAATTTTCACACTAAAGTTTGAGCAAAAATTAAAGTTTTGTTAATTTGTCTGTTGAACATTTTTCAGCTATGCGTGATTATGAGCCCCAACTTGGAGGAGATGATATGGAAGATGACGCTTAACTTTACTTTCATAATTTACAGAGCATTTACAACTGTTTGCGGACTTTTGAAAAGACATTTCTTTTATTACGAAACTGTATAAAATCAAGAATAGTCTTAAATGGGTGAAAGCATATTTTCAACAACAGTTGGGACTATCGGCTTTTGGGTTAGGTGGTTTGTCGCTTATCTACTAACTTTATAAATGGAAATATTCGTTTGAGAATGAATCCAATTTTGAAGTATAAAGAAAATCTTCAAAATAAAGAGTTTTCGAACTTATGGTGCTTTTCTCTCACAAGAACAGGCTGGATGCAATTCTAGCACTCTGTTTTTTTCACTCTTTTTAGTTCTTTTGTGAGCTCTAACCTTCACTTCACATGTCACTTCATTGCATGTTTAAATATGGATTAATTGAGATGCAACAGGAAAGACCCTTCAATTTAATGTCTGTTTGCCACCTAAAAAGTTCTTCAACGACATCCGTTTAATACAATATACATCTATCTAATAAGGCGTGCGAATCTGCTCAACTGCATTTGGCATATTTAAGCACTATATGTATCTACCCCTCCTTCCCTCTGCCCATGCCGTCCCTCTGTGTGGGGCAATATGCAATTTCAATGCTTAATGAAATCGTCAAGTGACGAGTCCCACAAATGACCCGTTTAACCCGCCTCCCTTGCCACAACAATCGTTCCCCATCCTATCATCTATTCCATTTGTTGCACTACACAGCCAGAAATAGAGGGAGAGAGAGAGAGTGGGTGAGTGGTGGGGGGGCAGAGTGGCACACATGTGCGCGCGTGGCTATTAAAACAAACACAAGTCACCCACACTTCAAACAAAAGGGGCAGGGGGGCTGAGGCACACGACGTGTGGGTGTTTGAATGGTTTGGGGGGCGGTGGGGGTCCTCCTATAAAATGCATTGCTTTTGCTGTTTCGCGCTTCTCTCTGCCTTCTAAATTGATTTTGCATCTTTTGCATTTTATTCACATTTTCATTTTGTTTTTGTTCAAAACGAGTTGGACATTTGCATTTTTCTTTAATTATGCAAAGCAGTTTTGGAAAATCATTTTGTTACAATGATAGGCAAAAAGCACACACAACAAACAGTTGTACTTTCTATATAGCTTGGCAAGCTAGTATCGGATTATTTTTTCTATGGAAGGTACATCTAACGATAGACGTCTAAATAATCGATACCAATATGTTGAAGTCAAAATATCGATAATTTGCAATGTACTAAAATAAACCAGTAAATATCCTTAACTGTTGGTTTTGTGCAATTTATCAAATACTTATGAATTAGATCATTCGATAATATCAGAATAAATTGATTAATCGAGTCCACATAACGACCACTCCTAGTCCGAGTTAATCAATTTATAGAAAAATATATATCGAATAATAATCAACTCTTTTCATCATTAGCAGAATAGGATTGACCAGAGAATAAATTCCAGTCAAAAATCCCATTTTTGGATTGATTTATCAAACTAATTTTTACAATTCAAAAAGTACAATGGGATGATATTGCGAAATTGTTGAAAAAATAAATATCATTTAACTCTTCTTAAGCTAGTAAGAAGAAAACAATTTTTAGAAGAAACAATTTTAAGACTATGTATGTATATCAAAGAAGGGCAAAGAAGGTGTGTATATTGGAGTTATTCAATTATACTTATTAAAGTTTTTTTTTTTGGTTTATTCCCATCTGAACTTTTACTTATATCATCCGAACTCCTAACTTTACGGTGCAATGCATCCGCTCGCTGTTTACAAGTTTTGTTTTAGATGAAATGCATATGCATAGGTCGGTAAATCTGGTATGCTAATTGCAAAGAGGGGACTGGAAAAGCTAGAAAAGTTAATGGCCTTAGGCATAAATCTCGTCAAAAATTTGTTATTCAAATCAGTTATTGGGGGGTGGGCGGGGTAGTAGTCCGAGGGATTTTTCATCTGTTTCGTGATGATGACATTTCTGTTCATGATGATGATGATAATGATGGGAAATGTCAAGGTCTTTCGACTTACTTGTCAACTTCAGTGCTAAACATTCGCACCATATGACGTTCTAGATATTGTGGCACACATTGCGGCGATGAGGGGGGAGATTGTTGATAGGGATTCATTAGGGCCTCATCATCATCAAAATAGCCCGATGAGGTGGAAGAAGAGGTGCGGGGATATTTCAGCATTGTTGTTGTTGTAGTAGTAGCAAAAGAAGTTTCGCAACTTTTTTGGTTTATTTTTGGCACAATTTTTTGTTGCTTTACTTTGCAATTTGTTTCAATTCTTCTTTTCGAATTTCTTTCTTTCTTTTTTTTTTTTTTTTTCTCTATTTTTGCAGTTGTTATATAAATGTAGCAATTTTTATTTCTTTTGTGGGTTTTTGTGTTTCTTTTATGTTTTTTTTTTGTTAATTATTATTCAATCAACGAGTAGGAGAGAAGGCGAACGAAACGCGTAGCTAAAAAACAAACAATTTGTTTTGTAGCCGGTCCAACGACAACTAAAAACAGAAAACAGAAAATAATGCGAGAAATACACAGAGAAAGGGAGAAAAAAATAAATACAAAACCGAACACAGGAAAAAAAAAAAAACACACACACAAACACAAAACGTAGACGATGATAAACGACAAATTATGCACTTCAACTTGAGCAATTTATACAAAATATATATTTATAAGAATTTTGCAGTTTTTTATTTTTTGCACAATTTTTATTTCGTATCTGGATAAATATTGTTGTTGTTGTTGTTTCGTTTCGGTTGCTGTTGCTGCGATTCGCGCGTGCCGGAATGGCCAGAACTAATATTATAAATGAAATTCTAAAGACTGCGAGTAACTACTACGACGAGAGATTAGAGACATAGACAGAGACAGAGAGAGAGGGAGAGAGAAAAAGAGGGAGAGTGGCGTCTAGCGTTGACTATAAATAAATATTAACTAATTAAATTCAGATAAAAGATAGATACAAGACAGCTGATTGTGGAAGATATATTTGTATGTATCTGTATCTACTCTCTAACGATGCAAAACGTAATTTAGTTCACATCAATTAAAAAAACAAAAACGATTTGGGAATACCCTTTAACATTGGAATAATTTAGCTTACTCCATCATTTTAATAAAATGCTTTTATATTCCATATAAATTCAAACTCCAGTTCGGGTCAATTCAGATTGTTGCCTTTAACAGTCTTGAAATACCCTATAAACATACTTAGTTCTCATTCCAATTTCATTACTTTTTTCAATAAGTGCGACTCTTCCAATTGAATCTATATTATTAAGAAGCCTATGAGGTGTACTAAAACCTAACTAATTTGAGTTCTAATGGAAAGAAATTTGATAAAAATTTCATTACTTTTACTCTCTTCCTTCATGTTTTCTTCGTCCTTTATGAAACTTTATCGAAATCGCAGTGTCTTTTGACTTATTCACTCTTTTTTTTTTTTAGTTAAATGCAATTAAGTCAGGTTCTTAATTACCAACTATGATTTTGAACATTTAACTGATTTATTTATCTTAATAAAATTTATCTATCTTTTAGTTTTTAAATATGGTTATCAGATATAAATATTAATAGAGTTTTTGTATGTTTCAAATTATCTTAAGATTTGTTTGAGCTCTCATTTCTTTATAGTTAGTCCTAATTATTACCTAATTACCTAATGTCCGAATTATAATAATTATTGCTCCAAAAATCATCAAGTTCTCTACATAAAACTTTCTCCAAAACTGATCCTTTTTGAAGGATTTTAACACAATTCATTTAGTTGAGCTTGATTTGATCTAAATATATTGTTCTTTTATTTAACTGTGGAGTCGTCTATCTTAAGTAAATGATTGAGTGTTCATTTTAAATAAATATCTCTCAGCTGATCTCTCATTCATATCTCTCTCTCATCTGAAATCTTTATCTTTACATTCATTTGCATAAAAAGCAGGCAAGATCAAAGCCAAATTGAGGCGGCTAATTATATAGATTAGAACCATATTTACACTTGAATGACAATAGGCTATAAAAAATACACTTGGACTATAGACGATAAGTCGTTTTATATATCGTTTATTGCAACAACATTTCACTTTTTCACATTCGATTAAAGGCGTTTGTGTTCTGCAATGATTCATAGCCTTATAAAACGAAATTTTGCAACTAATCACAACGAAATCAAATTTTGTGAATTCGGCAGATCTTTTTATATGTATATGTGTTTGTGTATATGCTAATCCTATAGATCGTATTGAAAATTTCAGATTTTCACATTAGGCTCTCTGCGCGCTTTACTTGTTTTCATTGCGTTTCGTTTCGTTTCATTTCGTTTTTGAGATTTTCTGTGTGCGTTTGATTTTTGCTATTTTTAGGCCAGATTTATGCGTGCGAGCTGAGCTGGTTGAGATACATTTTTATCTCACACACAAGTAAATACATTTTCATTTAGGCAACGTGGCGGCGGCGGCGGCACGAAAAAAACAGCAACAGAATCAACAGACAGTAACAAGGTCAGGGAACAACAACTACAACAACTACAACAACAACAGCAACAAAAATCATCATCATCGTCTTCGTTGTTGTTGTGTCTTTGTATCTTTCAGATACAAGTATCTCTTGCGTACATTCAACTTAAATTATAGCAAATTGTTTAAACAAATATCTATAGATTTATAAACGGTTTTTTTGTATTTTTTTTTATTTTTATTTTCACGTCTCTCGCGTCTCGCACCGGCGACAAGTTTTTGTTTACTGAATTTCGGAATCGAAAACTGATTTTTACATACAAGAAACAAAAAGCAATAACAACTACAACTACAACAACAACAACAAAAATCCAGCGGCAGCAGCAGCTACAGCAGCGACGACGTTGGCAGCAATAAATATTTTTCAAAAATACATTTTAGTTGTAGGCGAAAACAAATTCACGACGAAAACGACAAAAACGACGACAACACCGATGATGGGTAGATGGGCGAGATGTGGGAGGGGAAAAGGGGAGTAGTGGGAAGGCTACACCGGAGGAGAGCCAAAAAAAAATTGTGCGAGGCGACGTCTTTTTGGTTCCGAATTTTGGAGCAAACAATTTGAGTTATTTTTTTTTTTTCGATAAGCAAGCGACGACGAACGATAACGAGACACATCGACAAAAACAACATGGACGATTACAACTGAACAACAACTACCACAAATACATATGAAGAACTTATCAATCGGCTAAAAAAGCCAATCTAATCGCTCAAGTCTGATAATTAGCATTTTTATGGGGCCTATAAGAGAAGGAAGGGAATGTGACAGAGAAGGAGAGAAAAGGGCAGAAGAAAGTGCTATATATCTTTCTGCGGTATAAGTTATATATTTTCGATAATCTACGATTAAAGATCAGTAAAAAACTTTCTGGGGTATAAGTTATATATTTTTGATCATCTCCGATTAAAGATCAGTCAAAAATTTAACCATTTTGGACTTTATATATAAAAGATTAGTTGCAATCACCAAAAGGATTGATAGAGAGACAAGTCGGAGAGAACTACTTTGAGGATAGAGAATTTTTCCTAGCTGTAAACTTTTTCCCGTCCCTTTGTATAGAGAGTGGGATAAATCTTATCTAATATAAGCCTCCTAACAGCTTTATTTATTTTATATGAGACTATACAGGATGATCTCTATATTCTAAAGTCCTTCAAAGAGCAAAAACCATTTAAAGTTAATATTCTTGATCACTATCCAATTTATATGCTATTAACTTAGGGAAATGAAACAGAACTAAAATGCTTTTAGAAGAGATAACGATGTCTTAGAGAGATAAGGAGCAGACATAATAAAAGTATATTAAACTCTCTTAAATGTTATATTCCTGCTGAATGTGTATACAATTTAGACAAACCGACTTTGATTTTAAAGTTAATAATCATTTCCCTTAGATAAGATTTCTGTCTGTTGGAAATTTTGCATATGGTAATATATCTTATCTGTATTACTTTCGAGGGTATTAAAGCGTGATTTACATGTATGTTAAATGTTATAAATACGCAAAACAAATCGATTAATCAAAATTTTAAAACGCCTTTTGAAGTGCTAATTTGAATGATTAGGAGAAAGAGGAGTGGAAAATAAATTAAGTTAATAAGTCAACTTCAAACGGGTTTAGTTAGAAATCGTATGTGGAACTAGAAAATGGAAGTAGTAAAAAAAGAAATTTTAAACAGTTTTAGAACTAGTTCCAAATTAAATCTAATAGCTCATTATAAAAATAAAGTCTATAACTTTTCTAATGAGGCGAAGTCTTTGGTCTGACAGCACTTTATTACACTGAACGAAAGAAAGTATTCTCTGTTGGTTGGAAATTTTCCCAAAAACCATATAAAGTTTTCCACTTTACTACACAATTTGTTGCACTTGAAAACTCAACAATCTTACAAAACTTTTGTTCAACAAATCAATTTCAATTCAACTACTACAGAAAACTGGTTTAAGTGTTGCTGTTGCTGACATATGGGGGGGCGAGAAATAGATCACAGAAACGAAGTCAGAGAGTCGACTATGAAGTGCTCTACATATACACACTTATTAAGGGAATGCGAAATTTCACTAAGCATTGAAAATAAAGAAGATTTTAGATCTGAAGCCGAAACAGTTCGCAAGAAACTGATAAATGGGTAAGGTAAATGGTAATTTTCTTTCATTAAAAATTTAAATTTTACAAGATCAATTTTTTACTTTTAGGGTATTAAAAGTTTTCAAAAACAAGTGAGCTTAATTTAATGTAATCTCCAAAGATTTACATATTAATATTGCCTGCCTTTACCTATCAACCATATTTACCCACTTAATCCACCGGGTGTACAGGGTAAAACAACAGTGATAAAAAAAAACCAATAAATTGACAGGAAAAGCGTGTGTAGACGATTTTGATTATAAGCCACTTGAAAACTTAAGCAAATGTGTTCCATATAAAATCAACAATAAACGACGCAAAATGCCCTCAAATGATATATGCAATTTTAAGTCTTTATTTTGAGTCAGCTGACGAAAAATCATAATAATAATAATTTGCAACTACAAAGCAAAGTCGAGGCATGAAAATGCACATTTCAATTTTTGCGACAAGTGTTGAGTTAGCGTAAAATTTTATAACTACAAAATAAGCACAACAACAGGAGAAAAAAAAAAGAAATATACGAGAAGAAAATATTTCAGCAAATTACACAGCACTTTGGGCCACCTGCGCGTATACGTAATATCTCTGTGAATTTATTGCCCCATTTGCTTTACTAAACACATTTCTAGAATAATTTTTCGAACTGGCAGCTGATTGAGGATTGGATTTTTGTCTAATTGGCGTTTAATTGAACTGGCCAAAGAGTAAGCGGTAGAGACAGAAATACAGACAGCTGTCATTTGATGGAACCCTTGCGAACTACTAACCAGCGGACCTTATCTCATCTCTGATAAGCTTATTATGAATTATGAATTGCAATAGTAGCGGCGGCGCATTCGCTTAGATAAATATGGAATGTGTTAGGGAATCGCCATTTGTTTAGTCATGTTCTATTTTAATCCCAAATAAGTAGACTGGAATGAGTCATCAGCGAAAATCAGGCAAGAGTTTGTGAGACTTCGATTCAATTTGCAACTCAAATCGGCAATGAATATAATGGAACGAAAGTCTATACTTTTGAATATATTTTGAAGTATTTAGAAACAGCCACAAAGCAGTTTTATATCACAGTTCTATTGTTCTTTAATCAGCAAATCTTTTGAACAAATTAAATATGAACTATTTCTCAACTAACTCTCAAATAATTGTTGAACTAGTTCCATTAAATCAAACAAATTCCTAAGCTATATGCATGTACGGTTCTTGCTCTACACATTGCTGTAGAACCATTTTAAAATGGAATGTATATGCAGAACTAGTTCTTAATCAGTTTTAAAGGATTATAGAGCTAGATCTCCTCAATTTAAGTCAAATTTTTAATTTCAATTCCTCATTTTCTAAGATATTTGAAGTATTCTTGCACTACAAATTACCGTCTGAGAATTTTAAAATTAAATTTTAGCTTTTTTTTTTATTTTCTGTTTTCGAATCGTTTTGAAGATGTTTTGCAATAAGTTTTCCAAAAATCAATGCCAGTACTCCATTGAAAAAAGTTTCTCAAATATTTTGCAAACAATTAGAAATCACTTTTTGCAAAAAATAAAATTTGCACAATTTTCTAAATTTATGTAGAAATAAATTTCCTAGTAGTTTTTATTTATCTGCATCATTATTACGTTCTGAAACTGTTATTAAACAGGTTGTTAGATCTGACTACTAAACATTTTAAATTACATATATAACTTACACCAAACTTTTCACCCAAGCGGGAATAGTATTAAATATTCCGACATAGTTTTGAATAATTCTTGTGACATCAAGCACAATCGAAATGCCTTTTAAAACGACATTAAGCAAATTAATAATCTAATCGAACATCTGATTTGAATTTCTTAGATCAAGTTACTAAATAACTATATTTGAGAGTTTTCAAAAAAGTTCTTGAATGAAATTCGTTGTGTTTCTTGAAGGTTTGTGATTGTTTCATTAGTTAGTTAGTTAGCTTTCAGGCACTTTTAGTAGGATCTTTGGCTTAGGCTTAACAGGTGTTTCTAGTCACATTCTCTGGGCTTTATTTTTACAGCACTTACACAAACATTCAGACATCACGTAAAGTTAAATATTTGACCAGAGTTTTAATTAACAGTCAATATAGAGAGTGCCACAACCCATTTGCGGTCGGGGCTCGTTGGCTGGCTGGCTAGTTGGCTAGTTGGCTAGCTGGCTTATGAAACCATATCAAGTTGTGCAAACAGACGGGCGGTGGCAACTAGGCAGCTAGTTAGTCAGGCATCGCAGTTTGTTTGTCAGAGTTTGTCAAGAAGCTTTCGAGAGGATTAGCAAATGGGATTGGAAGAGCACTGAGAAGATAGAACTGACAACTGTCATTAAGCAACAATCATCGCGGGTCAACAATATTTATGTAAAGAAATAAGTACTTGTGCCTGTTGTGCTAGAGTACCATATCTCTCGTTCTGAATAGGTCAACACTGTGCTTGAAACACCTGGTGGGCAAATAATATCACAATTAACAGCAAATAAGAGTGTCTCCACAAGGAAAAATTTACAAAAATTGCAAAACTTCTTATAGACGAAAATCTTTCTTCAACATATTTCGATAAAAGAAATATAAAAGGTAGAGTCATAAGAACCATACATAAATAGATTGATAGGCTTTGCTTGATGTATAAAAAGTGTGGCCATGCCACATAAAAAACGCGTAATTTCACTACCTACCTATTAAAAAATACTTCATTGTTTAAAATTATGTTGCACGAGAGCAAAAACTATAAAAGACCGAACCGTTAAGGCATATAAAGTGTGACAATACTTTAATTGCAAATTTGCAAACGAAATTGTATGTAAATTTAACCCTAGAAAAGTGTTACCATACTCCATAATAAAGCGTCAATCGTAAGGTGCATAAACCTGATGAAAGGCTCTCCAAATTTTTACTGCGTTCATCTCAGAGACAATTTTCAAAATATTATAACTAGAATAACCATACTTGACTTTGGAGCTGGTCACATTGGCTTCCCATTTTCCCATTATTGTTTGCTTACCTGTAAAGAAAAGAATGTTAAATAACAATTAATTACTGTGAGGTTATTCAATCCCATCAATTTACGCATATTTTATGCCTAAGTAAATATTTCTTTAATTTAAATTAAACGACGCAAAATGTTGTTGATTTAATTAATTGTTGTAATCAGAGAGTGGGAGAAAGAGAGACTAGGGAGAAAAGAAAACGGGGCAAGGTGGTGGTGGTAGCCAGTGGCCGCACACGGCAACAAGAAGAGAAATTTCTATTTAAATCAATATATATTTTCTCGTGGCAATTGCAAAACAGTTTTCTTCGTTTCTGCGGTTTGCCAAAAGACGTCACCCAGCACCAAAATGCATTTTTGGCCCACAACCAAAAATACCAAATAACTGAATGTTGTCAATGAAAATTCAAAATGAAAATAGGGTGAAAAATTTGCCTTTTTTCTTAGATTTTGGTTTTTGATTTTTTTTTTTTTTTTTACACCTCGGTCTTATAAGGTAATTTGCCGTCAGTCAAGTGGGTGATGTGATGATGTTTCGGTAGCTAACAATTTGTTGGTTCTGGCCTGATGATTGCGATGAGTTGAATAGAGAGGCTCGAATCTGTTTTGCATATTTTCCTATTTTGCTTGTTTAGATTTGCAGTCAAGTGTTTATAATTAAAAAAGAATTTTTAGCTTAATTTGGCATTTCAAGATAAAATGTCAAAGGGTCCATCGTCGAGAATATACAGCGGAAAACGCATTCCACAATCGCGTGATTGACAGAAATGAAGAACAACAAGATGAATCAGAAAATATAGAGCAAAATCGTTGATCGAGAAAAATAAGTTGATTTTTAATGGCGTTGGAATTTGGTATATAGTTTGTCTAGAAATGAAAATCGAACTAGATGGATTCCACAACAAAAGATTGGCATTACGGATGAGTATTTCGAGAGTGCCAGGTATAAACAATTGATGAATTTTCAAGTGGTAGCACAAAAGACACATTTTTGGACGCCTTCCATTGCAAATTTGTTCATGTATAGGAAAGGCAAAAGAAAAAGTCATTAAAAGATGTGGTTAAAAAAGTTTCTGAGACGTCTCAATTATACAATATTTAAGAATTGTCCGTAATTTGCAATTACGATTTCAATTCAGAATATAAATAAATAAATAAATAAATAAGGAAAACGGATTACTACTTAATTTTAATAAACAGTTCTTCTTATTAGCTTACAGATACTAAATATATACAATTTCGATTGAAGTAATGATTTCCTCGTCAAATATTGCTAAACTTTCAATATGTCCATGTAGAAATATCAAGTTAATTTAGGAAGAAAACTCTTACTCAGCTAAAACTACTTCTTTATTTCAACATGTACCGTTTTACCTCTTCAACAAGTGAATAACCGTTATATTTCTAATCGGTCAGAACTATCACGGTAAATATTGTAAAAACTGTCATTACGGATAACGGTGGTTTAACTAAAATGCATCATGAAGTACGAATAATCTTTGTAGTAATATCCATCATTTCAGTTAATAATTTATTTCAGCGCTTTTGTTTCAGATAGATCGCTTTGATATCATTTTGTAGTGTTTTCTCGTAGATTTCTGAGCTCCCATATTTGTCTTTATGTAGCGACACCCTGTATGTCAACTGTTTTAGTTTACTTTTTGTCTGCCGTTGTCTTATTTACTGGCGCTTATCATTTTTCATTTCACACACACTCAAGAACACAGTGCTCTGTGTACATACATACATACATACTTGTGCCTTTATTTGTCCATATAATTCATATTTAATCAACTGATAACTGCGACTACAACAACCATTTCAACCTGTTGCTGTTGTTTTTCATTTCGCTTTCAGTTTGTGGATGGCATTGTGCTCCAGTTTGCTGGGCTCCTGATATTCTTGCTGACATTATCACCTGCCATGGGCACAGGCATTTGATATCACCATCAAAAACAACCGGAGCTGAGCCACTTGATACTCTCCCTGTTGTGATTGTGAGACAAGCGAGCCAAGTTTGCTACATTCTGTTATCACAATAAATATTTACCGATACAAAGCGAAAGCGAAACCCGACCATATGAATACAATGCCGCAGACCAGGTGACGAGTTATGGCTGGGGGAGTCATATACAAAATTGTAAGCAATTTGCAGAGGAAAAACGTAGAACGATCGGATGTTTTTTTTTTTTACAGCCAGAATAAAATGTATTTCTTATCAAAACAACGTTTCTTCTATGTGCCACAAGAGTGCATGTTATGCGCAAAAGGGATTTCGATCGATAGACTATTCAGAAATTGTGCTGTAGTGCGCTATGCTCGACCAAATCAAATTTTTACCGCGGAAATTAAGGCTACGATTGGAATTTCACCTGCTCGATGCAGGGCAGCGTTAAAATCCCCATTAAAATTTTTAAAATTTAGCAAGCCTAAGTAATAATCCAAGTGGATGACGTCTCCCTATCTCATACATATTTGCACGAAATTGGGCACCTTGTGTTCCATAACCATCTTCGCTTTCATTAAAATGCTCTGTAAAGATGTGCAAGTACAGCACCGAAAAATAGCGCTACTGGAAAAATAGCGAATAAACTGACAAGTTGTCTCCGAGGACCTTCGAGTAGAGTCACGACTGGAGTAGTTTATTTTGAGACTTTATCTTGCTCTACTGGAGTCCCAGTCGAACGGCACTTTACGACTTTCTGAACTATAAAATTTCGATCACACTGTCGGAGACTTTTACGCAAGCCTTGTAAGTAGTAAGGTTGTAAATTTTAACGTAAATAAGCATCATTCAAAAACTTCTCTCAACCCTTTTAAGGTTAAATTTTTAAATTCTGTAAAATACCCAATTTTTTTTTCGCCCAAATCTAACCATGTTGGAGAAGGAAGACCTTGGCAATTTGATAACTATTACCTTGACAATTCTTGCCGGATTATTGGCCTATACCTATGCCTATCTCTACGGGTCCAAGAGGAACAGCGAAAACAATTGCCTGGATGGTTTGCCATTAGTGAATTTGCCACCATTGCCGCCAATTAAACTAACAATTGAACAATTGAAGCGCTTCGATGGCACACGCAGTGATGGACGAATTTTGATCGCATTCAAAAATAAAATCTATGATGTATCCAGCAATGTGAACGAATTTGGCTTGCAGAGCCCATTGAATCGTGTGGCTGGTAGAGATTTTGGAAGATATCTCAAGATTATAATGCGTCTGCATGAATCAGAATTGAATATTTTAGAAAGTTGGGAGCATATTTTGGACTCAAATTATCCACGTGTGGGCGTTCTTATCAATGAGCAAGGTCAAATTATAACCGGAGAAGATGAAGACGGTAATGATACTGACCTAACTGAGGAGCTGATGTCTAACAATGAGGTCCAGCCAGTGAAACGGGATGAAAATAATATTAGCAATCAAATCTCATCCACTGAGTCCCTAGCCGCTGGTATAGCTAAATACCGTTATTAAAAGTGCCGAGAATTTTATTAATCTAAACTCGAGTACGTAGAAGATGTTAAAAGATGAACTCTAAAAACTAGACAAAAAAAAAAAATCAAGTATATAAATTCCATTGTTATCATTGGAAAAGGGGCTTGAATTCGGCAACTCTTTTTATACCATGCATCTATAGGATGAAATGGTATATTAAAGTCGCCAAAATGTATATAACAGGCAGAAGGAAGCTTTTCCAACCCTATAAAGTATATATATGTATTCTTGATCAGCATGATAAGAGAAATTGATATAGCCATGAACGTCTCTCCGTCCGTCCGTCCGTCTGTAAGAGTGCAGAGATCTCAGCAACTATAAATGATACAGCTACCAAATTTAGAGTCTAGACTCGTGTAGTATAGACGCTGACCAAGTTTATTTCTTTTTTTGCCACGCCCCCTTCTGCCTCCGGAATTTAATAAAAAGTGATTTTTTTCCGAAATTTTATTTGGCGCACTCACAATCAAGTTTCATAAAAAAAGGAATAAAAATTATACATTGAAATGTTTTCAAAGCGGTGCAAGGGCGAATTTGGCCGTCGCAGCGCTAAAGTGCACACACATAAGAGTGAGCGATATAGCATATGTTAGAAATCGCGCATTCGAAAGAAATTTTATATCTGAATTTAGTTTTATAAACTCGATGTAGTTTTTTTCCCCTGATGCATGGTATATCCAAGACGGCCGGCGACTTACTTTATTTTCTAGTGAATTAAAACCGAGATCAATTGATTTGCAAAACATGATCAAAGTAGAACCGCTGTTAGAGCTTATGGCTAAGTGCTTTAGGGTGCACTCAACAAAGATGAACTTGGAAGAGTTACTTTCATAGTTCGAGCAAGACTAAATTTTTCTATTATTCTGTAGATTCTCCCTTAGAGAGTTGCTTCCCTTAGCACGAGTTTTGCAGCTATAACTTTCAGATTACATGGACTATAAAATATTTTACACAAATAGGTTTCAAATGGTCCATTTTTCGAAGGCTACTCATACATTTTTAGACATTGACCTGTTGGTTTGACCTATGGTCATGAACTTTTGGCAAATTATTTGAACTACGTCATTAGGACTTCATTTAGATGAAGGTTAATGATGCAATGTAACCAATTCTTTAGTGTTTGTATTTACATTTTCCATGAATTGAGAAACGAACTACGAAAAGTTGCGCTAATTTATGCGAAATTTAAGAGTTGTCTGTGCTTTAACAAAGTTATCTTCATTTACTTACCCAATGAAATCTTTGATAAAACAATAAACCTTAAATAAACCGCGATCATTATTGAGTAAATATTCGGGCTGTATTACGGCAGCTGGCATTATATTGACGTTTTGTGTTTGCTGTTGCATTTGGAAAGCTTCTCCGATGCCGACACTGATGTTGCTGTTGTTCTTGCTGCTGCTGCTGTTGCTGCTGCTGCTTTTGCTGCTAGTTGTCGCCATATTGACAGCCATTTTTTTTAGGCTAATGTAGCCACCATTTTGTTGCCATTGTTGCCATCATCATGCTGGCGGCAATCAAAAAACAATATTTCAAACATGCAGCAATTTGATGTTGCTTTTGTTTCGGGGAGTTACGGGGTTTTATTTGGATGGTTTTTTATTTTGTTTTTTATGCAAAATCAAAAACAAACAAAAATGAATTCAATTCAATTGACAAAAGCAGCAATTGGCAAATTTTCAGTAATTTTGTTTTCCAACATTTGTAAGAGTAGTGTGAGAGAGTGAGAGGATGAGAGACAGAGTCGAGTGGGTGGTGTAGTTGGTGTTGCATGTGTCAAGTGTTGCAAGCTAAACAAATTTCAACATGAAGCATACAGAGGAAAAACAAAAACCAAAAACATTTAATTAACATCTTCTGTCATGATATGAGACATTCCAAACAATATGTAATCTGGTGAATCTCTGTCGAGTCTCCATTTGCCGCATGCTGCATGCCACACAACATTCACACAAACTGAAGTTACATAAGACACACAAACACAACAACATTATCAAAACTGATGAGCAGCTGCGGGGCCACATAATACAAAAATGTTAGGGTGAGTCAGTAATGCAAATTTATATATAAAACCAGATTACCAGAGATGTAAGTAGTCTAATGTAGGTCAAGAAGTGTCGTATTATTGTAAAAATCTACATTTATGGTTAGCGGTCGCATTAAAACCTTCTGATGTAACTAATTGTTTAATGAACCGATTGGTATTCAATTTTCAAACGGTTATTCGATCTTTCAATACCAATTTCTATAGCTTTAAACTGTTTCATTTTAATATTTATTAAATAACCGAAGGGCCAAAGCAGCTATACGAAAACAGAAATATTTCCCCCAAGGACCTTTTTTTAAACAGCTAATTATTTCAGAATACAGTCAAAGCGTCAGTCAATGAATCCCATATAGTCTAGTGTTTAGGATATCCAGTTCGAAACTTATATATATTTTGGTTTTTCGAGTTCTTTTTGACCTTAATCCCTGAAACTGTTTTTAAATATCTGGAAGTTTATTGAAAAGGTGGGATAAAACCGAAAGCTTTTGCATACAAGTTGCTAAAAGGGTTAACTTGAGACGTTCAAATCACCTGAAATTAGTTGAAACTGGAAGATGTGCTAGAGAAATATTTTAGTATTCCAGTTTTATATAACTATAACTCCAGGTCAGACATGACCACCTAAATATATGCAATTCAAGAAGAATTGGACAAGAGCGACAGATCATGTAAAAATTTTAATCAAACATATGCATGTAAATATATTGAGTCACCCTACTGGTCGCCTAGTTGTCAAGCTAAAATGACGACAAAAAATTTAATATGTCTCTCTAACTTTACTCAGGCACTAGGTTGCTGTCGCTGTCCTCATCGTACTTAGTTGTCGTTGCTGCTAGTGCCGTTTGTGTGTTGACAGCCATTTGACAGTTGACAGTTTTGCCTAGAAATATGACAGTTTCAGCTAGCTGGAAATGGCGGAGTGTCGCATTCGGAGACACTTTTACAAATGTCCAACATGTGAATTATTTCGTTCTACTTGTGTAAGAGGGAAAATGATAAAATGATGCCATGTAGTTGGGCTTCTCTCCCCAGCGAGTGATAACTACATAAAGCAAAAAAAACAAAACTACATAAAAAAAAATTAACTGAATGTTTAATTAACATATTTAATTAAAATGAAATGACGAAAGCAACACTCGCATACACACATACATACATAGGCCTAAAGGTTGCCAGTTAGGAAGTAAAAGCAGGAGAAGGAGAGCGACCCTCTTAAGTACTAACAACGATGTGCTCTACGTTGATATGATGATATGCCGACGACCCTGACTTTGAAAGCAAGTCACGTACATATAAAGAGGCCCCCCCCAACAGTGTTTGAAGGGTCTTCACAAACACAATCTCACACACACACACACACACACACACACACACAGGTACATACAACACTTCTTGTTGGCCAAAGAACTGTCAGTATTCCGAGTGGTTATTTTTTTTTTTCGTCGAGTGCTAAGAGTTTGGTGGAAAACCTTGGGATAAATGCCTGCCTGCTGAGAGCACACGGCTTACCCCATGCCACCCCCACCCAATTGCTAAACAACAAAACGAGAAAATAAAAAACATTGCCTTGAAAATGTATTCATCATAGAGAAATAAACAAAAGAAAAATAAGAACAAGAGAAAACAAAAAACGAGAAAAATAATATATCTCAAATGATATGCAAGCCTGATGCCAAGAGAAATATTCGTCTATATAGTAACAATGAATGTTGACAAGGACTCGAGTTTTTTTTTTTTGGCAATTGAATAGAGAGATTATATGACAAGGATTTATGGAAATTTCGATAGAGAATTCTACAACAAACAAGGCGCTAAATGGGGAAAAAAAGAAAAACTGAAAATAGGTAAATATATTTGTAATGAGTTTCTTTGGAAATCCCTTTCCCCCATTTTTTTAAAGTTTTTAATACTCATTTGAGTATGAAATTTATGCGCATCATAAGTAGGGGAGAATAGTTCATAGGAAGGTCTTTAAATAAAATTATGCAAAGGATTATGCGCTGGGCGTTGTGCCGCATTGAGTTCAACGCGAACGCAGAATGCACACAAAAGGATGCACAACTCTACTCGGGGAAAATGCAACACTAAAAGAGCAAAAACTACACAGAGAGTGTGCGAGAGAGAAAGAGAGAGAGAGAGGTGGTAGAGAATCATAACCTTGACCTGAAATTTTCAGCCATGTGATGTGGGGTAGCTTCTGTTTCTCCCCTCCCACACTCTCTCTCAATCTCTACGAGAAGGCAGCGGCATAGAGCACCCGCAGAACATGTTGTTATTTGAGTTTTAGTTTTCTTTGTTGCATTTTGTCGTACACAGCACAGCATCCGTCCCCCCTCCCCCACCATCACCCCTCGCATCTCTATAGATACAAAATAGTAGGACATGGATCGCCCACCTTCTTCTATTCGTGGCCTGCTATCCTTTTGATGCCTTCACGTACGCTTGATTTTATTTTATCTCATTTTCCGTTGCAAGTTTTTCACTTTATGTCCTGGGTGGAAATGGGGCGAGTGGAAGGAAAGAAATGTCAAGGACTTTAATATTACACAGCGTAGAGAGAGCGTACAGTCGACAAACGCAATGCGTATAAACCCATAAATATCCATTTTCTTCTCCCCTCCATCTTTTCATTTTCTCCTTTTGAAAGCATTTTTATGGTTGAGAAATGCAACAAATAAAAAAAGCGATAAAGACCTCATTGTGTCTATTAAATGAGGCAAATCAATAAAAAGTGCGAAGAAACAACAGGAAAATGGGGGCAACACGTACACTGCAAAAGTACGCAGCAATAAAAGAATATGTTTAAAAATACAAAAGATGGCAACTCGGTGTCACAGACAAAACGAAATGAATGCAAATGTTACACAATGCCACCAGATGAAAGGGGAAGTTGCACGTTTAAAAGTGGTTGCATCTCTGATATCCTCTTTTAACTTATGAACTACAAAAAAAAAGGTTTTAAATGGTTTAACAACAACATGGCAACTCTGAATAGCTGAAAATTATAGCATGGCAACACTGGCAAATAAAGTAAGTAAGAATTGGCAACTCATTCGAAAAAAGATTAAACTTTGAACTGTTAAGAACAGGATTATTTGTCATTAAATCATCATCAAATCAAAAGAGAATTACTTTTCGCAAGTCTGGCATCACAAATACCCCAAACTTAAACACACTTCCCTAATGATGGCAACTCTAGCTTTAGAGAGACTTCTAAGAATAGAAAAATTAATAAATGTGACTGACAATTTGCCAAAAATAAATATTATTCCATAGCGATGGCAACTCTACCTGAACAAAAGTGTTCTTAAGGCAACTCCAATTGCCAATGTTGTGCAATAAGCTTTTATGTTTCACAAACCTAACTCAACATTGCGTGTTGGCAACAAATTCTGATGAATTGCTATAGATACTTTTTAATGAAATTCGCATTAAATTTCTGTTCGTTATCATTCGATTCGATGATAAAACAATTTGAAAAGCATTTCTATAGATCAATTAATGGCTTAGTTAACTTTTACGTCGCATTTACTTCAATGCTGCTGGCTCTCTACGTTTCATTCAGTTTGTAGCCAGCTTAAACCGCTTACTGCCAGTAATGCCGCAATGCAATGCGAAAAAAATGAAGAAAAGAATCGACAAAAGAAAATCATCTGCTTAATAGGCAAACGACGACGATTAAATGAAGGCCAAGCCAGAAAGAAACGAGAAGCCAAAGTCAACGCCAGATGTTATGTTGTGTCTATTTTATCAGCAAGCAGAAATCTCAAATTAATTTAACAAAATGCCAAAATTGGCAAAGCCAAAGGCAAGAGTTGCATTCAAGCGAATAGCGAATATGTATATTATGGAGAATTTTTGTGCTGGGGTGTGTTAGTAGTAGAGCTTGGTTGAGGTCACACAAACGCCTCCTTAAAAAATAGTTCTTTGCGTTTTATGTGGGGTGGTAATAAAAATGTATTGCGTATACGCAACGTTGCCAGCAACGACGCCTTAGTGGCTGGCTGGCTGACTTTGACTACCTCATACCCAAGGGGCGGGGCGGGAAGGTTCTCAACAAGGAAATGAATGAAAGCAACGCAATCGCAAAACACACACACACACACACATATAATTTCCCAAAAATTTCTGTAAGTAAGCATTGCGTAATCGTGTGGAATTAGCAGTGGAAAGAGGCGAAACTGCAAAACAAATATTGTTTAAACGCAAGCTTAGAATCCGTACCACTACCCACTGTTCCTCTACCAACGCTCCTTCTAAGCGCAAAAAGAAAAATCAATGAGTTTTCATGGCACTTGTGTGTGTTTTTGGCATTTTTCATTGAGAACTTTTGCCCATTGCCTAGAAGTATGCTATAGCTTTTGCCCTGGTGTTTCTCCTATTGATTTCTGATAAATGACTTCGCCAACGACCATGTTAATGGGCAGCGGGGCGAGCGGGCGGGTAAAAGAGGAGAAGCGTCATGTTCTTGTTTGTTGTTGTTGTTGATGGCCATTAAAAGGACACGACATTGAAGACGATTAAGGTTGTCGAAATAATGGGAGATTTGGTCACCCTGAAAGTCCAGAGTGTGTATATGAGAAGGAATCAGTTCGTAACAGTAATATTTCCGCATGTGTGAACTAGTTTTGCGATTCTTTATTTCATCAAAGTACAAATCGTCAAATGTTTAATATAAAATTTTTGTCTCTACTTAGCTCTAGTGCTTATATTGTGCAAGAAATACTTTGTTATGGTAGAAAGAAATGTTGTGGTTGGGAAAATGAGCGACAAGATGAGAACTAGTTCTTCTGTAGGCATGAGTTTTATTATTATTTTCACATTTAAATGCATAGTTTGATATCAGCATGTAGAAGATGTAGCTCTTTTGTCTTTTGAAAAAAGAATTTTTAGTAATTGAATCATTATGAAAAAAATTTGCACTAGCTTAAAAATTTTAAGTTTCAATTTGTAAAGCTAGGGCAAAAATCAAAGTTAGCAAAAGCATCTTTGGAGTAGCGAACCTCTTTAGTTTATTAAGCGAACTATTAATTGACACTGTTACGTCTCCAAGAGAACTAGTTCTAGTGTTAGAATAGAATAGAGAAGAGGAACTAGTTCATTCTGAATTTAAGCACCTCAAAAGCACATGCGAACAGTAACTAGTTGCATTCTGTGAATTTTTAATTGACAAATTAAACAAATGTTTGTGTTAATTATTGTGCTCTCTGTACAAGAGCAAAACTAGGACACTAACGAACAACTTTGGTAGTGTTTCATGCATCGCAATTTCCCTACCCTCAACTATGACCTCCAATTTAGAGGTTAATCTTGCTGCTAGCTTTACCCCGCTTAAGCCTTGACATGATATTTAAAAAATGCACAAACACTCACTCATACACACACAGAACCAAGGACTTTTAGGCCTTGAAAACAAAAAACAAATAGGATAGTGAAAAAGAACGATTCCAATTGGCGAATGTCATTAATGTTTGAGAGAAACAAGTTGAGAGAGCGAGAGAGATAGAGAAATAGTTGTCAATTGTTACCAATTGTTAACAATTTGCCATTTACATTTGGAAAATTATAAAACAAATTTCAATTTGTTGATAGCATGAGCATAAAAATTTAGTTACCTTTTAATAAAAATATTTCCGTTATTAAAAGCAATTTCTAAATTGTTTTGGTTTTCCATGAATGAAACTCAAAATGTGTCACGACGAGGCGACGACGACGACGACGAGGACGATGGCGATGACGATGACGACACACGACGACCAGCGAAATAGGCGCGCGAAAAACTAAGGATAACTAGAAAACGAAGAAACGCAGTTTTCTGGTCGCGGGTTTTTTTTTTTTCTCTATCGCTGATGGTGATTATAGTGATAATAATGAAAAGGGGGCGGTGGGCGGCCTAAATAGAAGCAACCGAGTGCGAGAGAGAGACAGAGACTCTTCCGAGCCAGTCACTCATACACGGGACACACACGCGACACACACAATCGACTGCGTTGCGTTGTTATTTCAACTAAGAGGGGGCCGAGGCGAATTTTTTTTCCGTTTATTTCAATTTGTATTTGAATTAAACTTTTTTCTTTTATTATTATTTTTTTTTTTATACTTTGGTTTGCTTTACATTTTATCTATGAGAAACAGTAGCTTCTTTTTTTTTGCACTTTCTTTTCTTTGGATATATAGATATATCTTTTCTTTTTTATATACGTCTATAAAAAACTTATGCTTTTTAGTATAACACCAAACTGTAGAACCACGCTGAAGAGAAGAACGCGGCGAAATGAAAGAGGCGTTTGCAATTAATTAAATTTTTTTAATAAATTGATTAATTAGAATTTTTATTAATTTTTGATTTGATTGTAAAAAATAAATTTTCTTTTCTACTTGTTTTGGTGTTTGGTTTAGAAAGAAGCCAAAGTGTAGATTGACAGCCTAACACAGTCAGTACTGAGGGTAAGTTTTCTTTTCGCCCAAGCGAAACATGCAGATGAGAGACACACAGCGCGCGAGAGAGAAAGGAGAAAGCAATTGGGGAAAGAGAGAGAGAGAAAAGTTCATTTTCTTTGCCACGTGAGCGAGCATTCTCTCGCTCTGCAGCGGGCTCTCTCTCTGTGTAAAATTTATGTTGCAATTTGTTTGATTTTCTGGCTCTTTGCCTAGGCAAACTTTGAATTTTTATCTAATTAGGCTTTTTCTCTCTCTCTCTCTCTCTCTCTCCTACACAATCTTTCTTCTGCTCTCTCTTTATCTCTCTCTCTCGTTCGTTGAGTGTATACATACATAAATATAATAAGTGGATATATATATGTATATGTATACATAGAGCATAAATAACACCTGCTCCCTTCTCCTCACCCTCCTACTTAGCTGGGGTTATGCTAGACGCCTGCGCACTAACAAAAAACGTGGTCCGAATTTCGTTTTTCCTATTCAGATTCCCATCGTTATCAAGTGGGTGGTGAACGAACGAACGTATGTGCGAACGAACGGTAGGGAAGGGTTCATAACAATGGCCAAAAACAGCGAGAGACAGCCATCACTCGAGAGAGAGAGAGCCGGAGAGAGCGAACAGGAAATTGTGTGCAGAAATGAACGCTGCAAAAAACACACAAAAGGAGAGCGCAACAAGACGCAAGAGTGAGAGGAAATGAGGAAGTTCATTTCCCCCCCTTTGCTGTTTCTCTCTCCCTCTGTTTCAATTTGACTTTTTATATCAAATAATTACGACCAAATTTATAAATATTTGGTTTGAAACTATTATTTGCCAAGTCCTTTTTAAACATGTCAAAGACCGCAAATTCTACAGAAAGTCAAGCGAAATCGAGTTAATTCTTAATTCATTATCCTCGTGTCAAGTAGCTTTCCTTTTGTCTCTCGTCTATGAAAAATAAATTGGAGCATGACCTACATAAAACATAAATAGGAAAGAAAACTTTACAAAAAAAAAACTGTACGAATTTGATATACTCATTGTCGAGTTGAGTTACTTACTTTAACGAATGAGTTCACAATAAGATCAAAGAGATTTCAAAGTGATTAATTTTGATATTTTTAATCATTTTCTAAACTATTCATTATAGATTACTTTCTGGTATAAAAATCTACCGCATTCATTCATTTCAGGTAATAGTTAATCACACAAAAGATGGACTCTTACATCATCTGTGCTCTTATTCGCTTTTTGCAGTTGTAATTCCCAACTGGTTTTAGCGTTGAGCAAGTGGTATAGTCTTAAAAGTTCTATATATCCTAAGCTCACGATTTTGCTGCTAAATGTTTAAAACACATAATCTGACAGCTATATTACACACTCGAAAACTAGTTGAATATAAACATTTTAATGATCTTACAGACAAATGAAAAAGCATTCATAATCACATTTATTATTATACTTTTAGCTTAGGCAATTTACTTTTCCGTAACCGCAAATTGCTGAAAATTGGTGAAACAAACGATTTGGCATGTACCTAGAGATCATATACATATATGTATATATATTATATGTAGGTATAAAAAATAAAATACAATATTATATTGTATAATTTTCCATTGTTTTGTGAAATTGAAAAATGTGGTTTGTTTACGTTAACTCAACTGAAGTTTATTTATACGAAATATTTTAATAAATTGGAAATCGTCTGACATATTCGATGTAATATGGGTATCGATGGTCTAACTTTAATCAAGGCAAAGATCGTTGGTCCATCGCATCATTTGAAAAGAAACACAAATGGATTATCGATTATTTAATCGATACTAATAAAGTGGGAATACGTGGTAAATTCTACAATCTAATCTCCAAGTGCTTTTCTATTGACAATTTAAGAACCAGATCAACTTAATATGCCGTTCTCTCTGTCTATATATTCTTCGCTACAAAAGATTGTCGATGATAATAATTTTGAAAATAACTTACTCATAAATTTCTCTGAGTGGAAACAAGATTGCTTTTTATTTTTCACATACCTGCAAATAAGAGAAATAAATAACATTATATAAAGTTACTATACATATTATGGCAATGTATTAAAGCAATATATGTATGATCATTCAATGATTTGCCATAAAGCCCCCGAAAAATAAATAATTTGGGTTTTATTATTAATGGGCCACTTTTGCTTTATGGCTCATTTTGTATATTTTTAGCACAATTCAAGAAATCAAGGCAATTTTTTTCTCTCTCTGTCTTTCTCACTTCCTCTCTTTGTATTATTTTGTTGGATCTCTCAATTGGTTTTGATAAGATTATAGAGGGAAAAACTGATTAGATGACTTGGAGAAACTCAAAAGTTGAAGGCTTGGAGTTGAGTTCAGTTGAGCTGTTTGCTGTGTAAGCTGATCAAACACAAACTTAAAACTCAAAAAAAGCGAAACTGGTTAACAGTCGTCAGAGCTTGTAATTTTCCATAAACGCAACAAAACAATTGGGTGCAGGCGCAGCAGCACGAGCAACGGGAACCAGTTCCAGTTCTGTAAAAGGTCGCCTCGTTATGATAATTATGATCATGATCATCTAAAATTGATTGAGTGGTTTATGGAAAATTTTGTATTTTATTTGTTTCTATGAAAATGTATAACAAGTGGAAAATTTTCAGAAAGAGAGGAGAAAGAACACAAAGAGAAACCGTTTTCGGTATTAATCAAGTTGGCTAGAAACGAAAAGTTGGGTAAATGAGTTAAGTTGTATACATTATTTTTTTGTACAGAACTAAAGTCCTCAGATCAGTTTAATTATGTAAGGATATTGTAATTTACATACATATATATTTCAAAATTATTTTTTTTACTTTAAACCAATTATTAATAAGTTAAATTGATTTTATATCATTCAATCATCGATGCTGGATTTAATTAGAAGTGTAAGGTGTTAGACAATAAGAATAGATTGCGATCACTTTAGCCATATTTAAAAACTAATTTTCTACTTTGGTAATCTTTTTAAGATGTCATTAAAAAATAAATAAAATCTAAAACTCTGGGAACTAAGAATAGGTCAAATTTCCGGTTTGTTGTTTTTTTCCCCCGTACGGTTTGGTAATTTGAAGAACTTTTGATTTTTGATGATCATTAAAAGCTAAAATGAAGGTCAAAAGAACTAGTTCTATTTTTTAAGATCTTTAATTGTTGCAAGACCAATAAAGCGTCAGCCTAGCTCACCTGAGGAATTAGGTTATCAAAAATAAGGTTATCATTAAAAGTTGAACTACAAAGTAAGACCGAGGATGAGCTGGCTGATGGAAGAAGGGATGGTTGCTTGTGTGAGGGGGAGTCAATGTATTTAAAACGCAATTGACCGAAGCTACCTTAAAAAACAACCCCACAAACAAACAAACAAATAAAAGTGTATAAAAAACATGAGAGAAGCGATCACAAAGAGAGACAGAGAAAGAGAGGGAGAGAGCCAAAACCGGCAAACGTAGCGAATGGCGACGAAAACAACAGCGAACAAAGCTTTTTTTTTTTTTTTGTAGTGTTTCTGCCGATGATGAAAAGGTTCAGGTTAGTCAGGCCAGTCCGCTCAGTGTGACAGCGAACGTCGAGCGGTCTAAGTGAGTTTTGGGGTTTGAGTTGAGTTCAGTTTGTGTTATGGCCGCAAACAACCGAAACGTAAACGCAAACGCAAAAGCAAATTGTGGAAAATTTCGTGAAAAGCTACCAGTGTGAGCGCCAACTAAGAAAGGAAGGAAGGAAGGAAGAAAAGCCAAAGGATACTTCATCTCTTCTACTAGGATCTCTCAAAGCACTACGTTCAAAATGTACGAAGTGGCATGCCTGATGTTCATTTGCCCTTGGCTTATACTCGTCTTGCTCATGTTTATAGCCATGTCTGTGCTATAACAAACATCAAACAACCAGCAACATGTAAAAACAATGAAGAAGAAAAAAAAAAATGGGCACATTGCAACATTGTTTCAACTTGGTTTTTTCTTTTTTGGCAATGTGCCCATCATTGTAATTCCTAAATGACAAATGAAAAAAGTGAAATGTGATTTTTAGTTTATAAACAAAAAAAGCAACAAAGAAAAATAATGTAGCAACCACAAAAAAAAAAAAAAAAACCAACAAGTTGTACCTTTTAATATTAAGTTTTTTTTTTTTATCGTATTATTTTAAATAAATATTTTATATAAGCAAATAAGCAAAACAAACGAGACAATTTGCAACAGGTGGGAGAGAGGGAAGAACCTATGAAAAATGTTCTCATCATATTTTGGCGGTGAATGAATCAGCGGACGAACAGAAAGAGAGAGAGAGGGAGAGGGCAGAGATCATTCATATGGAACATTGAATTGGCTATAAATAACCATTGGACCAGACTAACTTGAGACGTTCTATGTCAATGATTTGCACGCGCCTGAGAATACGGTTATTAACCGATCAAATGGATCAATGAACTATGGAAAAATTAGAATTATTTAATAACCGTACGATTTCAATGAAATTAGCTTTAGCTTTATTGGAATATTTCGAAAGACTAGAACAACTTTCAATAAAATGGACTAACACACAGCATGTGTAAATAAATAAATGAATTGAGTGTGTCTCTCTATCAAATTTAATTGGCGTTCCCTAAAATTAAATTTGGAAACTAAGGCAAATTATGGTTGAAGTCGATGGAGTAAATTTAAATTGGTTGCTCTAACAGAGAAGCATTAATTTACAAAATTTCTTTCCGGCCAATGTTAATCGATTTCATTATCATTAATTTTGTTATCATTGTCATTGATTAATATGCCAGTGGAAACTTTAGGAAGTTATTTTATTATATTCCATCCTACTTTACATAACTCAGTTGAGTTACAACCTCACACGAATTTTAAATTAAAAACCTCTTAACTCATTTGCATTGAAGGCAAGAGACACATAATCAATAAAATGTCAAAAATAAAAAAGTATATTTAAATCAAAGCCTATAAAAATAAACTTAACCTTTTATTAGTTGAACATGTTACGATGTAATTTGAAATGGTTTACCTGTTTCAACTCTCAAGGTCGTTAATATAATAATTAAAATTAGTTTGAGAATTTTTATGTTTTTTTCTGGTATGGAATTTAAATAAAGAACGCTTCAATTCTAAAAGCACAAGATGAATACAAAAAGTTAAGAAGCCAAAGTAATATTTTTGGTAGAAAGTTTTTCATATCAGATTGATTTTTAATGACTTCGAAGGATCTAACGAATGGAAACTATAGATCTGCAAAGATCGAGACTAGCTAAGCTTTTGGTATTAAGTAATTTTCTTCAAACAATTGTCTTAAAATATTCCTTCTTGTTTTTATGTATATATTCACTTCAGTATCGAAATTTAACTTAAAGCAAAAATTTTGTGCTGCGTTCCGATTTCAAAAGTGTGTTTTGAGATAAGCGCGTTCAAAGTTTCAACATGTCATATCTTCTTCTTCGGGCGCTTGCCCAAAAAAGGTCAAAATGAGGGGGATAAAAAATTTTTTTTGGTCCAATTTTTTTACCAACGTATTCTAGGATACCTAAACTATTTTTCAAGCCGATAAAAAAATCGATTTTTTGAAAATTCTACAGTGGTGTAACCCCTTAAACTATTTTCAATAAATATTCTTCAATCTGATTGTGATAAACATTGATCATTTTACTTTCCTTTATTTATTGAAGTAGTGAAATCAATTTTTTTTTTGTTACCTTTATGGCTTTACTTATTGCTTTGTTCTTATCTCCTCTCTTGTTTACCTATGGAACTCACAATCGATTTACTATATACTATATAGTAAAAATATCTGTTTCCATGCTCTTACACAATCAAACAAAGGCGCAAACAAATGTCTGTCAGCCTTATCTATTCACACCTATAGTAAGATGTCTACACTTTGCTCTCTATCTCTATCTTTCTGGACATGATAAGATTAAATGAAATTAATTATTATTGGTAACTAATTTGGGCAATGACTTAACCCAGTTCCTTCTTGCCTATATATATGATTTTTAGAGAGTTACTCAAAAGAGTTACGAGAAAGTGAAAGTTTTTTTTTTGTTTTTGTTTTAGCCATATTACATGAGTAATTTGTTAGTGGCCCAACACAAAAGGTAAACGAACAATTTGTTATTATTTGCTGCATAATTATTATTGTTTCAATATTTTTGTGTGTGTTTGCGAGAGAACCAACAAAACAAAACCAAAACTCTTTTGTTTAAACATCATCTTCTTGTTATTTGGGAGTTGTGGGATGTCAATGACACTAATACTTGAGTAAATATTGAAGATTAAAGAGGAAATCCTTGAGAATCTATAACGAAATCAGGTTTTGGGTTAACCGAGCTTTTCGAAAGCCCTCAGCTAGAATGCATGCTAAGCAAGCTTTTAATCGTAGCTTACGATCGCATGTGACTCATTCCAGTGCTCTGAGTGGTGTCTGTGTGTGTGTGCTAAGCTAATTCGTTGGATCGCACACATTCCACTGACGAAGGGTGCTAGTGCGCTGATGGGTAAATATTATGGTTACTCAGTTGAATTATTGATATTTGCTGTCGTCTCGCTGACTAAGAGTTGGGTAAACAAGTGTCTCCCCGCCCATTTCGAACACAAAACAAAAAAACCAAAACTAGGTTAAACTTTTGATTTAACTGATGAAATCCATGAAATGCATTGCCATTAGAATGGTTTTCCAGGGAAAATGTCAGGACATTTTAGTCACATCGCGTGCCAAAAACGGGTTTGCCCATAAGGGTAAGAAGAGCAATGCACCTGTGTTGACTCTAATGGGTCAGCAGCGTGGCGCAGGACCTCAACTCACTGCGACTCAACACGACTTCACGAGTTCATTGTTGTGCGCTATAAATTTTGAATGTTTACATTCGTGTCTTGCTGTGTGTGTGTGTTTTTGCAATGGGCACTATGAACTCACTCACACACTCTCGTTCATTCAATACACATGGAGCAACTTCCGGTCGAATGCAAATTTTAAGACACACACACACACACAATCACAAGAGTGTTACAATAGTTCATTGCTCTAGTTCTTTCATTTCCCCTTCTCCCTGTGTGTCTTGTGCGGCTAAAAATCACCGACTTTGCTTATAATTTCGCACATAATTAAAATGCAGCAAGCGGAGGGGCGGACAGTGGTCATAAAAACACGAATTCATGATGTTTATGCAGCGGCGGCGTCGGCTCTGTCCGCAAACAATAAAAAAAAAAAAAAAAAAAAAAAAAGCTCAAATTGCATTTAATCATAATTTTGCAATTATTGCTCGAGGTTTTGCCTTTGTCTATGCAATTATTGTTTAAATGGGCGAGGCGCGGCGGGGCGGGGCGAGGCAAACCACGGCGAACGTTTTTTTCCCTGCAGTGCTCTGAAGTGCATTTTGAAGAGAGGTATTTTAAGGCTTGTCATGGTAGGGTAATGGCAAGATTAGACAAAAGTCTTTACGTCGGTCATTCATTGTGTCGGATTTTGTTTTTAAAACCTTGTGGAAAGTGGTATAAAGTTACCAGTGTTTCATTCGCCTACTAAACTAGTGACAGATTTAACAGCGATTCTGTAAGTCTTATGATAAAACTAGTTTTGCAACGTCGTCACGGCAAAAGTCGTTTGTGAATCACTTTTAACTACAGTTTTTGGGCAACTTTCTAGGAAACACAGTCAAAGCTTAACTAAGAGTTAACATTCAGTTATGTTATTAAAAACTTTCAACTTAAATTTAGCCCCAAACTTTGACTGTAATTTCAAGTATGTTAAAGAATCATTCATATAAAGCTGCGGGAAGATATCGGAAAGTCTGTGGAAAACGCTGGCAGTCCAATAGTTTAACTAAGAGTTGACTTATACTTAACGGTCGGTTAAATTACAATGATCTTTTAATGTGATTTTAAGAAAAAATTTAATGGCTTTGGCGAAGGAAGCAACGTTTTTATATAGTTAACAGGAAGATAACTGGCAGTTTATTTTCAAACTGTAAAATTTAACTTATGTTACCCCTTAGGTATTACCCTAAGGTTAAAAAATTTGTTTTACGATTCTTACGATAACAAAACATTTTATTTTGAAATAAAGTTTAAGTTAAAAACTTACACCTGCTTTCTGTTTGAAGATTTTTCCATAGTTAATGCTTTTTAATAGTTTTTTAACACAATTATTATGTAAATAGTTTTCATACAACAGTTACTCCTTTTTTTGTGCCTTTCCAAAGTATTTAAACTTTGTGTTTGCATCGAAAAAATTTGCTTAATTGATAAAACTTTTGCATTCTTTCGTTTCTTTAACAATTTCATAAGAGAGCACAAAAAAACTGCATGGCTTAGCGAACGGTTAAGTCGCGAGTTTCATAAGAATTTGCATGAAAAATTATGCAAAACTACACACAATTTCAGATAATAATAGTAAAAAAAAAACTGTTGGACGAAAAGTGCTGTGTAAGAAAGGAAATGTCTTTTTCTTTGCCTCTCTCTCTCTCTCTTTCTCTCCCTCTCTGACCGTGGTCTTTGTAGGTATCTCTAAGTTTTGTGTCGCCAAAGTGTCTGGGCCATCCATTTAAGCCATACGTCAAATACGTCATTGCCCATGACGTCAGCTCCTCTTTCTTCATCGCATTTTTTGCTTGTGATTTTCTATACTGTTTAGGCTTAGTGGTCAGGGGTATACTCAATAGATGCAACAGGCAGTATTGAGAGTATAGCCAAAAACGTTTGATAAAAAGAAAGACTGGAGTGGACCTCAGGGAGATAGTAAGCTTTTTGAGCCGCGTTTTTTTTTTAATTAAGGCAGTTTGAGCGACGCACAAGCAGGTGAAGGCCGCACAAGCAAGCACGGACAAAATAAGTACGTAGAAGTTTCTGGAAAATGTGTGAGCTTGTAGAGCGACGCACAAGCAACTGCGGGACGAACAAAGATAACGGGATTGCGGGATTTCGTCACTCAGCTCTTACATACATATACCGCAATGGTTTTGGTTTAAAAAGAAGAATTCAAATAAGCAATATATAGCAATAGTATCTTTGACTTCATAGAATGAAGGCTTAAAGGAGTTAGTGAGAACACAATTGCTCATCTATCTCTCCGTCTTATTTTCTTGGTGCTTTTAGGCGATATGAAACCGAAGCCTCTTCAACTGTGAAATCTCTCCTAAGCTAAATTTTGATTGGTTGTCAAATTAAGTTCCTAAAACAGGGTATTACCCAGTCGATGCCACAGCTATTTTAGATAAGGATTTTTTTTTCTCTTTTTATGAAATCCAAAACCCACATAATATGGACTTAAGCTTACTGGTAATTGTTGTTGCCTTTCTTTTTGTTTTAGTTTTATGTGGCAACTAATGAAGCGCACCATGTGCCACCAGCAACAACAAAAAAAAAACCAAAAAACATCAACAACAACAACAACAAAGGAAATGTTGTGTTTTTCCTTCTTTGTTTGCTTCTGTTTGGTTTATTTCAGTTTATTTTTACTCACACAGCAGCAGCTCATTAGCCGGGGACCTGAGAAGGCCACGTGTGGCTATGGCCCGGCCCTGTGCGCCCGTCGCTGGGCACGCTGGGAAAAACTGTTTACGTCGGTAATTAAAATTTCGTGTTGTTCCTTAAACAATGGGCCAAAAGATTTCAAGAAAATGAACAAACCTTTGCGCCGTTGCATTCGAACAACTGAACAACTGAGACGACGACGACACATTTCGCAGTCATTTGTTGTTCCAATCAGGAACTCATCTTTTAATATTCTAAAAACTGCAACAAGCAATTACAGAAACTATCTAATCG
This sequence comes from Drosophila sp. 14030-0761.01, assembly GCA_018150735.1. NCBI lineage: Eukaryota > Metazoa > Arthropoda > Insecta > Diptera > Drosophilidae > Drosophila > Drosophila sp. 14030-0761.01. The sequence continues at coordinate 5,216,479 of JAECWO010000099.1, forward strand.
ACACGGAAAATCGCTAAAGCCACACCAAAGGCGCAATGTATCTGAGAAGTCGCATGAGAAAAATGACATTTGACACGCCTTTTAATGAATATGAAAATTAAATGAACTAATGTGAATAAGCGGGCCATTCAGCGAGGTTGGGTCAAAGAGTTGACCATCTCAAGAGACAGAGAAAATAATTCGGAAATGGAGAAATTTAATGTTCATTGGTATGATTTGAGTTTTGAGAGGACGAATTTTAGAAATAATTAGAAAATCATGAGAATTAAATTAGTTGCACTTAGTTTTAAAATTATATTTTGCACAAATTGCATTAAAATAGAAGAATCAAACCTTGTTTGGAGTCTCTTTTAGGTCGCCAAAAAGGTTTAAATTTGTCCTAAAAATAGTGTACATTTTCTATAGTCTACTTTTAAGCGCTTAATGTGCTAATGTGATTTTCTGGCTTTTCCATAGAGTGTTCAGGCAAACCTGAACCAATATATCCTTTGACCGACATATTTTCCACATGTTTGGGTATAAATATTAAAAAAAAAAAATTTTAATTTAAGCCCAAAATTTAAGAAAAAGAAATTCATGTTGAGTTTTATTTTTGAGCGAAAAAAATAAAACTCAAGAAATAATCATTATTTTTTGAGTTTTATTTTTTTGCTCAAATATAATTTTTATGTTGTGAGTTTTATTTTTTTGCTCAAAATCGATGATTAATATTTAACCAATTGATTAAGAATTGGAAATAATTTTTATTTTTCAAGTTTTAAAATAAAACTCATAATGATTACAGTCCCTGGCTAAAACCAAAAAAAATAGAGTTTGAATTCGTTTAATTTGTTAAATTTAATAATTTTCAAACTTTTTGAGCTAACCTCGCAGTAACGGGGGGGACTCACACAACAAAAATCTTCACTTAATAATACACGTGTCGCTAGTTAAAATTGCAACCTATGCACCTCAGTCCACCCACCCATTCAACACCCTCCACAACTTCCCGTGTCGCTCGCCCTCAATGATTGACAACAATTTAAAGTGGCAGCCATTTAAATTGTAATTTGCCATAAATATATATCTCTATAGATGAATATCTACAGAGTTCTGGGGAACACAACAAATTAACAATTCCCGTGTGAGGCGGGTGGAAAAGCAAAAAAGGGGGAGGCAACTATCCGGCCAGACATTCTGGCGGCAACAACATTTGCTTTTCTCTCTACTCTTTGCCTTTCATTTCCATTCCATTCTATGACAACATTGTTAATGCTAATGTAAGCCAAATCTACATCGATTTGTCTTAGTTACAATTTGTCCAGTTCCTGCCATTTCGTTGAATATTTATGGTTAGTTATTGTTTTGTTTAGTTGAGTTGACTTGATGGCACTGAAAGTTGTTCACTTTGATTGATGTTGAAAACTTAGTTATGCCAATGTTTTGCTTCGGAAATGAAAATGTTTGGAATTTTGAAATTTCAATTCCAAGAAATTGTCTACACATCAGAAAATTAAATTCCCATAAAGATAAAAGATTAAATGCACTCAAACCATAAGATTGACCAATGCCAATGAAAAAGTTGCAAAATAGAGAAACGCTCCAATGGAATTTAATTAATAGTTTGTTGAAAGAGTCCGAAAGTTTTCTTGGAAGTATCTGTTTAAGTGCCTGATTCAAATTCAATTAAATCTTGATAAACTTACCCCATTTCTAAATGATAATTCGATAGTTAATTTTACATACCTGAAATTAGAAATTATGAGATTTTGGTTTAGTTAAAAAATTAGAATATTAATGTTATAAATGTATGGAAATATTTGGATTATATTACAGTGCCAGTTAAAACATTCGTATACGAGTACATATTCATATAAATGTATGTACAAACACATACATAGATATATCGCACTATAAAAATGTGGAGAAGAAATGAAGCATGTCAAAGCAGACAAATCGATAGGTAATAATGCGAAATGACAGACAAGACATGACATGGAAAAAATATTAACCACAAAACAACTGAAATCTGGCTACAATTGCCAAAGATATTTTTTTTTTTGTTAGTGGGCTGAAAGAAAAATGCCTTCTTCAGACCCAGACACTTTAGAAAACCCACAAGACAAAAAATACAACACACATCTTTGAGACCAAATGTTGAAGATCTTTGGCTTTTGCCTCTACCTAAAGTCTCATTACTTTTATTATGCTCAAATTTTGATACCCTACATACAAATGATTAAAACGGTATAATGGGCGCAATGAAATGTATGTTGAAGATGGGAAAAGTATTTGTGATCTATAAAAATATGTATTTATTCCTGACTAGCTATAACGGATAAGTAAATATCTAAATTTTGAAGATTTTAATGAACTAAACTCTGGCAATCTGTTATTAGCGTTGCCACTGAGTTATTTCAGGTCTATTAACTCATCAAATCGCTGTTAGGGTTGTCTAAGCACCGCTCTTTATTGAAAAAATTGCGCCTCAAAATTAAATTAAATATGTATAGGTTTGTCTTTTGTTACCTTCGCATAACATATTACTATCAGTTATTGCAGCGTCAATATTTGATTCTAGAGTTGCCATAACTGTGTCTGTAATTATAAGAAACTTCCTAAAATCTGAACCATTTGCTTCAAAGCACTTCAATTTGTGAGTTTGACAACTTGTTAGTACTTTGTTTTTTCTAGAGTTGGTAATTTATTAATAGTTGAAGTGTGTTTAAAAAACAGAGTTGCCAGAGCTTTTTTAAATCTGTTGTTAGAGTTGCCTAAGTGCCTGAAAATTACACCCTATTTCAGTCGCTTTAACTTTTTAGAGTTGGCCTATGTGCTTCAGAGCTAATGATTGAGTAATTCCCATTCAGGGTTGCCTAGAAAAAGTGTTTAAACGGTGAGAATTGAAGTGACTTTGCGAGGTATCTTATGGTCGACCACTAACACTTCACATACGAAATTTGTTGTGTTGTTTTCTTTTCTCTACTTTTAATTTTTTTTTTCCTTTCTTGTTTTGTATTATTTTTGGCATGTTTTGTGGCTTCTTATTTTTGTTTTGTGTGTTCGTCGTTTTGGTTGCCAAAAATATATGCTGACATCATCCCAAACCATTTTCAACCATGTTGAACGAACGAACAATGAATCGAGCTCACTTTTATTTATGGGTTTCATTCTTTTTTTTTTGTTTGGTTTTTGGTATTTTGAGGACCCAACAAACACACTTTGGCCTGTTTTGCTCTCTCTCTCTGTCTGGCTTCGACTCTCTCTCTCTTTGAGTGAGATAAACATAATTGAAATTCTAATTGGTTTTTTGCCTTGGCACAGCTTCCCTCTTCCCTTTGCACTTCCCATCTAAAGCTACATACATTCTCTTGACCTTGAACTTGAGCAATGCACTTCGATGTTTGAGTGAGTTTTTTTTCCCCCTCTTTTGCTCTTTTTTTCCCTCTGGCTTGTCGATAAGAAGCTCGAAGAGATTTGGGTGGGCTGGCGACTTCAAACATTTATGCAGATACTTTTTTTCCTGTTCTTTTTTGGGAACTTGCATTTTTAACAAGTTGTTTAAAGTCATGTTTTTGATGGGACTGTACTTCATTTGAAGTACAGAAATACGAGTTGATATTAAAATGGAGTATCATTCCATATGGGAGATAAATTTGAAAGTGTTTTGATTGTGCTGTAATCTTCAGGGATTAATAATTACACAGTATAAGAGTTTGCTGTATAAAAGACTACTCTCCGTTGAGACTGTACTTTAAATTAAGCTTAAGACGCTTTTTCTAAGGAACTGAATATAATGGCATGAGTTAAAATCTTTAATACATTTGATTTGTAATTGGAATTAGTCAAATTATATGGTTTATATTTTTTCTATCCTTCAGTTATGGTTACTAGCCGTTTTGTTTTCCTATACTACACGATTTTCTCAATCCCATGAGAGGTCAATACCAGTGAATTAAAAAGTTGTGCATATTAAAAATCCCCTGAGTTTTATGGAATCTAATATTTAATCTTTACCAATTTGTTAATAATATTTCTATAATAATTATCCCATTTAAAGAAAGTTTCTTGAAGCGTGGATTGAAAGTCATTACAACGCCTTTTTATAATGCCCCAAAACGTCACAATCTCGTGACTTTTTTACGATTAGGTAAATTGATCAGATAGGTAAATCATATTGGATACTGAGATCAGGTGAATAGATGAGGTGGTGAACCAAAGAAATACGTTTTGAGAAAAAATTCCCCCTCGGTCTAAACTAACCGAACTATTTACAATGATTTAATCATTTACTAGATCTTAATCTCCAAAGATAGATTTGTCAACTCAATCATGTCTTTAAATCATTCACTTAGTGCTGAAAAATGTATCTAATGATCTTTGATCGTCCCTAGTTTTCTATTTTTAGTTTGCAGTACTTTAATTGCATTGATGTTGATCTTAAATTAATCATCAGTTGCCTTAAATGGCAAATATAATCGATTTGTCCCAGGCTAGTGTATGGATGTAGTTATTGTTTAAGCCGATGGCCATAGTTGCTAGTGCTTGTAAAAAATTGTTAGGTTGATAGTTTACAACTATATCCTATACTAAATAAATAAATAAATAAATAAATCGATTTGCTTTTAAAGTTTCAAGTGATTCACTTTCAATATATACGATATGATTCATTGCAGCAGACAATTACAGTCAGAGAGTCCGAGTCAGTCAGTCAATCAATCGGTGAACAATTGAAATATAGATTCATATCAATTACCCACCCACTCAAGCCTTTCACTTCACGAAAATTCCCAATCGAATCTATTAAGGAATTCATAGAAAAGTGGGAAACCTCCACACACTCAAAAGGAAAATTTGTGTCTAATTGGGCAAAACAGAAGCTTTGCCATGTGGTTGGGACCTTCGGGTTTTTGCGCGTTAGAAATGAAGAAAAGAATGGAGAAAACTACGTCTCAAATATTGCTCGTTTTTTTCTTATTTATTACTTATGAGAGGGGCATCATCATCATCATCATCTTCATGAGAGCCATAAACTGAACCAACCCAGAAGAAGTTCATATAAAACACATTACAAGCGAATTCAACTTTAGAAATGACATCATCTGGAAGAAGACCATAAAAAATATGCGTTGCCCTTTTTTTTTCTTTCTTATTTTTTTCCTCTCAGAGTTTAAAAAAAATGCGCAAAAAAAAGGAGAGAGGGAGAGAGAGAAATGCGTAAATGTTGATTGAATATGCTGTCTTTTTTTTTTTTTTTTTTTGGTTTTATAATTAAGAAGTCGACGGAAGAAGGACGGAAACGCAGAGCTTTTTGGCTCTGCCTTGCCTTGGCTATAAATTACTTTGGCCACGAAATATATGCATTTGAGACACTGAAATCAAAAGGCTCCATCATCACGCAGTAACTAAGACTCTGGCAAATTATTGACAGTCCTCAGGCTAAATTTTTGAAATTGATTGTCAGGTAGGAATATCAAAAATGAAGGTTTTCAACATGACTATATTGGTATGTATCAGAGAGCCTCGTAAATCGCTAGAACTCAGGTTAAGACCCAGCATTGGGTATCCTTCTGCAAAGTCCGTTTTAAAGTACTGGAAAGGATCTTTGCCTTAATCTTTTTTTTCCAAAAATGCAGCCAATTGCATTCATTTATATTCTCAAGAAGGACATTTTATGTTTTTTTTTCCAAACTTCCCGACTTGAACCCTAAAAAGAACTTGTGGGGAATTCTTAAACAAGTCATTGGCCAAAAAAAAACCAGCAAATAAAAACGATTTGTGGCGAATTTTGCAGGAAGAGTGGCAGAAAATCACCCCTCAACAGTGTGCACGTCTTGTGGATTCAATGCCAAAGCGTTGCTCCATTGTTCTTAAGCAGAAAGGTTATCCTACTCAATATTAATGTAAATTAATTAAAATAATAAGGAATATTGGGCAAATTTTAACTTTTTTAACCATTTTTTTCCAGGTGGCTTAAGTATGTGAGCAGGACATTTTGGAGATGGTCTCAGATTTTTTAAGTTTTTCGTTCAATATATATTTTTATAACTTGGTTATTCTTCTATTAGAACTAATGTGACACAAAAAATTGGAGCTGTGAAATAAAAACTTTTCTTAATTTTCGTTTAAATTCTTGGTTGAAGTTTTGTGGCTTAAGTCTATGAGCACCACTGTATGTATCAGAGCCCCTCGTAAATCGTAAAAACTCAGGCTAAGACTCAGCATCGGGTATCCTTCTGTAAAGTCTGTATTAAAGTCCTTTAACTTTTTAACTGCTTTGAACTTGGGATCTTGTCCTGTTTATAGGTCAATCTGTTATAGTACGTCCTTCTACTCACAATTTCACACTTTCTGACCTCTTTCTTAATCTAATTTATTTATTATTTCGACGCTTATCTTTATCTTTTTTGACTGTAGTTTAAAACTAACTGAATTCTTGCCATCTGACACAGAGGATTTTAAAGTAAGTAACAGTTTAGTTAATTTGTATACAGCTTAAAACCAATAAAATTTACTCATTGTGTTAAAAATATCATGCTAAGTAATTTTCATAAAACATTTAGAATAAAATTACAAACATGCCGAAGAGAATTTTATTATTATAATACATGTAATTTTAAAATAATTGTGGTTATAGTTAGAAATATTTCATTCAATTGGAATATTTACAGAGCCAATATGTAAAAAGGTTCAGAAAATGGTTCAACTAAAGTAATGAACCAGTTGTAAGTCTAAAGAACCAGTTTATCCATTTGATAATGCAATCAAAACCGTTATGAAACGTGTTGAAAAAGTTAAAGTAAAAAACTCAAAGCTTCCATAGCTTTTTTCGATTTACTCTTTGTTAAAAGTTTAATTTAATCAGCTTGAGAACCATTTTATGAACCAGAACTGACTCAATTTTTGCATGAATAAAGTGCATAGAAACCCACGTGCAAACACAGACCCAGAAGAGGAAAAACAATTCAAGAGATGGGCAGGCAAATGTTAGAAAGCACAACAAGCAGAGACACATAAAATAGTAGACATCGATATATTGAGACAAGAAAGTAGTAGATCAGATTAGTGCAAGAAAAAAAAGGGGGAAAACCCGCAACCAAATTGCCGACCTGTTGATCATGGTGGAGGAACTGGTCGGTGAACCAACTGTAGTTTGGATAACATGTGCATAATCCAACGAAGAACTTTGCCGCCTGCTGCCGACTGTACTACTAGTCGTCGAGGCGGGAACTTGCAATCGATGGATGGCAGCACCAAAGGCAGGATCATAGCTGAACGAGAGTCGGGCAGCAGCATGTGCAGCAGCAGTGCCTCCACCCCCGCCGCCGCCACCACCACCACCAAAGCCACTAAGAACCGGGGAGGATACTGGTGTCTCCGGCGAACTGGCATAATGGGGCAATGTGGAGTACGGATGTGCGGAAGAAGGACTCGAACTGAAGGCTCCTCTATGTTGATGGTGTTGCGGACTGTTGCCTGCACTTATCGGTATCGGTATCGATCGACTTGTGCGCTGTTGTTGTTGTTGATTGGTGTATAAAGTGGGTGAAAACTGGTCTATGGCCTCTTCGTAATCCTCTTCATTTGGTATCATATAGAGATTTGAGTCACTGGCTCGATTTGCCGATGGCCACAACGATTCATCCACAATACAAAACGAACTTCGTCCCGAATGACTTTGATCGTAGTAATACGAATTTGGATTCAATCGATAGACATCGCCTGTTCCGGAACTGTTGTGGGCTATATGGGGATTACTAAAAGCTCGTTTCCGATTGCTGCTGTTTATGTTGGAGAAGTTCGAGATGAAGGCAGCGGGGATAAAGCTGTTGCAGTTGTTTGTTGTAGTAGTAGTAGTAGTAGGTGGTAGAGTAGTAGTAGCAGGTATTGCGAAGCGCAAAAAACAGTGTTGCAAAACAAAAAAAATATACGAAAAAAAAGAAAGAATGAAAGTTGAAAAAGAAAGGTAGAAGCAAGAAGAAATATATATTTATATATAGTAGGTTGTTGAAATTTCAAGGAAGAATACTTTTGGGAAAGGATCTTGGAGGGGTAGAGGTAGTGTGCCACGCAACAAAGTCATGTTGTAGTGCGTTTTCTTAAATGAATGATCTCTGACAGAGGTTGAGAATGAACTGTGAACGATCGACAACTCATCGAGATGAAGTACAGTCTCGACAACAAAGTAGAAGTAGCGTTGTAGTTGAAATCTTCCGAGTGTCTTAGCGCACTTGAATTACAGTTGTAAGCTCGCCACATTTCGGTTAACAGCGAAAGCGAACGATTATCGATAAATTGAAGCTCAGTTTTTCCAATGAACCGCTTGCTCTTTTAATGGCAAGCTGTTTATTTAGTCTTTTAAAGGATAGATCTGTTTTTCTTTTCTCATTTTTTAGTTTATTTAAAATTCTACAATGTGTACATCTGCAATTTTAAGAAAAAGTCAAACAAATTTTGGTGTTCTATTTTGAAAAGAAGTTATCACCGTCGTTCGACACTACAAAACCCTACATACATACATATGTAATCTCTCGAAAAAGAACCGCTTAAAGTTAATCAGCAAATATTGCAGTTTATTTATTCTTTACGAATATTTTTTTAAACTCCTTATTTAAGAGCGGCAAATAACCAAAATAAACCGTTCTACTTTTATTTATTTAGAAAAAAACAGCTTAGTTTTATTTCAATAATAACGGTTAACCTACATATGTATATCGGTTACTGCAATCAAAAGTACTTTTCGTACTTTAACTGAGGTTCTCAGCCAAAGATTTTCTCCTCTTTACAAATGTATTAATTAAGTTCTGTTCTAATTTTCATTAGCATTTTAATTTTTCATATTCTCCATTGAAATATTATGCAACATTTGCAATGGCAACATCTAAACAACAACAACAAGAAGCGATAAACAACATGTCGATGCGCTCTAATTCTCAACATAAATATAAACAGCAAATAAGAAAAAACTTCAGGGGAAACACACTAAGTACATGGAGAATTGCCAGATAAATGCGGATATGATAATCATAAATATATGATATTATTTTTTTTTGCTAATGGAAATGTGCAAAAAAAATTTGTCAATTATTTTGCTCAGACAGAATTTCCGCTGTTTCGTTTTGTTTGATGATGGAAATTTATTCTATTTATCTCCAAAAACAAAAATTTAAAGAAAAACTAATAAATTAGCCACCCAACCAAGCGGCGATGCGAGAAGATCTTAAAGACAACTTTAATCCCCCCCCATCCCTTTCTCCCGTCTTATTGAGGAGGCGAAGGATGGATGGGTGGTATGGGGGGGATGAAGGCCCCATTGGAGATTTCAGTTTCTGTTTGCAGTTTTTATTTTTCAGCACTCACTCACTCATGACACATCCGGGTAGAAAACAACAACAACAACATGCCACTGCAACAGCAACAAAAACAATTGCAACATTCAACAGCAGCAACCGAACCACAGACAGACAGCAGCAGCCACAATAAACAACAACTTTTCTTTTTTTCGGTTTCTTATACCCTTTTCTTTAATGATGTGTCATTGGGTATATTCGTTTTGGCCAAAGGATTGCCTTTGCAGTGGAAACTAAAATGGCAATTAATGGGAATATAATAGAAAACTAAGAACTATATTAAAGGAATATTTCAAATTGATCAGCTTAATGAAACGACTATTTATATGTATCTAAGAGCTGCCAAAGTTTCTAAAATTGCATCGAGTTTCGCGAGAATTCATATTCGAAATGTATTATTTAAAATAAGTTTATTCATACACATTTTGAAATATTTTAAATTCAAAATTGTACTCCATTAAGTATTATTATTATTCCGACTTTGAACTTAATTTTTATAGATGTTTTAAAATTGTTTAAAATTGGCATAATCCAGAAGGCACTCTTTATTTTATTCAGTTTTGCTCGAATTGTTTTTTAATCGAATTAAATTAAATTTCAAATGAAAAAAAAACCCGATGCTTTATATTGTTTTATAATTATTATTTAAACCAATAAATTGGAAAATTCTAATTGCAGTAAATTAAATTAAACCAAAATTAAAACTTTGCAGCAGAGACAAAAATGTCATAAAATGAAGTCGAATACTTTTGTATTCAGTGATCTAAAATACTTAAAAGACAAGGTTAAAATCTAACTAAATATACTAAGCTGAAGCAAAAATGTTTTTAACCAAACCAGAATTCATCTGGACAACGAGATCTCCTCCATTCATGAAATGGCCAATTCCGAGTAAAAATCATTTAAGATTTGGCCAAGAGATGGCAACAACAATTTTTTTTTTATCTCGTTTTACATAATCTCATTTCAAATGAAGGGGAAAATGCATGGAAAATGAGAGAAAACAACAACAACAACAGCAAGTAAAAGTCGCCAACAATAACAACCATCTGCAACCGTATCCCCCTCCACTCCTCCTTCCCCTCTCCTCCTCGTCCCATGCATCTTGCATGCCACTTAGCCATTGTCTCTAGTTTAGAAAAAGTTTTTTGTTTTGTTGTTTTCGCTTTCATCACAAAAACAAAAATTGAATGCAATGCAATTGTTGTTGTTGTTGTTGTTATTGTTGCTAACAAGGAAATAAAAGTTTTGTTGTTGTTGTTGCTGGCGGTGAGGAAAATTAGGTGAATGGAGCGAACAGAGACGAACGGACGGACGATTGTGAAAACTTCAAAACGGCAGCAGCAGCAGCCAAAATAGCAAAAACAGCCGCCAGGCCTCCTGCACCGATCAAACGATAAGTTGCAAAGAAATTGAAGAAATTTCCACTTACAATACACCACACAGCAGTTGAAGAAAATTCGGAAAATTAAACGAATTTTCATTGAGTTGAATTTGTGGAAAGAGGTGACCGACTTTTGCGTTTCCCTGTAGTAAGAGCGAAAATTTTCTATCATTTTCTTTCTAATATCTCGCTTTTGTGGGAAATCAATTACACTTTGCAGTACCCTATCAACGATGTTCTATTCATTTTATTGAGTTATGGAAATTTTATTTGTTGATAATTTTTCAAGTCTGCAATATTGTGCACACAAATAAAAATTGTTATTATTTAGCCTTAGCTTCTTGGGATTTCTGTGTTGGAAAGCCAGTGTTGCCAGACAGTTTTATTTAATTTCTGCTCTTTTTCTCTTACTTTTAGAGAATTTAATATACCCTTCTAGTCTGCCTATATTTACAGGGAATAAAAACCAAAAATGTATTGCCAATTGTTTTTTTTTTTTAAAGATTTTTATGTAATTTGATAATTGACAGCACAAATACATAGCCGATAAGGACAAGAGAGTTATATAAGTAGAAAGACACAAACAGAGAAAGAGATAGCATTACCTAAAGAGAGATCAGGATAGCTAACAACAAACACCAAGAGAAATGGCAGTAACAAAAATAAATGCGAAATGCAAAAATTTTACCACAAAATGTTGAAAACGAATTCAATTGATGCAAAAGTTTTATTTACAATTTGTTAGTTATGAATCGATTTTGTTTTATTGTTAATTAGTATGAGCGAAAGAGAGAGAGATGGTGTTGGGGGAAATGTTTGCTTTGCTAGGGAATTAAACATATGTATATACTCACAAACAGATATCACAAGGATTATAGCCATATATAGAATTGTTCAAATTTCGCTTACCTAAAATAAAAAAAAGATATAGAAAATGCAATTAGTATTAATTTTTTTTAAATAAATAATAATTTATATATGCGTATTTATCTAAATCAAGAAATATCGGTGAAAAATCTGGCATGTGCATGTTAAGGTGGTTTATTATATAGTCTCAAATACTGTTGCTCTATTTTTATTTTATTTTTATATTTTTCCAATAAACGTTGACTGATTCAAATTTAAATTGTAACGTAAATTAAAAGGGCCCCTAAAAGTAAACTTTATTTTTGCTGCCACATTTGTAGCTTGTAGTGCCCAAAACTGCCGCTAGGGGAATCTTGTTTAACTCTTCTAAAAATTTCATAGCAGCGCCCCTTTAGGAAGAAAACCAAACTCAGCTGAATAGAAGAAACTGCTTAGCCAAGACACAGTGGCAACCAAACTGTAACAATTTAGTCAAGACACAACTGCTCTCGAACTGCAATTGAGTGCTTGTGGCTGCAAAACTTTACAAAACAAAAAAGATTTTGTTGCGAATGAAAACAAAACAGAAAACTGATAAATGTTAGGAAACAACAAATGAGAAATATACAATTTGATTTGAAATAGAATAAAATTTAAGTACATTGTACTTCATGTTACACATTGTTTAGAGTAAAAAATTAAATAAAATTGATTGCAAATATTTTAAAATAATTTTCTTTACCTTTTTTGTGTTTTGCTATTGGCCTTTTCGTTAAAACGCAATAAAAATTCAACAAAAAAGTGTTTACTATATTTTGTTGTTGTTTTTTTTTCTTGTGTCATTCTCGAAAATGGCAACAAATACAAACTAGGCGATAAATGCACAACAACAACAGAAAACCAATCAATACGAAGGAGAGGCACAGACAGAGAGAGAGAGAGAAAGACACACACAAAACAAGCAATAGAATGCAATTAGAAGAAGCTGAATGGGACGAGATAGAGACAGAAAACAACTCACGTGTAAGAGTAAAGAGAGACGTATATTAATTAGGGACGACGACCTAGAGATACCCTACAATAATGCTTCATGCGTGCTAACTATTTCAGAAGTTCATTTACAATCCAACTACTACTATATGAAATAGTGTTATGGGAAATATCTGCACAAAAATTACTATAACAAGTACAAAGAAAGCAGTTTTTATTTTTAGATTCATATTTTTAATATTTTAACTTAAAGATAATGCAATATTTCGACTGGAACCAAGGTATCAGACTTATTATCATATTAAGCCCACAATATCTAACTTTGTACATATTCTTTTTTAACATTTTAATATTTATATTTATATTTAAAAACAAATATATATTTAAAAACAAATTTCATAATAAAAAATAAGCAAATAAGAAATTTTAGCACATTAATCTCTAAGTAAAAGAATAAAAGTTAAAATTCTATTCGAATAGATGATTTATTCATTCACTCTTTTGATTACTTTGTTCCCAACAAAATTCACAGTGCGTCATTTGCTTCCTGTTTTCTACCCTTGTTTCGATCTCAATATACTCTTTCATTTCAATGGTTACAGGGTGTGCAAAACAAAAACAAATTTAGCTGATAAGCAATCGGCGGAGAGAGAGACACGAAACAGATCTTGGCTCTCTCTCACTATCTCTGTCTCTATGTGTATATATCTCTCTCTGTTTTTGTGTCACATTTGTTGTTTTGATTTCTTGTGGTTTCTCTCTCTCTCTCTCTGTCGCTCTCTGAGTCTGTCTGTCTCTCATTCTATAATATAAAAATAGCAATTTGCGCACTATTTTTAAATGTTTTGAAAATTGTTTGTTATATATTTGTTCTTAACATTTGTCTCTCTATCTCTCTCTTACTCGCTCTCTCTCTCTCTCTTTCGCTTACCATGTTCCTCGTGTTCAAATTTGTTGTTGCTGTCAATCACACAGTGCCAAAGATAAAACAAAACAAAATTGGCGATAGGTAACAACCCTCGAACACCACACCCCCACACACACCACACCCCATCTCCCCCCTCTTCTAGCTAACCTCGTTCCCCATCCTCGTGATAGAAATTTTTGCTTTAAGCGCCTGGCGCCAACCATTTGACAATTCAGTTCGATTTTTGTGTTCGTTTTTATTTTCTTTTCGTTTTCTGTTTAAATACTTAAATTAATAAACTGGAAACTTTTATGGAATTCCCACGTAAGACAACACATAATCGATGGCCTCCTCTTATCGGAAAAAACCACAAAAAAAAAAGGAAAAAATGAACTTAAGTTGATAAGAAGACTGACGACGACAACTTCACGAGAAAACGCAGTGACAATTTCATCCTCATAAATAAATTTGGCCAAACTAATGCAATTTTTAAATAAACTTGGTTTATTTTGTGATAATAGCAACTTTTGCAGTAAAACATGTACGATGCCGGTTATCCATTACTTTTCAAGTAATTACACCTCAAAATTCTTTTACTTTTTGTATTGAAGTACTTAAATATTTAACTACGAAGTACTTAAGCGATTCCATTAATGCATTAAGTACACTAGTAGTTATCTAATTAACCTATTTTATTTACAAGTAATGCCAAGTACATCTTTCTAAGAAGTCATGACCAAAGTCTCGCTGAAAATTAGCTTTAATTAATACAATTACTTTTACTTGATATAAATAGATTGACCTACATCTACCTCAGAACCTATCGTATAAAAAAACTACAGTAATTACCTAATTACCCGAAGTAAAGTAGTAGAGAAGGAACAACAACACTTGTTTCTGTCAGATTTCAAGATAAGTACAAGTACAAATACTTTAAGACGGCTTCATCTTCATCTATTTATCTAACAGCAATTACTGAAGTAACCAATTTGTGTTACACGAACTACATATTATGTTTATTCAGAAGTACTGCAGCATTTTCCTAGCACTTTAAGTATTTGTACTTAAATATTATTACCTATTAATTGTAAGTCTTTATAAAAATTCTTATTTTAAATGCACTTTGAAAAATTAAATTCTTGTTGTTAGTTTTAATTAGTTTTTGGTTTATATTGGGCATTCTTTTGGACTCTTACCCAGTAAAGAGGCCATTCATAAACCAGAAGTAATTACGCGATTGTCTATCAAAGCAATCTTTGATTTGATAACACACACATAGACATTGAGATCTTGGTAACAGCATTTGAGGAGATTGCATAGAGAACTGCACGATTGTGAACTAAACTTGCTTCCTGATCATAAAAACCTTGACCATACCTAAAATAGTAAAACACTTGGAATTTGTTCAACGAATTTTGCATCAACAACGACAACAATCGCGAAGCAGCAAAATGTCATAAAAATGTTTATGCAGTTGTAAAAGTGCTTAAACATTTTGCACTTCATCCAAGCAAAAAAAAAAAAAAGAACAGTTTCGTATCTCTCAGACATGTGCACACAGGGAATCACAATTGGCCGCCTCCTCCGCTCCCCCCTTCTCCACCTGAATTAAGTTTGCCATATTTGAATAAAATTGTACATTTAAATGGATTTTCTTAGGAAATGTTAGAATACAGGGTGTGTCATCTTAACAATCGAATACTGAACGATGAGTTAATCGAATACTTTACCGATAAAAACAAGATCTCTTTAGAAAGAAAATTTATTAAATTTGAGATTTAATTCTATCATAAGATTGTGGGAAATCGTTGATAACTCGCAGTTAACAATTATAAACAAGATCGATAGGTCACTATTCTTTAGAGTTGATTCGACAGTCTTTAATGATTAATATCGATGGAAAATGGGTGAAAATATTCATGAATGGATGAACTTCACCGGATTTACCTCACGAAGATCACTGGTAAGCTCCTACTTCAAAGATAATTAGATGCCTCACATCTTGTTAATGCATCCTGTATATAAATTTTGCATATAGTATGATGTGCATCACACATATTGCACGGTTGATTTATAGATCTTTCGAAAATATTTTATGCAATTTTCCCTTCCTCCGGCGTCTCTCTGTCTTTCTCTCTCTTTCTCTCTCTTTCTCTCTCTCTCTATGTCTCTCTCAAAATCGAAACACAAAGTCACGGAAGCTAAATAGTCGCTAGTTTTTGGCAATGATAAATGGCAGCACAACGCAAATAAGAAAGAGAAACCAAAGGAAAAAAAAAAAAACGAAATTTGAGAGACAAACAAATATATAAATTAAATAAAGAAAAGATTTATTTTTGCTGGCAAAGATATATCTTATAGGAAACACACGACCAGCAAGATACCCTACAAAATGGCAACTTATTATTTTAGAAATTCATTTAAAAACCATTTTCAAGTTGTTTTTAAAATATCCTTAAAATGGAACGAAACTACAAATATTCAATCACTGATACCAAAATATAGTTTTCCTACAAATCATTGAACTCGTACTGTTATACCGAAAGAAAGGGGTTAATCCTAAAGTAAAATTTTCAGGGCTTGTCGCAAAGTATCGGTTCCAAACCGTTACTTTTCCCATTAATTTTTCCTCATATTTCTACGGTTAAATTTGAATTTATTTAATCTTAATTAAATTCTCTGCACTGCCTTTTCCGAGACGTCTCACTCTGTCTGGCCGTCTGTTTTTCTCATAATTAGCCAGGCCCCGAAATCAAAAAAAAAAAAAAACAGTAAATAAATTAATTTCACATTTTCGCGCGTGAAGAAAATTAATGCGAAATTAATGGAGCGTCAAGGCGCCGCCGTCAAACAAACAAATAATGAAAAAAAAACAAAGAGAGTGTTGCATTTTAATTAGTAATTTAATAAATTGGCAAAATGCATTAGAAACCGATTGCAAATCAAAGACACAGTAAATGAATCAGCAAGAAGAAAAACCCATGAATATACCAAGCAGACTCGAGCAATACTCTGTAAAATAAATCTTTCTGGTAATTCTCGGTTTTTTAGGATAGCTTAACTAAGATTTGGAAGTTAATGCACTTGAAACTTCTGTGCATGTCATAAAATTTGAATCAAAATAATACAAAATGAAAGTTTTAGTATATGTTATAATACATTTGCTAAATAATAATCTAAAAACAATTGGCAAAAGTGGAAGCAATTCATGTATAGAAACCATTTTATTGGAGAGATAAGACTTTTTTTTAAAAAACTATTAAGTTGAATATATGTATATATAAAGATATATTTAACAAAACCATTATTAGAATATGTATATTATTATATCGTATATATTTAGTATCAGTGGCGGATCCAGGAGGAACCAACGCTTCTTTTTTCAAGTAAAATTTTTTTAACGTTTAAAAAAAAAATAGTGAGAAACTTTAAAATAATAAAGAAGAGGCTGGAGTCTAAAAACATAACAAAATTTTATTAGGTTAAGATTTAATTAAAATTAAATAGTTGCACTATTTGTAAGTCATCTCTTTCAAGAAGTTATGTATGAATTAACACAGTGTTACTTTGAACCCATTGGACTTTCTAAGGATTAACTGGTGCAGTCGAGAAACACATTGGTCGCCTGTCACCGCAGCAGCTTCCCCCCTATAAGGGACAGTTTTAATTAAAAAACTTTTCAATCTACCCACGAAATGTCCACAACTTCCTCTGCATGTGGATGCCATGTGGGCGTTGTCATCAACCGAAAAGCAACAACCACAAAACAGCTGTTAATGCCGCTGACTCTGACTCCGCACACTCCTATACACACACCCCTTTCCCCGCTGTGCTCTTTCTCCTTCCTTTGCTCACTTCATATGGGGAGAAAAAAAATTTGCAAACAAAGACAGAGCTCGAGCATGGGAGGGGCGGAGGGGGCCAAGAGGTTGTGAAGACTTTAAATGGAGTTGCTGTAAAAATTCGCACACGAAACGGGTGGCCGAAGGGGTGTGGGGTGTGTACATGATGATGATGACTAATAAACAGCACACGAACCAACAAACAAAAAGAGCCAACAACAAACAAAATAATGAAGCAACAAAAAGGAAAATAAAAATTAAAAAAAAAAAACCGGCAAAATAGCTAAAAATGAAAGACAAAGAAAAAACCGGCTTTAAGTCAATAAAAAATAAATAAAAGAGAAATAGGAAAAATTTGCGAAAAAATGGAGATAGAGAGAGAAGTGAATTTGCAAGTGATTCACGAGAAGTTTAGGAAATGTTTTTTTATATGCACAACACAATGATACAAAAAGAAGTTTAAAAAACTAGAAAAACTTATAGACGAATTTTATTCTAAAAATACAGAAACTGAACATGAAAAGTTCTGCAAGCTTCTTCAGAGACTTAAGTTACATTCTTTTAATGTAAGTACCCAAGTAATTTTGCAAATGACACTACATTTTTATGACCATTGAGCTTAGTTTGTAATTACTGAAGTAGGAACTCAGATAATCGTAATCCATTTGTCAAAGAATAACTGAATTTTGAGTGATCTTGCAATGTGAGTGCTCTCGTAATGAAATAATTGTTGACTAATTTATCACTTATTTATGTACAACTACCGAAGTAATTATGGCCTCATTCCTCAAAGTAGTCAAGTGTCACAAGATTTAACGGATAACTCAAGTTCTACCACAGAATCAGTTACGAATCAGTTAATTATTGAAGTAATTAAATAAGTAATATTTTGTATTGTAATTAGCTAATTATAATGTAATTCCTAATAATTCTATTATTTTTACATAATGATTTAACTTGTTAAAAAGTTCATAATCTTTATCACAAGAATCTCTAATAATCGCTTGACTTTTCAAGTAACTAAATAAAGCCATTTTGAAATGGGTTTAGCTCAGAAACTACTAGAGATCCAATTTTATTCGAATATTAATTAAATCCTATAGACTACATATGTACATCCAAAAAATAGAACGACATAATATTACTAATATATGTGAATATATTGCAAACAATAGAAAATCTAGTGAAAACCTATAATTTCCGTTTCAATTCTGTATAAACTTTGGACAAAAGAATTAAACAAAAAAGTATTTCTAAAATTTTCTAGCTCTCTCTTTATTTTTGGGGATTTCCAATGCGTTGAAACGGCGAGGCGAGTCAATTGTGTGGGCGTAGAGAAATGTTGTCCTCATAAAAGATATATATATAAATTAAGACAGACAGACTACAAATTTTTGGCATTAATTATATTGGCAAAACCTATAAGATGGAACATGGAAGATATTGCGTTAGAAAACACACGTATGTATGTATCTATCTGCATGTACTATATATACGGCCGATTTGTATAAACTTCAGTTTCATTAAATATCTCTTAAAATTGAATATTTATGAATGAAACGAATGAAAAGTACACACCACAAGCGAAAAGACAAAGACAGAAAGAAACTGATTAAGCCAACTAATGGAACGGATGTTTGTAAAAATTTTAATTGAATGAAATGGCATGGGATGGGAGTGAGAGGAAAGATAGAGAAAGAGAGAGAGAGAGTGGGGAAAAGAAATGAACGAGTATTAAGAACTGCACTTTCAAGTAAATAAAGAGAACGGAAAAAGATTAAATATTATAATGAAAGACAATACTGCAAAAGAAGGATTGCGATTAAGAAGTTTGTATACCCTTCTTTACATAAAGTTCAACGGCCTTTGATTGAAGTTGAGTGCCAACGAATGAATAGAAAATTTAGAGAAACTAAGTGAAGTTGGTGAACAATTTTTACAATCCGTTGAAAGTAGTTCTTATAAAAGTTAAACCTAAGAAAGGCGATTAAGTGAATTTTTCCTTTCCTTTAAAGGATTTATTGTAAGTCGTTTAAATCACTTACATCTTGGAAATTCTTTCGATTAAAATAAGATTTTAGAAGCAACGGTCGTCTTTTTATGACAATAATTTTGATGAAAAACAAATCCATAAATGACGTTCCTAGGAAAAACGATCCTTTGTATGAAACTAACACTTTTTTCTTTTGAAGGACCAACACTGGGCCTTCTGACTTTGTGATAGGTAATTTATAAAAATAATAAAAATAATAGCTGATTACGATGCATTCTTTTATATATTGTGAACCTGTTGCTCAAATTGATATACCTTTCAGCATACCTATATAATAATACAACGAATTGCCGCATATAGTTTCTTATCAGATATGACCCATCTAGATTTCTGCCTAATGAATTGGCAAACAGTAAAATTATACTCTTCATACACACACACACACACACACACACAGTGGGTTCTCCTCTCTGTTGCTCTCTCGCCCACATATGACTAATTAGGTGCGAAAAGGTAACGACCTGCGCCCAAGCAATCTTTGTACCATTCTCCATCATTTCCTAACTAGGGCCAAAACGAATTAGGGCTAGACCCACTGAGTGAAAGAGAGAGATAAAAGTGTATTTAGAAGAGTGCATTTTGTCACGCACATTTTCCTCGCACCTCGGAATATTGTATTTCTTTCTATTTGGAACCGCTTTTAAAGCTTACGTCTATATAGGGCAACAGTTGCAGGTGGTTAATTGGGAGGTGGCGGTTGGGTGGTTGGCTGGTTTGTTCGGTGGTTTCATGCTCTCACCTACGTCACAAATTCTCGCAATGTCGGACCGACACGCTTGCTAAGTTTTTACACACTTGTGGATTTACGTCAATCGAACAAACTAGGAGGCTCTAGGGGATGATGACTGACTGACTGACTGACTATGTTTAACCAATCAAACGAAATTAAGTAAGTTGTGATTTAGGCAACTATCAATCGATTGATTAAGATATTACTTAAGACTATTTGCGTAAACGATTTTCAAAGGAAGAATTTATATATTCATTCATTTTGCCCACTAACATTCATAATAAAGTTAATTTGGTTCAGCAATTGACCCAATCGTAAAATGAACTAGTTTCAGGGATTGCTGAAATTGCTGCAAAGCACTAGTTCTGAATTGTAAAGTGAATTTCGCTAAGTTTTTAAAAAGAACTAGTTACATTAAAAGAAGTTATGAAGCGAACTAGTTGAAGAGTCAAATACCACGAAGGGATTTACGTAAGACTAATCTTAGAATCCAAAGCAGATTAAAAATTAGTTTTCAAAATATATTCTCATTAAGGCATTATGTCAACTCAACAGAAATATTTTTTATGAAGGCGACATTCCATATCCAGAGGAAATTAGTTTTGATAACACATCAATAAGATCTAGTTTAAAGGCCATGATAATTGGTTGTTTGATGTGCTAGTCTACCAACATATTTTGATGTTTTTCGAGAAAAAAGGAAAATTCAAAGTGGCTTAAAAAAGTTAGCTACCATCTTTACTATTTGACGGTGCTAATGAAGGAAAGGTGCCAAAATTAAAGAGACAGAAACAACAGAAAAAAGGCCATCAAACCATTTTTAACTGTGGTTTTTCATTTTCAACTGGTAAAGATAGCAGCACTCCGAGAAACTTTCACATTTCGCTTGTCGGCGGCGCTTTTCACCGAGCCACTGGAGCACTTTTGACATTTTTCCCCCTTCGTTTTTTGTTTCTTTTATTATTATTGATTTTTCCTTTTTTGAGTGAAGAAACTTTCCACCAACGGAGACGACAACAGTAGTGGCAACAAAGTTGCAACCAAAAATGTAAATCCATAATCAACATTTTGCAATTTGTTTGGCTAACCACCTACCTTCCGTCCTCCGATAACTTCTTCCCACTGGGTTCCTAACCGGCACCGCCTATGCGATAAATAAACTCTGTTTATTTGGTATTTCAGTTGTCGTCTTTGTTGTTGTTGCTTCGCTGTCAAGGTCGTTCTTTTGCAGTGCCGGATACCTACTATTGGCGCGCCATGCCGGTGATGGGGTGCTACTCTCCACATTGGTGGTCGATGGCAACAGTTTAAGCCAAGCATTTCCTTATTTGCCGAGTTTGTTTATTCCGATTTTTTTTTTTATCTGACGGATTCAATTCACTTTCTCGTTTAAGTCTCATTTAGATACAGAAATTGTGTAAAGGTGGTGCAAACAACAGTGCTCCAACAACCCTCCATACCATTTCATCCCCCATTTTCCAATTGGCTTTTGTTTCTGTTTGTTGGTTCGATGAATATTTTCCACCTTTACTTTCTCCATTTTTATTAAATTTAGTTTGACATGCCAAAAATGAAACTTTATGAAAGTCAAAAGTTAATTAATGACTTGTTGGTGGTAAACCTTGCCATGCCCCCAAATACTTTTATCTCTCTTTAGAGTGTGAGATATCATTAATAAAACTTTCCCAAAAAATGTCAAGAAATCCTTTTCAAGTCTTTTGGCCAAGGTTATAAGTCACGAGAATACGACACGATGATGCCAAAAAGAAATAAAAGAAAAGGAAAAAAAATGGGGCCATGTGGAAATGTTATTATCTTCATCACTTTTCTCTGGGCTAACGGAAATGCTGCCCACTAAAAGTTTGGCACGGTATTTTTATTTAGGATTTGAACAGACGACATGGGATACTACGGAGATAATCTGACATCCACCAAGTAAACAACTTGATGGCGGAAGTGGTGTCAAAGACAGTAATAAATATGTCGAAAATGTGTATTTTTAGTATAACAGTAACTTTTGGGTTTACTTTTTAGTTTTGAAGAATATCTCTAATATGTATCTTTTAGCCTTTGGGATTTCTTTAGAAGAAATTTTTTAAAATTTGGAAAGTATGGGTTTTTATTTTAATATTTTCTGTATTTTCAGTTGAGCTTGAAGTAGTAACAAAAAAGAAGCAGATACCTGTTTTTTTGTATTAGTGTTTTAGTTAATACTAAATATGTGATAATTCACAGCTTATCGGATATCGCTTTCTTTTGTAAAATCTGCTTAAAATCTGGTATACTTAGTTATAATTTTTGCTAGAAGTATGCATTAATCTGGAATATTTTAGTATTTTTGTATACATATTACTGTTTTCAAATTACATTGCTATCAATGTTTACTATAGAATGCCAAATATACTGCTTAGAGTTAATAAAAAGATTCAAAGGGAGATTGTATCTTTTAAAAATATTAGTATTTTTGTTATTTTTCGAATTGAATCCTAAACCCACTGTAGCTATATTTTGCCATCAGAGATACTATTCGTATGTGTGTGTACTATATAAGATATGGAATTGCACGAACTGGGAGCCATGGTCTCCTGCTCGAAATTTATGGGGGATAGCAGCGATATTGTCTGATATTATTGTTATTTTCTTCTCTGTTTTTTTTGTTGATGCTTTTTGTTATTGTTTTTATTTTTTTGTACTAATTTTCTTTTTGCTTTATTTAAATCATGTGCTTGGGATGTCGAGAATTGTAGCCAACTCTGACGTCTATCAATAATATATATCTTTCTCTTTTCTTTTTGTTCCTACTTGCTCTTTCGGTTTGTTTCATCGTTCTATTTGACTTTTCTTTTATCTGCCTTGTATCGCTCTCAGTTCTCTTTTTTAATACCCTGTAATCAACATAAGGAAAAAGGGTGTATTCAGATGGAAGAAATGGGATTATGTTTTGCTTAGTAAATTATGTATTTTAAGTGTTCAACGATATGTTTTTGTCATTATATTCTTCCATGTGTAGACTATACTTTTTCCAAAAATTAGACGTAAATTGTAAAGGCATCATGTTCCTCCCCCGCTTCTTACAGGGTATCTAGGAATCAGCAACTTTTCACAAGATAAGAGCCTTTGTTGTGTTTTTGTTTTTTCCTCTCTGTTTGCTTGAAATTTGACTTGCAAATATCTCACCAAACGGCAACCCATCAACACTCAAAGTCAAAGCCGAATCATCAATCAATCAATTTTTCGCATGCCTCCAAAATACACATAAATCAATAAAAGGCGTTGCAAGAGCTGTCACAGCAGATCAGAAAAAAAGATATGCCCAAAAAATAAAGAAGAGAAAACACACGGAGAGACAACAGACAGAAAATGTCAAAAGTATTTTGTGGAAATGGGAGAGAGGGCCAGGCCAGTCAGTCGTCAGTATATTCTCCCCACAAAACATTCTTCCCACATTCTTCAAACCGGGCGTCGGCACATGGAAACACCTGTTCTCAGTGGGGCAGGTTGTGTTGTAGTGTGAATAGTTCTCTGATTATTCGCAGACAGACTTTGCCTGGCAACAGCATAGGAATCGAAATTATATGTATTTTGATTTCAATCGAAATTTGTCTGCGATAAGGAGAAGCTAGAAAGTCTTTTTTTCGGTCATAAGGTTTTACGGCGGGGGGTACTTGAAAAACTAGGCGGTAGACAGATTAGTTTTGCCCTAAAACCCAAAATGAACCCTTGCTACTATCGGCGTTCGTACCATCAAGTTCTTATCAACGAATCGCATAATTACTCTGGGAAGTAGTTGTCTAAAAATAGCAAAACATTTCTTCTTTCATACTATCTATATTTGGCAATTCGCTAGGAAATGTGGTACTACTACTACTAATATAGTTTCTATAAAATATCTACGGCAAAAATATTATAGGATATATTAGATAACATGGAGAAATATTATGAATAGTGGTGTTAAAAGTCATTCTTTATCTACTTATGTTATTCCCATCTAGTATAATCGTTAAAGTAGTGGTATGCCATTACAATCCTAAGGTCGTCTTCTGACGAGTTCTTAAAATAGCGCTTTTCCCTTTCCCTTTGCTCCCCTTTCTTGCTGCCAATAATTATTTCAACCTTAAATAAAAGTTTAAGGTCCGAACAAAGGATTTGGTAGACATCGTATTTGCTTAATCAGTGGAGAACATAGAATAAAAGGAGAGAATTCAAGTGAGGGAGTTGCAACGAAGTCCTTTTAGATTTCTTTACAAATTAAATTACTACATCATAGTTAAGCATTAGCGAGAGAAATACTGAACAAAGTTCTTTAAATAGATCCATTTAGATTTTGGCCAATTTTCATGTCCAAATTCATTATTCGATACATAAACAAATATATATATGTATAGAGAAAATAAAATCAATCAATGACTTGATTTTACAATAAATCAAAATCGTTTGAAATGCAATAAAAAATATTGCATGAAAAATCAAGTATAAATTTACCAACAGATCATGGGAAAAGAATTCCGAAAATTCTCTGCTTTTAGTAGAGGAACCAAACCATTCCAGTTCAAAAAGCTCTCTTCTTTCATATGGAAATTTGCACTTCCTCTTGGACCCCCCCACACACATACACCCATACATACATACATTTCCTTTTTCTGCATCTGGCCGTTTAGGCCATTTCCAACTTGAGGCAACAATGTTGCTGACACATGTGTGATAGATAGATAGAGAGATGCCTTCGACCCGTCACGCCCCCTCATTCAACAACTTGAAACACAAAACTCGTTGAGTTAAATAGAAAAGCAAACACAAAAAAAAGGTGCTAAAAATGTTGGCGCGCAAAACCAACAACAAAACAAACAACAAAAATGTTTAAAACAATTTTGCAAATATTTCAGAGAGAGTGAGAGAGAGAACATGAATTTAATTTAAATTTATTTC
This sequence comes from Drosophila sp. 14030-0761.01, assembly GCA_018150735.1. NCBI lineage: Eukaryota > Metazoa > Arthropoda > Insecta > Diptera > Drosophilidae > Drosophila > Drosophila sp. 14030-0761.01. The sequence continues at coordinate 5,241,486 of JAECWO010000099.1, forward strand.
ATTTAATGAACACGCATAAAACGAGAGAGCAATAACTATACGCCCTCTCTCCTTCTTTCTCTCCCGCTCTCGCTCAGAAGAAGCACAAAAAAATGCCACGCGCAGGCGAGTTTATTTTTAAACAACAACAACGCATTATAATAAAAACCAGAGGGCCCGACTAATATCCCTCGGAACGAACTATAGATACCCTTTCATGCAAGGAATTATTGGTAAGAGAATGCATATACTTCATATAGTCGCTGTTCGAACGTAGTTTGACATAAATGTATCGTCGTTTGTTTAGTTTAAGTTTGAGAACAGCTTCTTTGACATGATTCAACAACCTCCGAAATTACGATTTTTGGTCAAGTTTATAAAAAGCTTGCGTCAATATATATTTTGTGGCTCAAAGCGTATTTTGTGCACCGATCCAATAAAATTTATAAGTTGAGTGTGTCAGCTAAACTATTGTCTTTCTTTATTTATAGTCGTTTTATTGTTTTTATCGTCATATTTTTCTATATCATAGAGGTTAAGTTAATAAAATATTGTAATATTAAGATTGAAACCTTGGGAAGTAGTTAACTCATCAGGTCAATAAGGGTTTCGAGCTTGTTGTACCAAAATTTTCAGTTATTCACAAGGTATTCTCAAGAAAAACCATCGCGTAGTTTAATAAATATTTAATAATGGAAGCAGGTTCAAATAACTAAAGCATTAACAGAAATATTATCTATGACTAAACCATAAACAAATGTAGGACTACTTTTAATCCGTATTTTTAGAAAAAGTAAAGTCTAACCCAAGGCGTATAAATGGAAGGCCAAAAGAAATGATCTATCTACTTTAACAAAGGGCAAATGCATTGCCCATAAGATGAGATTCTTGTAAGTTATGGTTACTACGAAAGTTAAACAACAGAACAAACGAAAATTTCGATTCCAATAGATAGTTTTATCGTTCGACTCCACAAGAATTGAATTGTAGTGGAGAAAAACTGACAGTATTCGTTCGCTGCATTTCAAACAGTTAACTAAAATGAACATATACTTTTCTGTTAGGGTATACGAAAAAAGCCAACAACATGAAGAAAATAGTCGCACATTGATAGGCGATGCTTGATAGCAACAAAACGAAATCAACGTCAATATTTGTGGCTATTTTTAGACAAAAAACCAAATGAAACGCATGACCGTTTGCCTATGAGTGCGTGTGTGTGTGTGTGTGAGAGAAAGACAAAGTGGAGAGCATAAATGGGGAAGAGCTGCCAAGGAGGGAGAGCGAAGAGGGAGTCGTCCGTCGTTTGTTGTAATGCGCCGGGCCACTGATCGCTGCAATTACAGCAGCAACAACTTAACTGAGAGAGTAGAAAAAAGATAGCGAGAGACAGAGAGCGGAATGCAAAAAGCTGTCTCCTCTCTTTTGATGGTGGCTGGTTTTGTGGGCGAGACGTCTTACAGACGCCCCGACGTCAGAGGCGTGGTGCTGTAATCGGGGAAGACGACGGGAGCACCATTTTTTTTTTTTGTTATTTGTTTCTGTTTTGTGGTTACGAAAATCGATCGATCGTATCGTAGATCGTAGAAATCGATTTTCATTTAAATAACATAATTTAACATTTAGTGGGTAGACACGACACATTGTTAGAATGAAAGAAAACTTTCTGGTTTCTAAGAATTCGTATAATTGCAAATTTCTAACAATAAAATGAGATAACGTTTGTCATACTTGTAAACGATGATCGATTATGCTCTGCAAAAAGTTAGCATAGAAATACTCAACAAACCCATAAGTTAAAGTTTCTCTTAGTAAGGCTAGGAGTGAATGAAGGAAAGAATGGTTAGGCGATCACCGATTATGCATTTTAAAAATATTTAACTGATCTATTAAGCAACCAAAATATCTATTAGTGAGGTTAGAAATGAATGAAATCGCATGGTAAAGTTAGGAATCAATCGCCAAATGACTGGTATTTATAATTAACAGTTGAAAGTAGTTAAAAAGTATATTTGAACCAGAATCACTTAAGGATCCTCCAATGACGTTAATATCAAATCGTGCAGAAATGATTTGTTTGGAAAAGGGTTTAACACATTAAACGTTTCGATTTTAGTATTCCAAACTAATTATATAATATTTAAAAATATGAATTAAAGATATTATTGAAAACGAAATAATTATATTAGGGTCTCATTTCAATTTCTATGTTCTACTATCTTTTATGTTCACTCGAGGGTATCTATAAAGCGACTTCTCAGTCATTTTCTACATATATTTTATAATAATAATAATAATGCACCGATTTGCTTTCATTTTTGTTTCTTATTTTTTCGTATATTATGAAATATATATAGGTATTATTTATTTATATATGTACGTATGTATAACTATTGTATGGGTAGTGAATTTTCGTTGTCGTCATTCATCAATTAGAAAGTTGTTTACTTTTCTTCACTCTACCTTTACCGTGTGTGTTGTGAGTGTGTGTGGTGGCGCCACTAGATGGGGGGGATTGAGTAGCTAGCAGTAAGTACAACCCTCTACGTAATTGTGAATGAGCATCAAATTTCAAACGAAGGTCAAACTGGGTTTTTTTTTTTTTGGTTTTGTAAAAAATATATTATGCATGTATTTAAATCGAACTATTTCCAGTTTTAACTACATTATAATCACATAACCAAACATCTCCTCACATAAGGTGCAGCTTATTGCGCACACATCTTATGCAATTTGTAAGTGCAATTGAAATTGGAAGGGGAGACACTTGAGTCTCTAAATATGGGCGCCAGGTTTAAGTGTAAAAAAAAAACGGTGAAAAGTGGCAAAGATATTGAGAAATTTAATGAATTTTAGTGTTAAAGGTTTAAACTTTAAAGAACTAAACAGTTGTTCCTTGCTGTTAAGCTACAAAGCAGCACAAGAGTATCTTAAAACTACTCGAAAATCTTAAGAATTCTGGTAAAATTTAGGAATACTGGAGTATCTTAGTGATACTGGAATATCTTAGGGATACTAGACTAGAACTAACAGTAGTTTTAGAATAATGGAGTATCTTCAGAAAAGGAATAAGATAGGCTATCTTAAGAATAATAAAACATTCGAGTGAAATATGAACGTTTCGACGACCTGAAATTATCTTACAGAAATTTCATTACTCATAGACCCATATTCTGCATTGGAATGTTGCTCTTGTAGAGGTACTAGAACTAGTGCTAATATTTCTGTATGAATCGCGCTATAAAAACTTCTTTATCATCTGTTGATTATGTGCACAAGTATCTAGAACTTTAAGTGAGTGAGATATGAGAAAGTATTTTCTACTTTCGCTTTCGCTTATCTAAACTGAGCAATTGCATAATCTTTGGTCGTGGTCAGAGAACAGAACAAAAGTATCTAAAGTTTATGCGGAAAAATAAATGTTGATAAGAACATCTTCTAAAATTCATTAAGAGCAGGTGATTCCCCTACACCACCCCCGACCCTCATGGCACTATAATGACGTTAATTTACTTAATCTTTTGTAGACTTCTTTTTCAACTCTGGCCATTCTTCTCTCCGCTCTGTTGTCACAGCTGTTTATTCACGTTGAAATTGTTCTATTTGTATAATTTTTTTTTTTTTTTTCAATATTATATTCAATTTGGTTCAGACAAATACACAGATAATTTTTGAGCAAGTGGAGCGATAAGAAGCAATCCAACGGAAGCGAACCACAAACACACTACAATGTCCCAGGTTTTGTTTTAATGGTTAATGGAATTTTCGATTTTCTTTTAATTTTGAAAATGAAAACTCTTGTTAGTAGGTCAAAACCGTTCAACCTAAATGCGTCAAGGAAGTAGAAAAACAAAACGGAACGTACTATATATACTTATAATATTTGTGTATATCTTTTTTGGCACATTTCAAAAATATTTTTGACCTTGCCTGGCGGCAAAATAAATAAATATACACATTAATACATATATATTTTCAATACTTTTCAGATATCTGCAAAAATCATAATGAAGGACAGAGAAACGACCATGGCGGCGCCTGCCTCATTGAATAAGTAATGGATTTGTAGATATTAACTAACAAACACAATTGTTGAACATTAACAACATTTATAAAAACATTTCTCTATTAATTCGAAAAAACACTTTTCAAGTAACAATTGAGCTTAAATCGCTCGAGATCAACAGATATGGAAAGTATATCCATACATTTTAAAATGTTGTCCAACCGAAAAATTCGGAAATGAAAATTCAATTATGAAATCCACATTTTTTATATCGATTTGTTAATTAACATTAACAATGTGTAAGGGAAACGATGTAGCCTTAGTAAATGTGAATAGAATATTTTTGAGGGATCAACAATCTTTCGAAATATCATATTTATATATGAATAAAATTTTACCAATGACGTTCAGAATTTTTGTATTTTTATTTCGATTTAATCCGCTTTATATATGTACATCAATTATTATGAAGGGCTATTATATACAATAGAAGGCTCACATCGATCTCAATCAACTTGTTACTGCAATGTAAATGTCCAAGAGATCGACTTTGACCATACTTCACGCCCTTATCGGAAGCCCTTAGAAATCAGAATTATAAGATCTTAAAACCTGGATTTCTTGCTGGACAGATTCCTTCGTTTTCGATCGGATCGGGTTAGAAAAAGTTATAAGTGAAAGAAGACGAGGAATAAATATTTCAAGTTATTACCTCAATTTCTGAGATCTAGATAAGACAAGTTTGAAACCATTTTTTTATTGAAATTACAACATTACTTTTAGGAAGTCCCGAGGTCAATATACATGAATACAAAAACCATTTGTTCTAACTTTTAAACAAATTTCAATCTCCTTTGAAGATCGTCATCGTGGAAATTCTGTTTCACAACTTTAAGAATGCTCAATTAATCTATTAACCAAGCAATCCAATAATGACAAAATGCAAATAGAACGACCCTAAGTAGTAGGTACAGTTGTGATCAAGCTAGATGACTTGGCAACCTTTTTAAAGATATATATTATAATAAGCTTACATTGGACATATTTTTAGATTTCATTTTCTTCATTGAAAGAAATACAATATGAAGAAGAGTTTCGCACAGGTGTGAAAGTTATGAAATTTTGGTTATCTTAACCTCTCTCTCTCTCTCTGCCTCTCTATTTCGCTATCTCTCATTGTGTGCCTATTCCTCAATGCTCTATGCACGACTTTGACATAGATATTATGAGCTGATTATATTCTATTCTATGCATATATAATGAATCAAAGAATTTTTTGTAGGGTGTGAGTAATTGAGGGAATATATTTTGCGGAAGTTCCGAAGACGGAAAAAAGAGAGAGGAGGTCGGTGGTCATTGAAATAGAATTCTATTCAAAGTCGGTCAATGCCAACTGACATATGACAACTATAACTGTATAAACGATTATTAATTGGTTTTTGGTCACAGGTTTTTTCTTTCATGTCACAAAAAAAAAAAATATACATATACACATATATAAAGAGAATTAACAAAATGTTTGCCATGGGTTTGGTTATCAAAAAAAAAAAAAAAAAAACAAACAAATATGCGTCATAATTTCTTGTTCTTCTTTAATGCAGTTCATTGCCTTTCTCCACGACTCTTTCTCTCACTCACATTGCCTCTCTTTGAATTGCAGTAAATCTGTCGATTGAATCGAAACACAAAAAAAAAAAAAAATTAAATAAATAAATTTTCGAAATGCGGAAAAGATTGTCTTCCCCCCTCCCCCAACATTCTCCTTCTTAACCTCCTTCTTCTTCTTCAATGCCTGGCAAACAAATTATAAATGAAAAGAATGAACGCAAAGAGACAGCAAAAGAGAGACAGTTAAAAACGCGTGTTAGACATTCCCTGAAAAATAATGTTGGGTGGAGAAACGTAAAGACGGAGGAGGAGTAGGAGGAGAATTGAGTTGGCCAAACATTAATTGGGGCTGGGTTCTGTGTGTTTTGCAAATATTCTTCGAAGCGATGACAACATTCTCTCTGGTGATAATAATTTCTCAGTTGGAATCGTAGTGAAATAGTTGATTTTGTCATCGAATTTGTCCAAGGGTCATTTAATAGAGGTCACCAGATTAATTTCACTTTAAAAATTTATCCAATTTTTTACTCCATTCAATTTTCTTCATCTCCATTGCTCTTCATCCCTGCAGAGCACGAGGGAGAATGGATTGATGGAGCACTGTGAGCCATTTACCGGTGGGTCTAGAAAAACTGGAAAATGAGCTAAAAACCAGTCGATGTATGGAAGTGAGTTAACGACTATGGGATACCCTGTAGCAGGTTTTTTTTTCAAATGGTTTCATCAACACCATAAAAACACGTTCTCCAGAGGAAGAATATGCCTCGTCTCTAGCTTAATAGGTTCTAGGAGTCTTTCTTCAATTTGTATCTGCTAAAGAAAAAGATTTCTAATCGTCTAACGAACCATGTTTCAGAGCATTGTAGAGGACGACAACAGTCTCAATCTCTGTTACAATGCGACCTTTCTACAGTGGTTATTTCTTATATCTTCATCCAATTGAATACAGAGTCTCAAAAGTGTTGTGTTTTCCGTTTGGGTGTTTTTTAAAGTTGTCAAGTGCAAATTGTTTTGTTGCTGCTCATCGACAGACACACAAATTGTCAGATAGATGGACAGAAAAAAGAGGAGATGCAAATCAAACCGGAAAAGAAAAAAAAGAATAAAAAACTAGGGCGTATTCGGAGAAGGGGAATAGAATATATAAAAATTGCACCCAAATGCTCAAAATGAAATTGTTCTTAAAGGGCAGAACCAAGTCCCTTAGGCTCCTTTGGGGTTTCATATTGGCGTCTTAACTGGGATGGGCACTTGCCCTTTGTTAGCCTAGTATAAAGTAACGAGTTGTTGAACTCTCTGCTCCATCTTTCGTTTGGTTTTGGATTCATAAATTAGAGAAAATTTCATCTTTTGCATCGAACCATATGTTTTTTCCAAAGGATTATTCAGACAAATTTTCAACGAAAAGATCCATTGCTTTCTCTCTTAATATGGATGATTCATATATTCATTTATATACACTTTTTCCTCCCCTTTTTGCAGTGGACGACCATGGGAATTACATTACTCATACGCCGCATTGACAAAGTGGCTTTGGCTCCTGTCAGTTGTTGTTGTTGCTGCTGATGTTGCTGCTGCTTCATCTTCATCGTCTTCGTCTTCTTGTGGCTGGTTCTTGTTGCTGTGCGGCTATTTTTAATATGCACCTCCCCAAGCCACATAATTCATTGTAATTTGCCTTTTGTACATTTTCCAGTTGCAGCAGCAACACCAAAAGGAGTGTCAGAGCTGCTGCCACTTGACTGACTGGGCTGTTGGATTGGATTGGTTTGCTCCTCCTGCTCTTCCGTCACACGCAAATGGGCAATCAAATGAACAATCTTCTCTCTCTCTCTGTCTCTTTAAAACTGGCTTTTTATTTTAATAATTTTTGCTATGCATTTTGTAGTTTATCAATCAAACGCACAAACATAACGCCCTTCTCTACCTCTAATCCATTGAATGTGTCTGTGTATCGTTTGTCTGAGTCATCACCAATGTCGCCAGGCGAAATATGTATATATTTACTACATACATATATTCCTCATTCATTGCCCTCACAAAATGTTGCAAACAAATTAGTCATCAAACTACTGACTAGAGACAAGCAAAATAGTTTTGGACAACAACCGAAAAACTGTCGCCAAACTTAACTCAACCAACATTTAAATGACAAAACAACAAAGCAAATTAAAAAGAGGCAGAAGGTCAGATGCTTTCAATAAATTGTAACAATATGTGAATATAGTATAAGTACTATATAAAATACACCGACGGAATTTCGTTTCGGTTATTGCCTTATTGGATACCTTTTCACCTGAGTAACCGAAACAAACCGTAACGTATTTCAACGGTCAACGATATAATTTATAAATGATTAAACAAAAATTTATAGAAACATCTCATATATTATATATTTGGTATACCGGTAATATGCATACATTCATGGTGACATCGTATCGGTTAATGGATAAGATGTAGTCTTTTAATCGTTTTGCAATATATGTAGATATCTTGTCAACTAAATAACCGAAAAGGTATGTACAAACTAAACAGCCAAATCTATACGTGGAGCCCCACTTCAACCTTACGAGTCAGCATATAGCCGAATAACCCCAAAGATAAGTTACTCTTCAGACGATTTCTAATGCAAAACATTTACTTAGAGTGCATTCGATTAAAAACAAATGACTAACTTATTGGTAAACAACCTAATCAATGCGTCACATAAACACAATCGAATCAGACCTCTTTTTTTTCAATATTTGATTCATAAAATTCCGAAAAATTCTAATGTTGTGTTGTACTACAGCAATACATATTTCCAAAAAAAATAAGTATAAAATTAAAAACTATTTTTAGACTAGAGTTGAAAACGCTGTTTGGACAAGTTTCAGTGCTTTAGAGCTTTAGTGCCTAATAATCTCTTTCATCCGTTAGGTTTTTGCTTTTACGCAGATTCAGGTTCGGACTTGAACCGCTAAAGTGCAAACACGCGCGCGCCGTGCGCTGCTCTCTTAAACAAATTTTGTTGAATTATTGTTGTTTTTGTTCCTTCTTTTTTTTTTTGTTTGCCTATTTTTTTTTTATTTTTGCAAATTGTGGTTTATATGTATGAGCTTGTTCGTTGACTTTTCTCCCTCTTGCTATCTCTCTCACTCACCCACGTTCTCTCTCTCTTTCTCTCTGTCTATCTGTTGGTTGTGGCCGCCTGTGACGGGTCGCCTCATTATAATAATTTATTTAATAAAAATTCATCAATGAAATTAGTAGACAAATTTTGCGGAAGGGGATGGAGAAGCAAAAGTAAGAGGTTTTGTATAGAGTAGGGGTTATAACGGGGGTCAGGGGTGACTACTGTATGCTTGAAAGTGGGCTTGGTTTTGCTTATATGTGGTGGGTGGTGGCTATAGCGCAGTTTTTTTTTTTAGTAGTTTACTCTGAGCCAACACGTGCGTGACCTGAAAAGGTCGCTTCAATTAAGCACACTTTAAAGCGTAAAAAAAAAAAAAAAACATTTTGCTCAATTGCCTATACACTAACAGAAAATGGAATAACAACATTGTTATACAAAATAAATTTTAGACGAGCGAAAAATAACCACGGGGGATACTGAGTACAGCAGTTCAATCTGGTGTCTAATCTAGGTGGTGTGAGTTGGACAAATGCTGCTCAATCTTAAAATGCTCATTTCTTTAAATGGATGATTTTAAATATTTACGAACGTGATCATTACAGTCACTGTTTAGGTATAGTGGGGCGAGAAAATCATCGTCAATTTGGGACTCTTTAGCTAAGTCTGTTGAACTTGACGGTCCTAGAAATAGTCATACATCCAATGATTTTAAAATCATACTTGTAAGATTGGACGCAAACTGATTCAAGGTTTGTTAATCGGTTGTTCGAGTGTAATACATGCAAATTTAAGTCCCTAAAACATTTTTGTTTTATTTCTAATATTGTATAAAACCTTTGTGTCTATTAAATTAAGACCCTGTGTTCTTTCTTAGAGACCACTTTCATGGGAATTGTCCGTTCTGTCTAACCCGAAGTGATTTTACACTTTCTTCTTATTAGTTGCAATTGTAATAAACTTCTTAGAAGTTTTTTAGTTCTTTCAATTATTTACCAATTTAACGAAATTGTAAACCGAATGCTGAAATTGTCGATATATTTTTCGTTTTCAATTTTTTTTTACACTCTTAATTAGGGGTATTTCTTTCTAAAGTCGTTTTCTCCGAAGTGTTTATAGAGAAAAATTGAATTATTTGGTTCAGACTTACCTTTCAGTCTCGGATTCTGCATTTGGCTGTTGCTGTTGTTGCAATTGTTGCATTTGCTGCGCTGTGGTCGCTCCAGTTGATGCTGCTGCTGTCGATGTTGCTGCTGCTGATGATGCTGATGTTGCTGTGGTTCCTGTTGGTACAATTTCCTCACTAGTTGTTGTTGTTGCTTCCATGATATTTAGATTAACATTACTATTATTGGCACTAACACTCGCGATTGTTGGTTGTTGTTGTTGTTGATCGATTGATGGCTCCACCACCAATTGTTGTTGTTGTTGTTGCTGCTGCTGCTGCGGTTCAACTAATGTTGCTGGTGCACTCTGCAACGATGCTGCTGGAGCAGAAACTGCTCCTGTTGTTGTTGCTGTTGTGGGATTACCAGTGGCAATTGTTGCTGCTGTTGGCATATGTGAGACAATGGGCAACGTTTGACCTTGTCCTGTGTTTGCTGTGGAAGTATTTGAAGTTGTTGGTTGTTGCTGCTGCTGCTGTGGGAGCAACTGTTGCTGTGGTGCAAAAAGTATATTCCCATCAATTTGCGTGGCATTTGCGGCAGCCACAGCCGCAAATGTAGGCGTGGTTTGAGTGGTGGATGTAGGAGCTGGCGACAAAGGTTGTTGTTGCTGCTGCTGTTGCTCTATGTAGCTTGTGCTCAACTGTACTTCATTCATAGAAGCAGGTGGAGCCGAAGCATTAGTGGAAGTCACTGCAGTTGTTACGGTTGCTGGCGCTGAACTTGTCGTATTATTGTTATTAGAAGCTGCTGACCCGGCATTCGCACCAACACCAGCCACATCGCTGCCATTTGGGTAATTTGGATATGACGTCGGGGTCACCTCCATGGCCTCTTCTCGTTGCTTTAGTTGCTGCAATGTTTGCTGCAATTGTATGGCTGCATTTCGCGCATAATCTAAAGGTACAGTCTGTCCATGTTGTGGCTGATCTTGTGAATTATTTGTGGGCGTTACCGATGACCCAGCATTGGCATTGACATTGTCGAAAATTTGTTGTTGTTGTTGCTGCTGCTGCTGTTCCATCTGCAGCGGATGTATGCCATGAACCACAGTGGCTGGGGCCGTCATTACACCACTGGGTTGGGCTTGCAATTGTGTTTGCTGTAGCCCTCCTCCTGGGGGTAACTGTACGTGCTGCTGTTGTTGCTGTTGCTGATCGCTATAATTCCAATTGGCATCCGTTGAGGCAGCCTCCAATGCGCCGCCTAAATGATTCTCATTTAGTTGTGTGGGCGCCACAATCATGCTTTGAGTGGTTTTCTGGTGATGCTGCTGCTGATCCTCCAATGCGGAAGTCGTGGACTCCACCACAGTCTTTTCATTGTTATTTCCTCCAGAGTTGGCACCACCAGAGTTGCCACCACTATTATTACCCACACTAGAATGATCCAAATAGTCCATACACATCCAACGGCCCCGCTTAAAAGGTTCGGTGGATTCAATTTTCACCACTTTAAAACGTTCACTACGATGCTGGGATGCCTCTTTACTGTCATCTTTCTTATTTTTCGCACCACCCGAATTGGTGGCACTGACCACATTGATTATATTATCCGATGAGACATTCACCTGAACATTTTGCAGACTCGAGCCGGGATCGACAACAACTAGACCATATTGTGAACTAGTGGGTATTACAGGCGCATTGGTATTCAATGCATTATTAGCGAAATACACTTCCTCTTTGGAGAACGAAGTGTCCTCGGACATTGAGGGGGTTTCGTTCTCTAGATCTGTGATACGACTATTGTCATCCGTATGAGATTCATCTAAATCATCGGCTGATTCATCGCCAGTATCACCGCCAGCATTGCCACCGCCAGCATTTGGATGATGTTTGGATGGATGACCCACAGTCACGGAGGTGATTTGAAATGAGGAAGTCGTCTTTGGTTTGCGTGTGGTTCCAGCTGCTGTTATTGCTCCAATATTTGCTCCAACAGCTGCATTTATTGATGAAGATGGTGCACTGGCAGTGGTTCCTGCACCGCCACCACCACCACCATTTCCACCGGCACCTGTTGAGCTACTGCTGCTATTATTGTGATGATGATGATGGTGATGATGATGATGATGCTGATGTGGGTGATGATGATGCTGCTGCTGCTGCGGCTGTTGCGACTGTTGTTGCTGTGTAATAACAGTGGCTCCTCCAGTCATAGCACGTGATGCTGCACCACCACCACCGCCACCATTATTGTTGGGTGAACTAGCCTTAGTACTGCCGCCGCTGCTAGTGCTGCTAGTTGTAGTCGTTTTCGGTGCCAAAGATGTGGTGGAAGTATTTGTATTATTACTAGCTAAACTCGAATTGCTAGCGGTACGCGAAACTGTGGTCGAATCCACCGTCGAATTTCCACCACGACTCAGAGCATTCAATCTTAAACTTTCGCTAGTCGTACGTTGTAAATTGTGTGAATTTTGATAATTTGTTGATGTAGCAGCTGCAGTGCTGCTGGCAGACGTTGGGGAATGATAAGGATAATGATGATGATTACTACTACTGCCTATTAATGAATTGACTTTGGTCAATTTCCGAACACTGCTCCCAACCGAAACGCCGCTAACATTGCCCACAACACTGCCGCCGGACACGGTGGAGCCACGCGATGTGGTTAGCAAAGAATTTCGTCGTTGGGTGGCCACTCCCGACGAGGCATTTGTCGTCGATTGGGGCTTAAATTTGGCATTCAGTTGACGATCAAACATATTGATAGATGAAGTGGAGGAAGTTGTTGCTGCAGAGTTAGACTGATGTTGTTGTTGTTGTTGCTGCTGCTGATGTTGTTGTTGCTGATGTTGCTGCTGCTGTTGTTGTTGTTGTTGATGTTGCTGCTGTTTTTGTTGACCGGAATCTTCTTTGCTATTTGCTGCACTTTGATTCTCGGCCATAATCGAAATGGTTTGCAGCTGACGTAAAGTTTTCAGCAAATAATCCAGGATTGCTAAAATTGCCTCCGATTGGATTATTTGTTGATGAATCGTTAATATTGTTGCTGTTGTTGTTGTTGCTGCTGTTGCTATTGCTGGTTAGATCTGCTACACTTTAAATTGTTCACTATTGTTGTTGCAGTTTATTTGTTTGAGTCGATTTGCCCACTTCAAAGATGAAACTTGCCACCGATATTTTAGCCAAACGACGACGACGATACATAGTGACGTTACCACCTCTTCGTCACTCAATGACTGACGCAGCAAACCGGCGAAAAATCCCGACGATCATTAAACGAATTGAAAAGGAAAAAGGAGAAAATAAAAAACGACGAACAAAAACGAAACGGGGAAACGAAACACTTAAATATCCACACACAAATAATTGCAATCTGCGTTTTGTATGCGTTAAATTTACTTAAATTTAATTGAATTTCAAGAATCTAATCCAGGATCGAACAAAACGCAGCACTGCCTAACAGCGCCATTCAAGCGCGTGTTTTTTTTTCACCCGCACCCTTCACGACGCACGCGCAACACTGCAACACTTAGGAGGCATACATGGGATTTTCACGACAACGAAGACGGAGACGACGACGACGACGAACGAGACACAGCTCAGCTGTTGTAAATTTTGTGTAATTTATTGTGTTAACTAAGAAATTAAATTTAATTTTGGCTAAAAATTAAAAATATTCATCACTTTACACTATATGTATTCTTATTATTTGGTTTCCTGTTGCTTTATTTATTTTTCAATTTCACACACAAATAATTTAATATTTTTTCGTTGAATTTGGGACTTTTTCGTCAGGTTTTTACTAGCAAATTGCAGTAAATTGTTGAAATTTTCAAATTCCTATAAAGAGAGAGAAAAAATTTAAAAAAATATTAGTTTAATTTTAAAATTTTATATATTTTTGTTTAATTAATACGTATTAAATTTGCGTTAAACGGTTGCCAAACATGAACGAATCTTGATTATGTATAATATATTCAAAAATTAAAATGTAAAAATTTTTAATTCAATTAAAAACAAAATTCCAATTGTATATCCGGATTATCGATGGTCAAGGTTTTCCAGCCTGGAGCCAATTGACCAATTTTACGTAAATGTAATAAATAAAATTTTAAAAAAGTTTTTCTTATGAACATTTCTTTTTTCTCTCCATACTATAAATTATTTTCTTTGCCGACAAAAATTCAAATATTAAGAGAACATGTTTATACGTTGTTTTTTTTTGAATAAAGAAACATTTTTTCTGACCAGAAATTACTAAATATATCTTGGAAAAGCTAGCTAGCCATCGAAAAAACCTGTTCATTAGCATAAGCCTTTGAAATTTACACGGCCATAAAATGCTAATAACTAACTAAATATAAAACCTAATTTTGCTACTTGTATTCTTTCGGTGAAGTACCATTAAAAATTCCCAAAACGCAAATTCCATGACACAGTACATATTTCCCTTTCCTTTGAAACGTCAATTGAACAACAATCAGAAGATGTCTCGCCTTCCTTTCATTTCATTTATGTGCATTAAATCTTAATCTAGTTAAGCCTTTTGTCGGGTTAGTTAGGTTTACTAACTGCGTAGTTATTCTTATAACGACAACGGCGAGCGATGATGATGTTGATGATGATTTTGTTTTATTATTATTGATTTCATGTACGTCGTAGTTTTGTTGAATTAGTTAAGTGCTGCTAAATTAGAATGGTACGGAGAGGTTTGTTTCCAAAAAACAACAAAGTATTTTCCGCTCTATCTCTTTTCCTCTCTGCCTTTCTATGGGTGTCTCTCTCTCTCTCTCTCTCTCTCTCTTTGTTTCTGTATTTGGCATATTTATTTTTTGCTTTTTCAATATTTATCTTTCTCGTTTCTTTTTGTTTTTTTATTTTTTATTATTTAATCGATTTCGTTTACGGAAATAAGTGCAAAAAACAATGACAAAAAACGTCGAAAAGTTTGCAAACATTCGCGTGCCCGAGGTTTTTGTCTTTGTTTCTGTATTTGCTTTTGCATTTGTTAATAGCCGTAAACGGTTTTGGTTTGGTTTTTTCGACGATCATTCATAAATTGCGTGAACTGTGTTTGAACTCTGCGTGTGTCCCCCGCCTGAAGGCACACACAACAATAATAACAACAATCAAGACCTTGATGTAGCGCAAAATCCTCAACTCATTACCCATTAGGTAGGTAGAAAACGAAATATCAATTATAGGTCAACACTTTGAGAGTCTATTGGCCTTGTTTCTGTTTGATACCCACACAAAGTTTTGTTTTTTTTTTTGGCACAGGTGTTAAGCAAATTTGCAAAAAAACAAACGATCACTAACCACTAATTTGCAAAATTAAAAAAAGGTTCTCCACTAAGAGCCATTTTGACACATTCTTTACGACAGCTTGTGGCTTATTCCATTGGAAAAAAGGATTTATGGAGAACTTCATAAACTTTATTCGACAAAAATCAAGAAAAACATCGTTGATAGGAGGTCGACTTTTTTGACTAAATTCAGGAAACATGTGGGAGGCCTCGTTGATTTCGACGATAAACTTATCCGATTTCAATATTTTTTGGATTTAGACTATATTCACTTCAGTTTACACTACTAAAAGAAGATTCTATGCAATATAAACTATAAATATGTATATTTATAGTCAATCCATAATTATATTTATAGTGAATCCATTGATATAAGATTAATCAGAGTACGAAACGATCTGTATAAGATAACTGTAACACCCTAGTTCAAAATACAAAAACTCATTCCTATCGTAACCAAAAATCCCTATAGTTAAGTGAATTTATTTATAGAATGCTAAATCTACCTATCGAAATAAACGACTTTAAGCATTCACTAGAACTAGATATACATATGTATTTATGAACCATATCTTCAAAAGGCACATAATTGAATAACAATGCAAATTTGTATCACTCTCATCGTTGAGAGTGTTAAGCACATATATTTCGTTATACAATTACAAGTACCTACCAGTGTAACCGATTGTTAACTTGAGCCTGTTCCCTACTATTAGTCATTCCTGCGATTATTCCTCGACCATTCTCTCTCATAAAACTTCCAATCCTTTCAGACGCACACCCATAATAATCAAAGTATCTTGTAGGTGCCAGATTTTGCACACAAAACAGATAAACTAGGAAGGGGTGAAGGAGGAGGTACACAGAGTGTGCGAGAGAGAGAGAGAGAGAGAACCTACACAAACAATAAACAGACGAAGAAGAACATGAAAAAGGAGAATCAGAAGAAACCGAAGAAGAAGTAAAATGCAGACAAACTAGAGAAGCAACAGCAAGAAGAACTAATTGCAACGACAAAAAGGCATAAAATCGATGAAGCAAAAGCAACAACAAACTAAAAGAGAGAGACACACCAATTGAGGCAGAGACAGAGAGAGAGCAAGCGCTTTAAACAAATTGACAGAGAGAGTGAGCAAGCGAGAGATAGAGAGAGGGAGGCAGAGTATATGGGGCTCCCTATTTCTTCTTCTTCCTCTTCTAGTTCATCTGCTTCCTAAAACGTGGGCGCCTACAAGTGGGCGGGCCTCTCGCATACCGCAAAATAAAAAAAAATAAAGTTAAATCAAATAAAACATAAAAAAAAAATTTGCAAATTGGCAAAAGACAGCAGAGAGACAGAAATGGGAGAGCGAGGGAAAACCGCTCCAAAAGAGAGAGAGCGAGGGCCACTGGGCTCTCACACTCTCTCCCTCTCTCTTAAACGACAGCTGCCGGTAATCAATATTGGATAAAAGAAAAAGCAAAAAATTATTTTGCAAAAATCGAAATTTGTATCCAAAAAAAATTAACAAAAACAAAAATTTAAATTAAAACAAAATTAACTAAAAAAAAAAATACTTTACCACACGGAAATGAGTCAACAAAGAGAAAAGAAGAAAGCACAAAATAAAAAGAGGAAGTATCGAAACAGACAATAAGAAAGAAAACAACAAAAAGAAGAAACGGAAATCGCAATGAATCGAACCGATCAATTAAGAATTTTGCACCGAAATACAAACAATGTACTTATACACATATATAATAATAATCCGAAACGAAATCAGTCAGTAAAAATCGGAAAACAAGTTCGACTTTGGATTTTGGCGTCTCCGAGACTTAACTTGGAATAATTTGATTAAAATATATTTTGGTCTTTAAGTAAAACCCTATTTAGATATTTGATTACAGATATTAAAAGCTGTATTTATTTTTAATCTCTTTTACTTTTTCCTATTATTCATAGATCTTACAACAAATAAATAAGTTGGAAATACTTGAATATTCCATGTTTGATATGTAAAGCTTCTAATGTAGAATTTGATTAGCATTAACTTAACGGAATTTAAGAAGTTAAATGAATTATAATTTTGAATGAAAGATAATAGGACTGCAAAAAGGATGAAGGGCAAGAAATTCAAATTCAATTTTGCAACCTCCTTACCTAATTATTCAATGTTTTTATTCCAATTATGATGAATGTCTTAAGTAAACTTTGACCAATATGTAATTTAAGTGTTCCTAAATACCCTATATATATATTTCAGATTAAATTAAGTTAAATTTTCATTACTTTTAATAGGACCCCTCATGTATTTATTGCCAATTTGTGTCTTATAATGTTATTTCGATTGGTATCTGGTACTTGGTGTCTGGTGTCAACAAAGTGTTGACTTATTACATAAATGTTCATATGTATGTATGTAAAATAAATATTTATTTATTTTCACAGTAATTTGTTGACTATTTCTCGCTGCTAAGAAATGGAGAGCAACAATATCCATATATCCTCACCGCCAGGCACGTCCATTTACGAAGTTAATATATTAATCAAGAAGTTGCTTGATATATTAACTATATGCGAGGGAAGTACCGGAAGTTTTAGACATGCACCTTTTCAGGTGCAGGTTGAGTCATTACACATGGAAATAATATTCAAAATTGTAGGAAGTTAGCAACCGGGAATACAAATTGATAAGAAAACTTAGTAATATTCTGTAAGGCACTGAAAATCTATTGATCAATGATAATCAACCTTTTGTCATCAGTTTAAATGGAAATGATATGAATTTAATAATATCGATGGATCATATATTTAATGATATCATTTCATATCATCTTATGATCTAATCTGAAGCTCTGAATAACGACAGATGTAACATATGGTGCCATGATTCATGCTTGGAACCCTAACATATTAAGTTACATCTTTATAATTTCACAATAACAGAAAAACTGATTAACAAAGGTAAGACTGATGCTGATGATAAATATATTTATCTAGTATAGAAAACTGGGTTGAGCTGATAGACATTGGGAGTCGTGATACAGGACATTTTCCGCTATATTATACATAATATTTCCAAACTTCTATAAATCAGGACGTCCAAACACTGCAGACATTGAATCCGAAAGAGAGGGCAAAACAAAGTTTTGAAAGTAATAGTTTTGTAGATTTTTAAGAATCTATTATTAATGAAAAACAGATAATTCTCAAAAATGTTGAAGAGTGAAAATAAATCCTAAAACAATGTAAAATTATATCTGATACCACTGAAATAGTCCAACAACCAGGTAGAACCCTCTCAAAGCAGGTTTTAAGTTTGAAATCCTCTTGATTTCTTGATAATATCTCGTGTGATTACCAAGCTTTTATTAAATGAATATCCTTTTTCGTATTCCGTTTTGTATATCGAACAAATAGCATACATATTATCACTAGGAATCAGGGAAACTTTCAACAAACTTTCAGTTCACTAATATAAGTTCTTAAAAAGTTCTGCTTTACACTGTCATCAAAGATGTGTTTACGTAGGGCCGTGAACCCTTTTCTAACGTAAACTAAATTCGTAACAATTTATTTTGTTGATTTCCGACAACTTTGTGTTCTCACTCGGATATACGGTTTTGAGTTTTAGTTTTGTCAAAATATTATTACCGATTTTTAGTATAATCCGGACGTTCTATATTACAGTATATTAAAATCGAAAATAGAACGATATTCTGTAGAATCAAATCGAGCTTCACCTCTTTTATGTTTGTACATCTGTATATTATGGAACTTTCCATATAGAACTTAGAACTTGCGAGTCAATTAGAGAACTGATCACTTTGAGTTGAATCAGAATAATGACAGAACCTTTTGAGCTAAACTCAGAGGGTCTGCTATTGGGATCGCTAAGCTCTTCTTTTATGTATGTATGTACATATATACAGAAAAGTGCACTTATGTGTGTGTGTTGTTATTTTCCTAAAATCTATGCACACAAAACTCATGATCGTATAATAATATCATATTACAGAATTTGAAGAAAAATAAGTTATCGATTGCATTTTAAAACAAACAATAACAAAAAGTCGCGGAAAGAAACAGCTGATTTTATAAACAACCAACAACAACATCAAAAAAAAAAAAACAGTAAAGAAGAAAAGAAAACGAAGTTGGATCAGCCAGCAGCTGCTCTGTTGGAACTGAAAGACAGCAAGAAAGAAAAGTGGAAAAGAGAGAAAAATCTATAACAAAACCAGAAGGAGGAAAAGGTACAAAGTACAAAATGAAAGTGAAGCAAAAGAAGAAGCAGAAGACGATGACAAGGAAGAGGCGAGTAGTAAGTAGTGAGTAGTAGTCATAGTGGACGAAGAGACAGAGGCAGAGAATCCAAAAAAACAAAAGGATAAAACACGAATTTCTTGCACTTCACTTGAGCACTTACACACACCTTGGATTGAAATTGATTCAAAATAATTGAAATAAATATTTTTGTTAATTTATTTGTACAAAAAAGTTTTTTTCGTTTGCGTTTTGCTAATCGGACAAAAGGAAGGTAAATGACAGTTTTGACAGTTGGCTGGTTGCTTCCACACACGGAGAGAGAGAACAAGAAAGAGAGTATGAGGACGAGAGAGTCATATGTACGTAAGCGAGAGAGCAAAAATTCAGAGAGCGAAAAAGCGTGCATAAAAGATTCGCAAAAAAGAATTGGCAAAAATTTAATTTGCAAAAAGCAAAATGCTCAAAGCATAAATTTTTGTTGTTGTTTAATTTGATTATTGTTGTTGTTTTTGTCTTAAGCGAACATTTGGGGTATTCCTCTGGTAAAATTGAACAAAAAGAAAAATTGTATTTCTAACTTAATTTCCGTATGAATTCTGCTGCGGCTGACACTCTCTCACACACACACACAGACACAGAGAGAGAGGCAGAGATATGGACTCTCTTTTAGCACTCGCTCTCTCTCAGTTAGTTTGTCGGCAATTGCACACAGTTTTCTTCCTTCTTTTTCTTCTTCTCGTCTCCTTTCTTCTTCCTATGCTATTTTTTTCTTGTCACACTTCTTTTTTTTCAGTTGGTTTTCGTTTTTTTGCAAATAAATTAATTTTTCAACATATATTCAACATATATAAATTTTCCATTCGTGCTTTTTGTGCTCCGTTTTCTTACTCACACACACACTGATACCCAACGCACACGTCACACACACACACTCTCACGTACGCACATACGAAATTTTTTCTTCGATTTTTCTCTGCTTTCAACTTGTTTCTACATTTGGCTTGGCGTTGGCTTTGCCATTTGATTTTTAATTGCAATTGCTTTTAAATTTAATTGGTGTATTTACTTTTTGTTTTGAATGCTTTTGCGGTATAATTTGTTGCTATTTTTTTACTCCGCGAATAACAGAAAAACCAAAAAATACACTTCTTCTCTTCACCTTGAAAATTGTACTTGCAACAACAACAAAATTGTGTATCGATATCGATTCAACAACCGAAATACGATAGTTTTCATTTTTCCATGCTATCGAATGCATCATTCGCGAGTTCCCGCCCCCTATTAAAAAATAGGGGCAAACAACAACAATTTAGAAAAAATGTGAAAAAAGGGAACAAATTGGGAAAAAAGATGGAGAAAAAGTTGGGAAAAAAATTTAAAAAATGAGGAAATAGAAAAATATAAGAAATAATAAGGAAAGAATAAAGTTTGGGCATTTAAAAGAAAAGAAGAAATGTTTTTCTTTAATTATTATTATAGAAATTAATTAGGAAAATAATAAATATTTGACAGAAAAAAGCACTAAATAAATGTAACAAAATTGAACAATTAAATAAATAGAAAATTGTTTATCTTTATCTTATTTATCTCAATTATTATTTATTATATTTATCTGACAATTAGCTGGTTCGAATTAGTATACTGTATACATTTGGGAGACCTCAACGGAAATTTGAAAATTCAAATTTTTGTTTTTGGATTAATATTAATCTTGAATTAAATTGCAATTTTTCCCCGAATAGGGCATAGTTTAACAACTTAAATAATTAAAACCAATATGTAAAACATAAATAAAGTAAAGCAGAATTACCAGAACCACAACTTTATAGAAATGGAGAAAAAGAAAAACACACCTCAGTACTCCCCGGCCTACGTTATTATTGAAGACCTTTAGGGTAAATTATTAATATTGAAATTAATTCAATGAAAGGAACATATGATTTATGAAAATGGAATTTTTTCAAATTATTTAATTATTTGCTAAACGTGGATAAAAAACACTTTCGAAATTTAAAAAAGAATCTACTAGCACTCAGCTGAAAATTTCCCATCTGGCGTTTGTTAGCAGCAACTTTATGCAGTCGAGAAAAAAACCGACCGGTGGAGTTTGAAAATTCTAACTACAGATGTCGCTGTCGTTTTACTAAGCGCCTTCTATGTTTCGTTATGAGTGCATAACTTCGAAAAGACGTTATTTTCAAATATTTTTACCATCTTGGCTAAATTGTCGAAAATATCGAGTTTCGAGTACCACAGTTTTCTTAGGCGCAGGGTTAAAGTGAAATTTTATTTTTTTAATTTTAAATTTTAAATACACCTATCCCTCGAAGGTTAAACCAAAGATACGTTTCTAAGAATACCGAGTGAATTTTTTACAAAAAAAACGTGCAAATCAAAATTTGTACAATGTTTTTTTATGCTGCATTTAAAGAATATTTCAAAAAGTAGGCGAAACTTTGGTAATTTTGCTTACTTATTGTTTGCTCCGTTCTGGGACTGACCTCGAGCCTGCTTTAATAAATTTTAAAACAAAATAGTCAAATAAGAAATGAAAAAAGAGTAGGCGTAATTTAAAAAGGGCCTTAGTCAGCGCACAATTTCTATTTTACAAAATCAAATTTAAAAAAAACTTTAGTCAGTGGAATCTGAAGTCACTTTGTCAAAGCAAGAAGCAAACGTCTATTAGCCAACTCTTTCAATATCTATCGTTTCCTACTGATTTATTGTAAAGATCTCTTGAACTTCAATACACAAAGTGCGCATTCATCAAATAAAATGAGTTCAAATTTGAATCTTGATGTAGTGAACAACATCGATACAATGAATAGGCATTGATATAATTAGTTTACTTTATCCATTTATGACTGCAATTTATTTTAAATATTTTGTTTTACTTTTAAAAGTTAAAAAATGACACCTAACTTGTTTTTCTCGTATTTTCTATTTGAAACCTAATTACTGAAACTAATTTTGAGGTTAATAATTATAATTGCTTAAATCCAATTCAAGGAAAAAAAAACCGTTTTGACAAGTACATTCCGTTGAATTAGGCTATACATCATTTGTATATACAAGTTCCACGTTTCCCGGAGTTTTTTCATGGATTAAGTCCCTAGATTTTCGTTTAAAATTGTGCAAAAATTTGCAATTACTTGGCGTATATTTTGAGCTACAACCAGGACTTCCGTTGAATTCGTCAGGCTTATCCGTGAGACTGACTGATGGACGGACGGTACATAAGTTCCTTCTTGTTGACAATGAATGTTCGTTGAGGCAGGAGAAAAGTGGGAAGCGGGGTGTGGGAGTGTAGGGGGTGATAAGACAAACAAACAAAACGCATTTGGATGGACATATGTCTGGTATGGTCTGGTCGAGCGAGTGTATTCCATTCGTGATATGTATATCCTCCCCGTAAATAATAAAAGAAATCGTCTTAGGCACGCATTTGCAGGCGGCTGATGGACACAACAGGACATCACTTTGAATATAAAGCAAGTGAAATAAAACACACACATACACACACACAGTGGAAACGTGTGGCATAAAGAACACTTCCACCGAAGAAGGGGAGATGAGAGTGAGAAGATGGGGAAAAATAAAAAAGAATTTCTTATTACAGTTATTTTGCTTATCTGCAGCAAAACATTCGTTCACACTTGCCACACACGCACACACACACACACACTCAAACACACACACGTATCTATAGGAAGCTTCCCCTTTTTGGAGGATTTTCCCTCATTTTCCCTTCACACACACACACACATAGCCAAACAGACAGACAGACACAAATCCGCTTTTATATTTTCAACTGTCAATCGTCGTCGCAATTTCTTCTTCCTTTCTCGTCTACTTTGTAGGTGTTGGAATTATAATCAAAGTCCATTTTCCGCTTGCCCTCATCTGCCCCATCTCCTCCTTTCATTTCGCATTCTTTGCATTATCTTTTGGCCTCACACACACACACACACGCACACTCACACACACACTTCTCTTGATTTCTTTCCTCTACAATACCTATATATATTTTATTTTATTTCCACAAATTCTAAAGTGAAAATTCCATTGGCAAATAACAACAAAAAATGCTTCTTAATGCCTTTTTCACTTGACTGACAGCCCCAAAATTCCCCTTTCCACCCCTTGGTCATCCCCTCTGCTAACCCTGTTCTTCTTCCTTCAGTTGTCTATTATTTGTGGCTTCTTTTTTCTCTTTCTTTTTTTTTTTGAAGTTGAACTTTGCAATTTGTTGCATACTTTGTGGCTTTACATTTGTTAAATTAGTTTTCCCATTTCAAACAGTTTTTTTCCCGACTCCACCCATAAGTAGAAAGGGGCTTAGGAAGGGGTCCAAAAGGTCAGCATCAGTGTTTGGGAGATTTTACTAGAGATAGAGATTTGTAAGAAATCTTTTTTCTAATGAGCTCGATCATTTAAATAGATCTCTAAAAATAAATGCTCATAAAATTTATAAGCTAATTGCTTATACACTGCACTGGAAGCCAGCCAACTTCGGAATTTCAACGGGAACTTGGAATTTTGGTGGAAACTTTGCACGATTGTGTCCATCTAGAAAAATATTTCACATTTGTTTTGACCTTACTCTAGGGCAGACGAGTAGAGCTAAGCTTACGTCTCGAACTAGAGCTGCAAAAAAATCGATTTTTTGCAGTGTTTTGTATGAAAAAGATCGATAATATCGATATTTCTGCGATATTTTTGCAGCTCTATCTTGAACCAACTTTTGTTGAGCAGAAACTGCTCTGTTTTTTAGTATGAAAAGTTCTTCGGATTTGGCTTATATTTAGGTAATTGTTAGCCGTTTGATAGCACAATCTAATTAACGTTTTTTTTTTTGGGTCACTTATTGTAGCTGTTAGATATTTGAGTATAAATATTAACTACATTGGTACATTCTACACGAAACTATTAAAATATGAGGCATGCAAATAAAATAAAACTGTCAACTGTTAGAATAAAATAAAAATGGAATTCGATTCCAAATCATTTCAAACGTACGTCGACAGTAATTCTGCATGGTTTTCGAAATCGGTTTTCGCACTTGCGAGTGAAATGTCAATCGATTGTAGAGCTGCCGAGTTTCTCCAATTAATTTCGAATCGATTTGTATACTTTGTGCAATTCTTAACAAACAATTCTTAAATAACACAGATTAAATTTGTAAATGGTTTTTTAATTAATATAATTTAAGCAACAATAAAATATTCTATGAGCATTTCAATTGAAAACGTTCGAAAACCAAAGCTAAAAATCATTCTTATAAATTAATGGATGAACCGAATTTATCCAATACTGTTTAGCATTGCTGTCAACAAAGTAAAGATAATTAGAAAATTGTTTAGGAGGTAGCTTGATGAATTTTCAAAGAATTGTCAATTATTTTTAGACGAACTATTTGTAATTTGCCTCAGAACTAAAGCGAAAACGGGTAACAATTTTGATTCCCCCAAATTTCGCAACAATAAAATGGATTTTATATCTAACATGTATCAAATATTAGATATTATTATTGAAAAATCCTGAAAAGAATATTTAAATATAATGCATCGGCTTAGGTAATTTCGGTTTCCTGATGTGTCTTTAATGTGGGTGATAATTATTATGATCTTGTTGATAAATTGGATGGAATAGTGCCAAGAAGTAAAGATATTTGGCTTCGATTTACGCTTTATTTTAAATAATTAGTGTGCATGTAGCAAAGAAATTTTTTAGTTTGATTTCATTTTGAATGAAAATATATCCACCAATCCATGAGAAGGGTTGTCCTATCAAATATGCCATCAAGTTCCGAGTTCTCTCAAACTGCGACGCCATTTTGCATAGAATGAAAACCATTTGCATTGAGTTTTTTATGTAAATTCTTAAAATCAGAGAAAAATGGAAAATCAAATTCAAAACCTTCCCCCAAACCTTTGGAAGGGTAATCAAGAGTAACCCCTTCCCAGTTCTCCGCCTCATTTGCATTTAAATTAAGGGTAACTTTTTGGGTGGTTGATTTTTCGCTGGCTCGCTCGCTCGCTCTTTTTTGGGTCACTTATTGTAGCTGTTAGATGTTTGAGCATAAATATTAACTACATACATTTTACATGAAACTATTAAAATATAAAGCATGCGAATAAAATAAAACTGCCAACTAAAAGTTAGAATAAAATAAAAATCGAATAAATGTTTTCGATCCCGAATCATTTCAAACGTAAGTCGACAGTAATTCTGGATGGTTTTCGAAATCGGTTTTCGCACTTGCGAGTGAAATGTCAATCGATTGTAGAGCTGCCGAGTTTCTCCAATTAATTTGGAATCAATTCTTAACAAACAATTCTTAAGTTTGTGAATGGTTTTTAAATTAATATTGAATTTTATTTTTATTCTTATCTTAATTTAAGCAACAATATGAGCATTTCAATTGGGAACGTTCGGAAACCAAAGCTAAAAATCATTCTTATAAATTAATGGATGGGTCGAATTTATCCAATATTGTTTAGTATTGCTTGATGAGGTAGCTTGATGAATTTTCAAACAATTTATTTATTTATTTATTTAGTATAGGATATAGTTGTAAACTATCAACCAAACCATTTTTTACAAGCACTAGCAACTATGGCCTTCGTCTTAGACGATAACTACATCCATACACTAGCCTGGGATTCGAACCCAATTATTTTTATTTCACTGACTAAAAGACGAACTATTTGAAACAAAGTAATTTGCCTCTAACAATTCTGATTCCCCCAAATTAAATAAAATGGATTTGATCAGATATTAGATGTAAGATGTTTTCATCTTGGAAAGTCCAGAAAAAAAGATTTAACTAAAATGCATCGGTTTAGGTAATTTCGGTTTCCTGATGTGTCTTTAATGTGGGTGAAAATTGTTATGATGCTAAATTGGATGGAATAGTGCCAAGAAGTAAAGATATTTGGCTTCGATTTACACTTTATTTCGAATAATTATTTAGCAAAGAAATTTTTTAGTTTGATTTCATTTTGAATGAAAATATATCCACCAATCCATGAGAAGGGCTCGTCCTATCAAATATGGCATCAAGTTCCAAGTTCTCTCAAACTGCGACGCCATTTTGCATAGAAAGAAAACCATTTGCATTGAGTTTTTTATGCAAATTCTTAAAATCAGAGAAAAATGGAAAATCAAATTCAAAACCTTCCCCCAAACGTTTGGAAGGGTAATCAAGAGTAACCCCTTCCCAGTTCTCCGCCTCATTTGCATTTAAATTAAGGGTAACTTTTTGGGTGGTTGATTTTTCGCTGGCTCGCTCGCTCGCTCTGTTTATCTCCCTCCCTCTTTCTGTCTTTTGTTCATTTGGCTACCAAATCAGCTGCCATAAATCTTTTGGTCTAGTAAAAATTATATACATTTGATTAGTCATAAATTCAAATGGCAAACTTGGCAAAAAAAAGAAAAGAAAACCCACCATCACCCCTGCACCCTCTTCATCCGTAAAATTATGATGATTATTGTATGCATAATTTCGCGAATTGTTTTCCCTCCTTTCATTTTTGCTTCTTTTTCTCTAGTTTTATGATTGTTTGTCTTATTATTATTATTAGTTATGCATGCACAAGGCGAAACTAAGTATGAAAGATCTGCAAACTTGGCAGGAATCTTCCTTCAAAGAGTGAGATGGGCAGAGCTGGGGGGGCGTGGCAACTGCTTATGATTCATTGTGGCGCAGCAAAAAGAAAGTTTTACTCTTAGCTAAGGTAAAAGGCAAAAGAACCAGACACAGACTCGAATTCAGATTCAGCCTCCGCTCATTAGCATCAAACAACCCTTAGTGAAGGTTGGAGAACTACCCATCCCCCCTCCCACCCATTCGCCGAGGCCTCCAAATTGTTAGATTTATGTGTCATAAAAATTACAATCCTGCCATGAGATTTGCATAAATTGTTAACGAACTAAAGTTTTAGTCAAATGGCTCAAGTTACTGTAGCTTTCATACAACCGAAATAGATTAACCGATATACCGTAATGCAAAAAATTAACTGCTTTCAAAAGAACTAGTAGAAAGCACCAGAATACCGATATTTTGATTTCGAAACTACAGAAATTACTTTAGAATTAGAAATCTTTATTAATTAGAAACAGATACGGAGAACCGAAATAGCGATATAGGTAACTTAACTACCATTATTTTGATAGTTAACCCAAAGAAAGTAGTCAAAACACCTCTCACAAAGAACCGTAATAACAAATATTTATCATAAGAACTATAAGCAACCGAAATATTGTAACCGAAACGCTACTAGTCGGAATGACTAGTAGAACCCAACTGCAATAGAATACCGATATAGGATTTTGAAACTACAGAAATTACTTTGATTCAACTGAACCGAAATAGTGCTAGGTCAACCGAAAGAAAGAAGTCAAAACCACTACGATGTAAAGTAACCGAAACGCTTTAAACAAAATACATATTTACACCCATAATAATTTCAATAATCTCGTATTCGTAATCTCTTAAGTTAATCTATAAACTTGCCCTCTAATGGCAACCGTTTCGTTTTTAGATGCATTTAAATCGAATGTAAGTTGTTGAAACTTGCCAAATCTATAGAGTATATAGAATGTCAGCTCTCAGTGCATATATAGTATGTAGTTATAAAATCGATTTTATGTCACTTGCCATTCGCTTCGTACAAAGAAGAGAGAGAGAGAGAAAGAGGAAAATTTGTTCTTTCTTCCCAGTTGTTGCTGCTGCTGCTGCTCCTGCTGGTGAGGTAAAAGTTTTGCAAGCATCCTTTTTGCATCGAGAGCAACATTGGGAGACGGAGCATCTGGGAAGGAGCAACAGCATCCCAGCAGCATTTCAGAGACCTTGTGTGTGTGTCTGCACGATAAGAAAAATGTAGGAAAAACGCCACAAAAAAAGACCAAATCATTCGATGGAGAAGGCATGAGGAAAAGGGAACTTTTACTTCAGGGTTCGGATGTTCCCTTCGTGTGTGTGTGTGTGTGTGTGCTGCAAGTGTGTGTATATATAAGTTCTGTCTGCCTTGCAGCAGGATATCCGGTTTCCAATGTAGACAGACACAAAGAAAGATACGAGAGAGAAGTAGACAGAAAGAGAGAGAGAGAGAGAGAGCAAAATATGAACTAGAAAATGTTGCTTTATTCAAATAAAACGAAAAAGAACCATAGAAATGCAACATTAATACAAATTTATGATTAAGGACTCTAAGGAAAAAGAAAAAGAACGATTGGATTTCATAACAAAAAAGAGTAAGAAATATTTAACCTGCTTTTAGACTACTTTTAATTGAATTTTGTGTTTTATACTGTCAAAATGGTACGATTATATCAGAATTTTAGATGAATTTTCGCTAAGGAAAAATTATAGTAACTTCTGTGGATACAGACAACCGATCGAATAACTGTATACAGTGATCGAAAGAAATTTGATGAGAGTTCCTGTAAGTTGCATCGAAACTTGAGTTTCATTTTAATAAAAATGTAAATTAAGTAAGTATACATATTTTGGAGAATCGTAAGTCAAGAAAGGGGAAATCATAATTTGGTTTACCTCACAATTCACATAAGTATTTAATCAAGGCATTTATTCTAACTGAAACAATTAATGCTCCTGTCCTTACATAAATTCAATCATTCATTCACTTTATGAACCGAGAAATAATTTTTATAATCGAAATGTATTTTCAATATTTCAGATCTCGAAATACCATACAAATTTGTGGGAGGAAGAACACTGAAGAGCACATGGGATTGGATCTTAAAAGAAGTCGTTTCTAGGACTGCTTTTTCCTAATCTACAAAGTGATCGAAAATATTTCAAATTTCAAATTTTCAATTACAAATACAAATAGTTTCCAGCATTTGGTCACAGAATTCTTAAAGAAAAATACTCTAACAATTTTTACATTGATTTCTAAAATCATTTCTAGCAAATAATTGTTTAGAAAAACAGTTTTGGTAAACAAACACATTACCGTAAACCAAAAAAAAAAAAAAAAAATAATAAGAATAAGATTTAAGCAATAAAAATAATTTATATAGACTGCTTTTAGGCTACAATTGAATTTGATGAGTTAACCTAGAGGAAAAATGGGGAAAGGACACAAAAAAGGGGGAAAAATGAGCAAAGCTTTTAGCCCGAATGCTGAGCAAAGCAAAAACAAGGCGAACAAAAAGACAAAAAGCCAAGAAGATACCATAAAAATCTAGAAACTGCATAAAAACCTCTTTCAATTAACATAAAATTAGCATTTCAATTCAATTTATTTTTATATATATCTAGGCGAAAGAAGGATAAATGGGTTACAGCCCACAGGACACAGAGAAATGTAGCACAACAAACATTTACATTTTCACTCGCTAAAAAAACGAGCTAAGAAAAATTCATGGGTGTGCGTTTGTGTGTGTGTGTGCGTATGTGCGTGTGTGTGGGTGCCGGGAAATGTAAGTGGTCATAATAATAAAAATAATGATGCCCGCAATAAAGCTGATTCCAAGTCGTACTCTTCTCCCTGGGTTGTGGTCCTCTCGTCTGGGTTATTGGGCCTATGTTGAGTGTGTCGGCGATTTGCGTAAAAAATGGCAAAGTCTCCCTTTCCTCCCATTCACTCACTCAATCTCTCTCTCTCTCTTCTTCAGAGAGCAGATAAAACATACAAATAAACGTACAAACATATAAAAAACATAAGAAAAAACTCTAAGCAAACACAGCAAACATCAGTCGAGGATGGGGCCAAGGCAGAGGGGGGGTTCGTGGGGTGTCGATATTTCCTTTTCGGCGAATCAGCGTATTTTTCATACTGCAGCGATTATTCACCCACCGCTACACTAAATTACACTGAGAGAAATTTTCAATCAACACCGAGGAAGTTTCTTGAGTTGAGTTTTGCTCTAGCAAAAGTGTAAAGCCACATAAACTTTGCATAAATTCCAACTAGGATTTCTTTCTTATGTTTTTGGTACGATAAAATCATTAGTTTTTCTTAAAATTTGGTCATCCGATTGAAAACCATTTTTGAAAACAAATATGAAGTGTTATTAGCACTTATGGAAGAGCTTTTTAGTTTTTTCTCGCTTAGACGGTTGTAAGGTATCACGTCGGGGTCACCAAAATATTTTCTATTCATTTTAGATCACAACTGCGCTATTGATATTGTATTTTGGTATACTAACGATGGAAATTACGAATTGTTAATGCGATATTTTGTGCTAGTCCGATTTGGATGGTATGAAACGTTTTACAATTCTAATTATCATGATCATAAGATTTCCAAAACGCTAATATTTTCTTTATATGGAATATTAAAAGTTTTAGATCTAATTGTAATACTACCGTAGAGCTCTTAAATTGATTGATTTCCCTGAATTTAAACTCAAATATTTTAAATGTAGTTGATTTTTAGGATAATGATAGTAAGTTTCTATTTACAAAGTATACACTTTTTGTTGCTTAATCAAATTTAAGTTTCTTTAATAAAATATGCTTATAGATGCAAAACTTGTTTTTCTATTTAATATTGTAATAATGCATTGTCTATAATTAATTTGAACATCAGGCAACTCTGTTGAAAAATAATAATAAATGGATATTTAAGAGCTTCTACATATTTTAGCACCAGGTATACTACATATTCACTTTATCAAATCATGGATTCTTTACAATTAAAGTCACTTAATTGGTAGAAACTTTAGAATTACCAAAAACTAATGAAAACCAAGAAATGCTACTGAAATATTTATAGTTATCATCAGAGAAGTTTCCATTGAAGAAATGAGTTAAGATCATTGGTAAACAAAATAAAATTTTGAGCTTTGGTCTAGATAAGCCGACAAATTATCCACTAGGTGAGTTTTGTTAAGAACTCTATATAAAGGTGTTTAAATTTGTGAACACATTTCGAAATATTCCCTCGTAAAAATTAATATACATGAACAAAATAGAGTACTAAAGAGCCTTCGAAAAATTGTTCCCAATGCACTGAGATGTAATTTCTTGCAGTGCAGAACACTTGATAACCAAAGACCAGTCCCAAGCTCAACAATTCTTGCAACACTCATACATCCCGGGACCAAGTGTCATAAATTCATAATAACGCAAATAAGCACCGGCCACTACGAGGACCGAACTAAACTTATCGGGGACGCATCTAAATCGTTGGAGAGATGCCGGGTACCAGCAAAAAAACACACTCCAACCCTAATTCCAGAGATGTCTCTCTCTCTCTCTCACTCTCTATTTGCTTCCTTCTCTGGGTAGCCCATAGGCATTCTGCCAATAACATCGACGACGATGCTGCGATGGCCCGCCTGTAGCGGCAAATACGTTTTTTACGACTTTATGCTAAGCACTTTTTATGCATAAAACGGGAAAAACGCAAAGGAAAAAAAAAAACAACCACCGCAAGGACATGAGTACACAGAAAACAGGACGAGATTCCATAGAGTCGCCGGGGGAATGCTGTTACGGAGGGGTGCTGAAGTAAACCATAACCATTATTTTCGTTTGCCTTATTTATGCGTTTTTTAGTATGGAAAGCACACTGAGAGGCAGCCAGAGAGAGAGAGAGAGAGAGAGAGAGAGAGAGCCATCCGCTGATATCCTTTCCAGGACCTGCAACACAGTTTTTTGTGTCCTTTCCTTTCCTTTTGATACCAACTTGCTGGTAATATATTGAAAATAGCTGTCGAGTGTAATAAAATGTTACCATGTGTCTATGTGTATGTGTGTGTGTATGTGTGTATGTGTGTATGTGTGTATGTGTGTGTGTGTGTGTGTGTGTGTTTGTATGCATATCCAATAAAAATGCCAAATGTGAAAAGCAAAAGCCAAGGCAAACAAGAAAACGAACGGAAAAAACTGAAATTTGCTTACACTGCACACTGGGACAAGATATAGAGAAATGAGCAAACATTCAATGGTATTTCTCACAAGTTGATATCCCTCACTTCTTGCCATAGAAAACGGAAGCTAAACGCAACAATTTTCAGTGCCAAACATGTTTTAAGAGCCTTCTGCTTCAAATGATAGCGCTTAACACTCATGGGCAGTTCAATAAGTTCGCGACTTTTTAGATAAGCATAGTTAATTCGAGATGTAATTTCTCAATAAGCTTAAGCAAGTTTTTCTCTGCACAAAAAATATTCTTTTTGTCAAATTAACTCATTTTCAAACACTTATCCTTCAACTAAGCAACGAAGTGTTGTGAAATTTCGCCAAGATAAACAGCTTCATTCGATGTTGTGGATGTATTTTTTGGTGTGTTTGTTCTTAGACAAAATGTGCATTAAATTAACATGATGATATAGTAAGAAAAGGAAAGTTGCCAAACTCGTGGTAGAAATAATTTTGAGAACTACACTTGAAAGAAAAACAAGTCGAAAACGGTAGCAAAAATGCGGCAACGCACAATTCGTAATACATCATGGACGATTGGTTATGAAATTTCAAAAACTCTAAAACCAGTTGGGAATTACAATTGCATTAGGCGAAGAAAGTGTAAAAATAGATGATATGATAGAGCTCCAATCACCTTTTTTTCTATGGAAAAACTTAAAGACGTTCTTCGCTACCGAAAAGCTATAAGGATAGGGAAATATTCTGTAAAAAAACTCATTCTGCTTACCAGTTTTCATCGAACTGCATACCACTGTGCCACAGAAGGGCGCCTTGGACAAAGACCTCTCTTCAGCCTCCAGTCCGACTATTGTCATCATCTTTATCATCATCCATTCTCTTGCTGTCGTCCGAGGCAATGTTTTTGAATTGCTTCTCAATGAAATTGCATTGATGATTATGTTGATTTTAGTTCTTTCAATATTTTCAGCTTGCCTCTTCAATATTCGTTGCAATGACTTCTCGTCTCTCGTCGTTCTCTTATATTTTTTATGTTCATAAATTGATGTAATAAGAAAAGCGCATGGAAATGCGTTGCTTTGAATAATTTATGGCCCTTGGAGACAAAGCGATCAATGGGGAGAGACTCCAACTTGGATGCGTCATCCATGCAATTGCAATAAATTTTCATTTTCTGAATTGAATAGAAATGTTTGCTTGGATCAGCGAAAAGCACTAAAAAAGAAAATTGGGAATAAATTAAGTTTAATAGTTTTTAGAAAGAAATACAATTTAAGGAATTGGATGACTTTAATTCAGACTTTCTTAGGCATAAGAGAGCAGTGAAAGTCTCTGCCATTAACCGTATCGATATTTCAATCGAATAACCTTTAAAAAATTCGATTGGTATGCATGGTTATCGGTTATTCCGCATATTTCACCTGCAACTTTTTTAGTATGAAAAATTTCTACTTAAATATTGACTATTAAATTAGAGTCTCAGTCGCAGATTATAATAAAATTTTCTCGCTTCAACGATGGGATTCATTCATTTCTTTTCTATCACAGTCTTCCTGGATGGCTAGTCGAAAACATCAACAATAACAGGAAACATGAGCAGAAATGTCAGTTTGATGTCACACACAACAATTCCAATTCCACACCCCTAGCTACCCACTTGCCAACCCAAAGGAGTTCACAAATCTCCCCGAGAAGCTTAGCTCAGATGTCCCATCTTGGGATGGAACATGGCAGGCGTAACGAATGACAGCAGCAGCAGCAACAACAACAACAGCACAAATAGAAAAAATAGCAACAACAAAAAAAATGAGAAAGAAAAATAAATAAATTATAAAATTATTCAACATAATAACATGTCAGAAAAGGTTTTCGCCTAACCCCTCAAAGAACAAGAACAACATCGCTGTTAACATTCGTCCGAGAAGGGCGAAAACGCAAAATTATACATTTTTTGAGGTTATTTTTTACATTTTATTCACATTTCTCCCTCATTTTTTGTTTGTTTGTGGTAATCT
The DNA here is from genome assembly GCA_018150735.1 of Drosophila sp. 14030-0761.01. NCBI lineage: Eukaryota > Metazoa > Arthropoda > Insecta > Diptera > Drosophilidae > Drosophila > Drosophila sp. 14030-0761.01. The sequence continues at coordinate 5,275,740 of JAECWO010000099.1, forward strand.
TTCATATGGGATTTACAGTCCAGACACCCTTCAAATGTTTCCAACCTCTTGCAAAGGACTTGTGCACACTACCCTGAAGGGTATTTGAGATTTATTAGAGTCCCTTTCTATGTTGAGAAATTTTCAAGTTTTAAATAATTCTACGATAAATACATTTATAGTCATATTATTTAAGTTTTTAGTGAACAATTTTATTTAGTTTCCTGTAAACCTCCTTCATCGGATTACTATATTATATGTTACCTATACATTTAACTATATAATATAGCTTATAATGGTTAAATTGGACATGAACTAGTTTTTTACAGCTTTTTTCAAATCGAAAAACCTTTTACTAAGATTTACACAGTCAACACGCTTCGATTATTATTCGATAGTGAAGCTGGGCAACCCTAAAGTCGATAACCGATGTCAGATCAGAGGATACTGCAGGCGAATAAATAGTTTCGATTACAAAAACACTGCCAACTTAGTTTCGAAAAGTAGTGAAACGGAAACACCAAATCAAAAACGAAGTGAAATTTATTTTTGATAACATTTTAATATATATTCTATCTTGGTGAGAGAGATTAAAGCAGAGATACAATACTTAAATTTCTTCTACAAAGTTTTAAAAGCCAAGCAACTGTAAGGGTATACAAGATTCGTTAGACTTAAAAAGTCTCTGTGGCATTTTTTGGATATTTGTAAATTTTCTTTATATTTTTTCCCATTTTTTATGGGTTTTGTGATTATGTTTGGATGTGGACAGAGAGAGAGAAAGAGAGAGAGGGGAGTGGAGGAGGTTGAGGAGAGGGTGAAGCATGTGCCTGAGGTCACACACAAAGATATCCCTGAATAGCTTGTAATTTCCATGCATTTATTATGGAAACACTTTAAAAGTAAATTCCTGGATCTAAAACCTCAAGGGGATTTGGCCCTTTGAGTGACCTGTGTGTGCGTGAGTGTGATTGTGTGTGTGTGTGTGTGTGTGTAGAGTGTTAATGCTGGCCAAAATGGAATTTAAATCTATTTCGCATTACTTGGCATATGTGGAATTTTGGTCCACAAATAAAGTGTGAGCGGAGGTGAAATGTATGAATAGCATTCCTTGATGGCTCTGAATTTGACCCCCTTCAAGCCAAATTCATAGCAAAAATCATATTATGGTCTCCCCCTCACCTTTGCGGTAATCAAAAATCAAATTTTCTATGCCACATTACCGAAATGAAAATCGAATTGTGTTGACGGGGGGAAGGGGGGCTGGCCAATTGGAAATTCGATTTTACAATTCTTTTAGACTTTTCTGATATGCCGCCTCTCAATAAAAATTGCATTTTGTATATCGAGCCCTGGAGCACAATAAAAATGTTGGCTTTATTTGTTAACAAAATCTTTTTCGTTGATTACATTTCTAGAGGGCGGGGGGTGGTACAGGGGGAAGCTATCATACAAAAGAAACACATACATGTGGAAACTGTGGCCCATTCACAGGACCTTTTAAGTGGCTTGCCAGGAATTTACATAAAGTCAATCAATCATGGCATTTGCCTGGAACAGAAACACCATTTTGCATGTTGCCCAATAACTCATGGAGACAAGAGAACGAGAAAGAGAGAGAGCGAGAGAGAGAGAGGGAGAGCGAGTCTGGAGAGGTAAAGTCCTTGAGGGAGACACTTGTGCGATTTCATTAATATCAACTTGGTGGTTGGCTGCCCTTCTTGAGATTAGCATTTCGTCGCTCATACGCCCTGCTGATCCATATCAAGTTGTGAAGGCAAATCTACACTGTGCGAAATCTTACACTTTAAGCATATGAATGATAATCATAAAAGATCAAAACAGGAATTTTAAAAAATCAACGAAGTTAAATGAATTTAAAATACAAAATTACGTTATTAATTTTAACAATAAAGAATGAAAAGTCTTTGAGTCTTGTTAAGTATTTGTATGGAAATGCCTGATCTGCTTAAGTTGAGGACTTTTCTAAAAGGTTTCTCATCTAATTAGTTTCTCAGTGAAACTAATTCTCTTAATGGGGAATCTAATTTTTTAAAAACGAACGTCGAAATAGTTTGATTTGATTCTGTGTCGCAAACCTGAAATTCCATTCCTAAGCGGTTTCATAACGAATTAAATAAAATACAAAGGCAACTTAATTAAACCATAATTTTCACGAAATTTGTGTCGTTATCCAAAACGATTTCTATCGTCATGTAATCAAATAACCATTATCCAAAGCTTTTGAGTTCTTTAAACAAAAAAAGCATGACAGGAACAGGAGCTGTTAGCAATATAGTTAGGTATCCATTATGGTTCTCAACTTGTTTCGGTTTCGAAACGGTTTTTTACGGCAAACAGTTACACAATAAGAAACCTGTTCAACATTTGCCAGATTTTTCATTTTAAAAAACAAAATTCACTAAATCAAACCAGTATTTGATCGCTATTTGTTTCGCTTTCCAAACGGTTCATCAGACTTTGATGAGATTAAAGTGGGGTTTGCATCCAATAATGTTTTAACTTTGAATCTGAATTTATATGGTAACTTTACTAGTTTAAAGGGCAATTTGTTTCTCACTTTCGGCAATTCGGTTTTCACTTCATCTTTTACAAGTATCAAAATTTACAATCTCATAAAAGAATATGTGACACATTTTTTTTTAGCTCTGCTTGATTGATAAAATTCGTTAAAAATAAAAAATTCAGCTTAAAAAGTTACATATAGCTAAAAGAATTGCTTTAACAGCTAAATTTGGCATGTGTTTTATTTCGGTAAAAAAACTCTTCCATCGGTTTAAATATTGTTAAAAAATTTAGTTTGTATTCATGAAAAACAAATCTATGAAGTCAACTGAATTACTGTCATTTTCTATAATCAATTTATAAATTTCATTAATGGGATATAAATCTGGTATCACCCGACACTAAAGGAAACGATATGGCAAGAGGATCACAATAGGATTGCATTGGTAAACTTTTTATTGGACTCAAGCCTCTTTTTGCGTTACTGATATATGGATTTTTAGTCTTAGATTTACGGTCAGAAAGCGTTATGCTAGAGTTTTTCTTTAAAAATCCTAAAGAATTGCTTATTAATTCTTAGATTAAATTTCTTATTGCTAAAAGACGTTTTGCTTCCATCTTCTCTTATTCTAAGTGTGCCCATATCTCGATAACACGATCATACCCGGGCAGTGTGCCCATATATCACAAAGACTAGAGTTGCCCTATTAGGGCGTTGAGCGGTTACATTTGGAAATAGAGTGAACGTTCACATGGCACATAGAGTGAACGTTTACATTATGAATTTTTTCGGCAAGTGTATGTACATGAGCTTGCATAATAAACGATTTGGAGTCCAAGTCCGTGGCCCCTGTGTGCGTCCACGCTGAAGGGTGTCATGATGAATGATGCGTTCGTCCATTTTTGGCGGGGGCCAGTACTCGGGCGGGTATCCCGGCTACTTTCTCATTGTCCAGAGATGCCCGGATGAACGAATGCCCACAAGTTGCCATCATTTTTCATGCGTTTAAAAAAAAAACTAGAAGAGAAGTATCCGTTGGTCTGTTCAAATTTGATTTACTCACTTGATTACTTCAGACAGAGGCAGAGGCAGAGGCAGTGGCAGAGGCGGTGGAGGGGAGTGGCAGTGTCTACATAGTTCTTTGATTTGGCCCTTGGGCCACATTTCTTGTTCTTTTTTTTATGGTTTAGGTTTAGTTTTGGATCTATTGTCGAGTGGCGTGTAATTTGCGTAAAAATGTCATATTCATATATTCAAGTTGCTGTTGATGTTGATTGATGACCCAGGCGAGTTCAAATGCCACATGCCACACATTGATGTGGAAGGAACAGAAACCTCTTCAAATCACTTGCAAAACGAATGATCAAATGAAATGAAATTCTCTCAAGTTGAAAATGAAAGTAGCGGCTAAAAGGAAAATTCTGTCAGCAACAGAACAACAAACAACAACAAGAACAAGAACAACAAAAACTTTTGCTGTTCCCTACAAAAAAAAGTCAAGAGAAGAGAAAAGAAAAGAAAATGAAAGGAACAAAAAAAAGAGAAAACGCAACGTAATTTAAAATTTAGAAAAGCTCAGAAAATACCAAAAAAAAACGCCAAGTAAAACCAACTAAAGAAGGGGACAGGCAAAGGACATACGCCTGATTGGCACGCACAGGATTCACACACACTCGCACACACATCACATCAGATACACACACACACACACACACACACTCTCTACTACAAAGTCAAATATTTGACGTTCGAGCATTTTCTGTTTCAACTTTTCCTCTTTTCGTACTCTGTGTGTGTACCTTAATTGGGGTATATTAGGATAGATAATATCGTTCCAAAAAAAACCCCGAATTCCAAATCTCAAATCTTCAAATCCCAACTTGAAATATATCGCATATTTCTTTTCAAAAATACTCTTCCAAATTATCTAAAGATCCGAAAGGTAAGAGATCTTAAAGGTAACAATAGAATTTCGATCATATCGCACTTATTTATTCTTATAATTATATAAGAAAACATATGGGAAATAGATTAATAAACAAAAAAAAAAGTTTGATATAAATGGAAGAGCCAATTGTCTGAAAATCATAGGAATTGTTAAGTATAAGTTAAGTATATTAATAAATTCAGACATTGACAGGATTCTTTGAATGGGACTTCAGTTTTTTAGTAAAGAAAGATCTTCAAAAACTTCAGAAACTTTATGTTATATCTTCCCTTAATGGGGAATATTATTATTAAAATTTCAACTACAGGATATCAATAAATCGAGGCCCCAACTAAAGGTAGTTACTTTTTTTTTTAAGTCATTGAAAAGAAATAAAAAAGAAAAGAAAATTCAGAGTCCTTTTTCTTCCTTCCAGCAACAATGTAATGAAATTGACTTATATATCTATATACGAGTGTGTGTGTGTATGTGTGTGTGCGTGTGTGTGTGTGGGAGAGCTGTCTTATCTTTATCCTACCATTCTCCAATCCACTCCACTAGTGTGTGTATTCATGTCTGTGCTAATTTCTACGCATTTTCTTTTTCACATTTCGTTTTTCGTATTTGTGACTTTTTGATAAGAGACGAGTGTACGAGTAAGGAGGAAACATGTTGGGGGGGAGGTGGGGGGTGCTCACTCCCACATTCAACTTGATTTCGCGTGCATTCAAAAGGCATTTTGATTAGTCTGAAAGTACAGCGCGTGTCAGAATTTTCGAGGGTGGCAGCCATTTTGTTTTTTAATTTGAACTTTTGATTGGGGCATGGCATTTTATATTTTCTTTTATTTCCCCCCTCATTTTCTTCCTTCTTTCTCCCTTCATCTCTTTTGGTGAATTCTTTCAGTTCCCATCACCGAAATTGGAAATCGAATTAATTTATATGTATTTTCTGCGGGCAACTGTACTTTTTCATATTGATGGGTATTTTTAAAACAAGTTTTATTTATGATTAGAAAATCCAATTTTAGAAATCATATCTTTGCATACATTTTTGCTCTGGATATTGAAGTTTTATATATGCACCTTTATGAATGTGTGGGATATAAATATATATTGATTGATTTATTCACTTTGAACACATTGTTTTTTGGCCTATTAAGAATGAACAATTATGAGACAAAACCTCACTCTTCTCTTTCTCGATTTAAGAGAAGTTTTCGTAATAGAAGAATCGTTATCATCGTTTAATTTTGAATATTTATATTATGATTATTCATTTAAGTAATTATCATATTCGCATAATAGTCAAAGCCCTCTTTGAGGCAACTGTACTTGTTAAATTATATTGATATAATTATTACTTATTTAGTGTTGCTTCAATTGTCCATATATATTTCTTGGATTATATATAATTTAGTTTATTTTACTGTGGAATATCCGACTTCTTGTAGTTCCTTAAGTTAGCTTATGACAAATTGTAGCAACTGTACTTGCTTTCTTTCAATATTTTGCTATATATATTTACACTGATATCTGCTCTCATATTTAGAAATTTTACTCACATAGCTACTTGTAGCAACTGTACTTTTTATAAAACTTATTTGACTTTTCTACCTTCTTTTTCTTCAAGGCGAATCTGTATTTTACTCTCCTAAAATTCAACCTTATGCCATTCCCCAAACGCTTGACAAATATTTATCTAGTCCCTTTTTGCAAAGTTTACAATGTTTCCAATGGATATACAACAAAAAACAAAAAAAAAAAAACAAGAAAAACTGAGAAAAAAGTGGACTACATCTTCATCAGCATTGAAATTGAACTTGTTTTTCTTTCTTTCTTTCTGTTGTTGTATCTTTTTTATATGCAGAGGGCATATATTGACACACAAGACAAATAAACGGGCATACAAAAACCCAAACTCAAATCCAAAAGAGAAGAAGAAATGCTACCAAAAATTTTTGCAACTGTCTCTGGGTTTGGGTCTGAGGTTTTCTGCCCCAAGTTGAGTTCAGTTGCTCCTACGCTTGGTTGCACGTTGCTTGCCACTGATTGGACACATGTCGGCAGTGAAAAATCTCCAAAATACGTAGGTACAAAAAAAAAAAAACACAAAAAAAAGGAAAAGAAACACAAAATAAAAAATGTATAAAATAACAAATGGCACGTGCCTGCCTGCAAATGGGGGCGTGGCTGTTACATGTTGCGCTAATAATGAGACATTTATTTAAAGAAAACACAATTTTTGAATTTACTTCAAAATGGATAATGTGAAATAATAATCCCCCATAGCTATGAACGTGAGTCGTGAAAATTTAATACACATTTGTGAACTATACAATATTTCTATTTAAAATTAAACTAGTTCAATATACACCTTAATAGAATATTCATTACTATGTTTTTTAGAAGGTATTAAAGTATTTCCAAAAGGAAATAATTATAATTAAATCAGAACATTTACATGAATTTTGTAAATTATTTTTTAAAATTTCGAATTATCTTTTATGAGGTATAAATTGTAATTTCTGCAGTTCCAATTAAAACAAAAATTCTTTTCAAGTTCGAACTGTTTTATGCAAAAAAAGGACAAGCTAAAGTTAGGTTTCTTTTGTCCTGGTATCCCATCATATACAAACAATTTTAATCTCTTAGTCGAAAAATTACAAAAAATTCAAAAATGTTTAATTGAAGGTTTAATTCATTTTACCTTCGCCGAAAAACAGGTATTTTCTAGATTAGCCATAAAAACGAAAAGTACCGGAAACCGTATCGGTACCATACTGGCACCAGAACTTTGGAAAACTCCACTAAAATTTGTGTAAAATGTTTCATTTTATAAAACTTTTTAACTAAGTAATACATAAGACTGAAGTGGTGCTATTATTATTTTCGCAGCTGTATATATGTGGGTGCCAACTATCGATTCAATCAATTTAAACGTGATTCATCTTGACGTGAGTACAGTTTAAATTCGCGTCCCTCTGCCTTATAGAAATGAAATCTATCCACTAAGACATCAAGCTCCTGTACAAAGTCGAGTCAATTAAAGACTATGCTCTGAATGAGAAAGACAAAATATTCGTAAATTTTATAATTAATTGTACTAAATCTTCACGTAGGTTCTTTGGGAAATATATTATAACTAGTCTATTCACTTAAATTCAGTTGAGTTCATTGCATTATCTTTATCTCTCTGACACTGATATAGAGCAAATAGACATATTTTTTTTAACGATTTTCACAAATGTGCTGCGTATGGCAAAAAAGTGCCTAAAGACGAAGTTTCTTTGAAATTCCTCAAAAAATGAGGGACTAGCTTGCGTAGAAACAGACAGACGAACACTGACCGACCCTCTGCAGGGTGTTATGGTCAACTGGTTAATTACAAAATATTTTATACTAAGATTTAGAACTAGATCCACCGAAACGTCATAATTTTTCGACTAACAAAACTAACTATTGAATGGGATTATCTTATGTACACCAAATTACGCTGATGAACTTTTTAAATTTTGACAATGTCTTCGAACAATTGATTGGAAAGTTACTCAATGGATGAACTAGTTCCTTGCCCCTTACTCCCATGAATCATTAACCATTTTCCAAAAACTTGACACCATCAAATGATTCAGCTACGACGAGTCAAATATGATTGATGATCTCATAACCATCTACCCCACCTCCACTCCCACCCCTTTCCCAACCCCTGCTCCTTCCTACCCTCTTAACACTTGTTTAACCCTTTTGTGTGTGTGTCTCAGTCTCTTCCTTCCTTTCTCTTTCTCTCTCTCTCTCTCTTTGCTGCTTAAAGTTCATTAAGAACTTTTTTTTCTCCACCAGAGGAAAGAGGAGAGGAGTAGAGGAGTAGGGGATGGGGGGATGGTCGCATGACATACAGGAAACTCCTTTCATTACCATGGGGTTGCAAAAAGTTTTTGCCCAGCATTGAAAGCATTTTCCTGTATGGTAAAAGATAAATAGAAGTTTGCAAAGTGCTTCAGACAGGTTAATGACCAAAACTATACATACCCCTCCATTCCCCCTTTCCCCTAACCATTCCTTCCCACCATCATTGTGCCTATGTATATACAGAACAGTTTTGCATTCAAACGAGCTGCAACCCTCGGTTCCCATTTATATTTTGCTAAGGGTTGTCGTCATGACAAACGAAAATCTAATTTACAACATGCAACTGCCTTGTCTTTCCACCCAGAGAGAAAGTGGGAGAAAGTTTGGGGTGGAGAGGAGAGACGAGACGCCTGTTGAGGATTAATTACGCTCTGCGCAGTTAATGAATGCCCTTTTTTTGGGTTTTTCGGTTTGTGTGCGTGGGCCGTAGGGGTGGGGGGCGTCAAGGGGTTAATGTTCTATTGTGTTTCAGCTCAAATTACCAAAAATGAAAGTTTTCCTCGCGCAGCAAATGATGAAGCATGACAAAAATTCATGCATTTCGTTTGATTTTTCATAGAGAACTTTTTCATTAGCCCATGATCTGGCAATTCGAATGATGAAAATTATACATGATTGATTTCGTATATTAATTTCTTTTAACCAAAACCGAAATACTATAGTATATGAAAATTATGTAGTTGACAGAAGGGAAAGGGAAAATTGCATGAAACATGATATATCAGATTATGTGATCGATGAAAAAAGGGTCAAATCGCCATCATTTGCCAATCATTTTTCTTTTCACACACATATTTGATATTTTTCGAACTGTTTGCTACATATATGAAATGTATGTACTTATTATTTATATTTTCCATAGTTTATAATTAATGTTAAATCTATTCTTTGCTTAAAAAGAAAAATGCAGATTTAAGATGAGTTTACAACATGATAGAACCGATCTTAGTCAATCTTATAATACCCTAGCAGGGGGGTAAAATAAAATTGGTCACATGTTTGTATGCATTTCCGACTCCATAATGCATTTCTAACGAAATAAAAAAGGTTGCTTCAGGGTACAAAAAGATGGCCAAATGAAAAACAAAACTTTTCGGAATCTATTTTTATAAAGTTTTCAGATGAATTGCATATAAGTGATTGATAATTCCATGTTAAAAACTTATCAAAAACATTTCAAAATTTTCTAAAATATATTGTCACAATTTTCAGATTTTTGTTGATTTCGAAATCGAAAAAAACAGCTGGCAAAATTTTGTATAAAATATAAAAAAAAAATTGTTAACCAAATAACTTTTTTTTAGTTTTCTTTATTTGTAAATATTTGTTTATTTAATGAATTTTATTTTTCCGAATTGTCACAAACAGTTGTAAATGTTTTTTTTATTAATTGTTGGCTTGGCTCTATTAACTGTGTAGCATTAGCAAAGAAATATGGTTCAATTGTTTATAAAAAAAATTATTGTAACAATTCCTATTGTAATTCCTATCAATTCAAAGATTGTTCTTGGCTTCATAGATTGTGAACGTTAAAAAAAGTTGATGTCCTTTGAAAGAACATGATCGAAAAGAGTTTTGAGTAGTGGCAGTGAGAGCAGTGAAAAGAGTTAAGCAAATTTGACTTAATCTGATTTGTAATGAGTTTTTTTTCCATACCAAACTAAATTTTAGCTTTTTGCAATAAAGCGTACTATAATTTTTTAAAAATTTCTAAATTGCAATGACGAACATTCTCCCTACACTACTAGAAATACCTAGCACCATTAAGAATACTTTGTTTGTGTTTTCTGCATTGATCCCAATGGCATTATCCTAGACTTTGGTGAGCTCAAACAAATCTGCTGGCATAAAAGGATGATTGAAAGCGGCTAAAGTGCATTTTTCAACAACTTAACTCGTATATTGTATATGAAAATTCATTTGTAGAGTAGTGAGCAGTAATTTTCAGTAATCATTTTAGATTCTTTAACAATGATATTTAATGGGCCTATCTTTAAAACTCAAACTTTAAATTGCACACTTCTTCTAACGAAATGAAGAGACAATTGCATTAAAGGTTTCTCTGCCCATAATGTCTAATTGGCCAAAGCTGAAAATATATTTTCTTATTTGACTTATCCCACATACATATGTATGTACATATAAAAGTAGTATAAATCCCCTAAGAGTTATAATGATGCGCTTTGCAAAATATCATAAATATCAATATAGAGAGAGAAGTGTTTTATTTGGTTGTTGATGTTGTGTGTTTTTTTTTTTTTTGTCATTTGGCATTAAATTTTATTGATATAAATTTTATTTTAATGGTCACATTTCAGCAGCCTATCCCGAGCCGGAGTAGGATAACATGAATGTCCTATTTAAAGGATTAACTATGGTGAATTATGAGCGCCACATAATACGATATATGGTTCTATTTTGTGAATTTGTTTCGTTTTTTCTTTTTTTTTTGAGTTAATTTTATTTTTATCGTCCGAGGACGTTAGAAAAAGGACGCGCCTGGTTTTTTTAATGGTGATTTATAGAGAACGAGTGGAAAAGTGCGAGAGTGAGAGTGTGAGAGTGTAGGCTTAGTTTTTTATGGCCACATCAAAATTGACAAATGGCTAGAAGAGAATTGGCCATTTAGAGTTGCCAGAATCGAAATCGAGGGACTAACGTGTTACATATTAATTGCCCATTATTTATGGAGACAATTTTCGGAATGTTTTCGATTTGATTTTGAGTTTCCATTTGCAATTTCAAAGCTCATTGGTTTCCTCCCAATGGAATTGAAGTTCCTTTTTCCATGTGCGTAGTCTGGATAAATGGATTACTGGCTTTTAAAAACTACATTTACTCTTAAAAAACTAAATTAAGAAATGATTTTAATTTAATATTCCAAATTTATATAATTTTCCTGTTGCTTTTTGAAGAATATGGCTAGAAGCTAAATAAGAGAAGCTAAATTAAAGAAGCTAAATTAGAGAAGCTAAATTAAAGAAGCTAAATTAGAGACAGCTAATGAGCTCTGATCTATTGGCCAAATATTTCGTATGTGGTAAAAATTATTGAATTGAAAACCTTGAATATTCCAACTGACTGTCAATTATTTCTGTAACCCTCAGTTAGTGGCCCTGTTCCACAAATTGTTGCTCTAATCCCCATTCAATCAGTCATTTCCTTTTTCTCGACAGCTTTTCTCAACGCGTTTCAAGTTTTTATCTGCCACTTGTCAAAAAATCTATTAGATTTTCTTTTGCCAGCCTACCTCGATGGCAGACTGAGTGGCCTTCCATCCCCATCCACTGCATCCTCAATTCAATCCGAGTGGAATCCTCATTCATGCACGTCGCCTGCATTTGTAAGTTTGCACATTTGTTTCCCTTTTTTGCTTCCTCTCTCTCTCTCTCTGAATCTCTCTTGCTATCTCAGAGTCCTTCTCTACATATTTACAATTAATATTCAAGCAACCTTTTCCAGTGACCATCCGCACACTCCGCTCCATAGCTCTCCTCTCCTATCTCTATCTCCTGAGTAGTTTTTCTACTTCACGCCCCGCCATTTGATGGGGTGCGAATTGGATATATAAGTATATACGTTTCTTTCTTCTTTGGGGTGCGTTGCGAAATGCGAGATGTGGGATATAGAATGTGTATCCAGGCAGGGGAATGGCATAAGGACATAGCCGCATTAAGTGTAGACATTATTCATTTTTGATGATGAATTTCCATGTCTCGCATGTCTAGGGTTTTTGCTCCTCTTTCTCTCCTTTGGACTCTGTCTGTGTCCAGTAATAAGTAATAAGTGCAAAAAGAGAGAAAGAGAAAAGGAGAAAATGCGAAAGGCGTGGGCCAGGGGGCCTGGGCAGGGCAACAGGCAGGGGGGCAGTCACATGAAAAACTTTTAGTTGTGTTGCTGTTTGGCATACAAATGAGTTAAAGTTTCTTTGTATGGGGATTTTCTTTCCTCCTCCAATGAAATCCAATGAAATTGTTACTTTTATTAAGGGTTTTCCCTCAAGTTCTCCAAATGGAACAAAAGCGTAAAGTAATAAAGCACAAAAAAAAGCGCCACTAATTCTTCATATACGGGGCTTCTTATCGACCAATTTGATCAGATGGATCGTCTCTCCAAGTAGAATTAAGACAAGATTTACATCGAACAATTTTTGCTTTGGAATTCTGTTATATCAGAAGGTTTTTAAAGGAAAAGGGAAGATCTTTATAAAATTTGTAATGGTTTTGAATTTCTTTTAGTTCGCTCTAGGAATTATGAAGTCCAGAAAACTTAAGTTTTTCGTCCATTAATTTCTTCGTTTGTTTTAAGCTTGTAGTCTAATAAAAAAGTTACAGATCAAAACGGAATTGTCCAAATCTAATTGATCTTTTCCGCAATATGTCCGTCTGTCTGTCTAGTACTATGCAAACTAGTCCCATAGTTTTAGAGCTATGTCTTTCAAAGTTCGTATATAAGGTTTTCTATACCCCAGAAAGCACATATATTTCATTTATAATTCTGGAATTAGATGATAGAATGAATTTTAATTTTCTTATGAATGACATTTTAAAAGAACGGAATTAAAAATATTGTTTAAGAAGATTGTAGATTCATCCTAAGTGTCTGTACCACATATGTTTTAGTGCAACGTTTCGGTCCTAATTTTTGGATTAGCGACTTCAGCTCAAAATATAAAAATTTCTTATTCAAATTTTTATATCAATCTGTTACTTAAATTTTGATCCGATTTTAAATTTAGTTTAAATGCAGTTAACTATTGGTTAAAGCATGATTATAATCAATAAGAAAAGTGAAATTCATCTAAAAGAAATTAGTTCAGCTAAAGTATTTCAGCTAGAGCATAGTTCCAAAAGAATTTGAGTCGAGTAATTATAAATATAAAATCAATAAAGTAAGTAAGTCGCCGGGCCGACTTGGATATACCATGCATTACGTGAAGAGATATATATTAAATTTCTTTTAAATGCTATCTCGCTCACTATTATGTGGAAACGAGCACTTTAGCGCCCCCCTACCAAATCGGTGACTTCTATCACATGCTATCTCGCTCTTTTTTGCGTGCATCTGCCTTGCACCGCTATGAGTGAAAAACATTTCTATGTATAACTCGGCCATTTCTATTCCGATTCTTGTGATATTTGGTGGAATGATAGATATACGTGACATGTATTAGTGTGCCAAATTAAATTACGATACGATAAATATTTCCGGTGAAAATCGAATTTTTCGAATTTCGGGGGCGGAAGGGGGCGTGGCAAAAATTTGAAACAAACTTGGTCTGCGTGCATACTGCACGCATCTAATGTCCAAATATGATAGCTCTATCTTTTATAGTTCCCGAGATATGGAGGCTCAAAATATTGTTTTTCAAATAGCGGGGGCGGAAGGGGGCGGGGCGAAAAAAAAAATAAACTCGATCTGCCTGCAGAGCAAACGGGTCTACATGCCAAGTTTGATAGCTCTAGCTCTTATAGTCTCCGAGATCTCGATGATCCTACAGACGGACAGTCGGACAGACGGACAGACAGACGGACATGTCTCAATCGACTCGGCTATTGATACTGATCAAGAATATATATACTTTATAGGGTCGGAAAAGCTTCCTTCTCCCTGTTACATACATTTTGGCGACTTTAATATACCATTTCATTCTATGAATGCATGGTATAAAAATTTGTCTAGATGAAACAAATTTCACTGCAATTTTTGTTCATTTACGAAAAATTCCTCTAAATTTTATGGATTTTCCATAGTCATCTTTTTGTAATCTGTAAAACCAACAACAAATCCCAGGATGACAATTTTTTTTCTTCTCTTTTTCGGTTGCAAATTCCATGTGTTTTATCCTGTTAGATCGAATCATAAATCTCGGTTTTTTTTTTTGCGTAATGTTTGTTTTTATGCGTTTTCAATGCCAATTTCGAAGACAAAAAAGAAAAAATAATAGAAAAGCAATTTCCATTTCAACAAACATACAGACAATTCCCCAATAGCAGCAAGCAGCAGCAGCAGGAGGAACAGCAGCGATTTGACCATTAAAATTATACCCACAGGACAATGGGCATAAAAAAGAGAAAGAGAGCAGCAAACGGCAATTTGGAAGGAGCTTGAATATGAAAACGTTTTTGGCTGAAACAAAGTGCAAGGACAAACAATGTCCTGCCAAAAGGCTCTCTCTGTGTGTGTGTGTGTGTGTGTGTCTCTGAGGCCAGGCGAAAAGAGTTTTTGGGGTCACATTTGTGTCTTCTCGTTAACTTCTGTTGGCTCAGCTGAGCGAGAGGGCGATAGGAGGCGCGGGGGAGGTGGAATGAAATGGGGTTGTGTTTTTTTTTTCGGGGGGTGGGGGGTGACAGTGGTTAGGTGGAACTTGCTTACGTGTTGGCTGGTCATATTTTAGAAACTAATGTGACATTTCGATTATTCGATTGGATTTAATGTGTTTTATGAGTTTTACACGACCATTGCCTCTGTCTATGTGTGTGTGTGCGTATCTTTCTGTGTGTGTGAATGAATGTGATGACATTTCAGGGAGGCGGGGGAAGAGGACAATAATCGCCATGGCAATGGAAATGAAATTGCTTGATTCTTAGATAAATTTACGGGGCGTGTGCTATCTCATAAGAACTTCGATGACATTATTGCATTGCCTACTTTTAGGCTATAACATTTTGAAAAAGTGCAAAATTCTAGAAACATTTATTTTACAGTTTTTTTTTGGTTTTGCTGCTGAAATAAGCCAAGCAGCGTCTCATTAAGTTATGCAAAAAAGGTTTAAGTGGAATCCCATAGATTTTTTTATGAAATCGAAGCATTAATAAACCTTTCGTAATTTTTTTATTCCCTTTGTGTCGTTGAATTACTCTTGATTGGGTAAATCCTCAACGCTTTATAGCAATTCCCGACATACATCAGTAATCCAGATAAAATAGTCATCTGTTCGTCAGGTCAAATTGTTTGTTCTCAGAGAAAAATTCCCTTAAAACTAGGGATTGTTCGGACTTATCCATAAATGACCTATGCCAAATGGTATTGAAGGTTAACTAACAAAAGGAATGCAATTTAAATGCGTTTCATCAGAAGAAAAAATACCGAATTTCACACAGGATTTCAACATATCCAAATATCAGATAAAACGGTAAATCGCACCTTCTAAAGTTTCACCAGTAAGACGAAATAAGTCAGCAGGATAATTTACCTGGACGGGAGCTTGTTGATAACCTTTAAAATGTCCTCCATATGGATCAGTTGTGGTACCCAACGATTGTCCCCCTTATGCTTTGGAGAGAGTTGTGAGCTAATAGGAAAACTCCCAATCTTAATGCCCTATCTTAAAGTTTTCTAAAAAATTATACATAAACAGATTTTGTTCTCCGTTCTATCAGTCTTAAATCTGCTCTGTAACCCTATAAATATATACTCTAGAATCGATCGATCCTAAATGGATTATTTTTAGCGATGTTTCGACAAATGATCAAAGAGGGATATCGAAAAATCATCATCATAAATCTGATATATCTCTTAGATCCACCAATCAAGAGCAACTGCAATCAACTTTTGTGCCATGAGTTGTAGTAGACGGGGAAATGTTTTCATTTGGCAAAGGTTTTCCCTTAGTTCATAATATTCGTGTAATATATTTGCCATTGATTGCCAAATTGTGTAAAATATAATCATTTATTTATGATTTTTCTTTGAGATAAGCAGGGGAGTGGGGAACCCTGCTTTTCCTTAGCTCATATTTTCCATGTTTTTTTTTTGTGCAACTCAATTTTCAGTTCATTACTTTTCATAATTTTGGTTGACGTGTCCGTGTGTGTGTAGGTGGCTTTTCATTTTCCACAAAGTCTGCCACGCCTACGCCTCCCCCTCCACACACACACACACACAAAGAGAGAGCCAACTGTTCAAAAATCCCACGCACAACATGGGCGGTGGGGTGACTCCAAAATGAAGAGAAACCATTTCAGTTTTCAGTTTTTTTGGGGGTTGCTTTTTAGCTCCTTAGGCCGGCCAAATCTAATTGGGCCAAAGTGAGCCATGTTTCACATTTTTGCCCTCTAAAATGTATGGCAAATGGACAAAAAGAAAACCTGACAAAACCGAAAACGTGCTATTTAAATTGTGAAAATCCGCTTACTTATTTGTTGGGGAGTTTTTTTTTTCTTCTCCATTTTATATAAACGGGAATTGAGAATTTTCTTCAAATTGTTGTTTTAAGCCTAAAAGCTACTTAAAGAAAAGCTGCTATAAATGTAAGATGAGGCCGAATTGAATAGATGGAGAGGGAAAAAAGAAAATCTTATTGAAATGTATTTTAGTTTCCGCAAAATTTATGTATTCAACATTTTTTCCTCTCATACTCAAGTTGAATCCAAACAAAAATCGATAATATGCAAATATTTTTATTTTGCCTTGGCAAAATCCTCCCCTTTATCCTCCACCTACACACACACACACACACACACACTCACACTCACACTCATATGGAAACACACACGAGCGTAAAACAAACATAAATGCTCATCGCTCGTCGCTCCTCACGACTCACACACATAAACTAAATAACTAAATACGCATTAGCATCCTGTCGGATTTTCCTTTATTATTGCGGACCGCCGCAAATGCAGGATGAAACGATGTGTGGCATGGAACCAAAACTACATGGAAGAAGTGGTCCAAGGGCAGACGAAAGAAATAAAACTCACCCACCCACTCACACACAAGTTCAGAGAAAGAAAGGGAGGCCCTACAGTGGTGTGAAATATATGAGAAAAATTTGCAATGCCTCTTTGTACTTTCATTTGCATCTACTGTAAGTAAATTTTTATTTCTTGTCAGTCATGAAACCAGTTTTGGTAAGCATCACCCAAAAATCATTTGCATACATTTAAAAACATCTGTGAGACTTCATTATTTGAATTATTGTTCCACTTTGCAACACTAAATTTTTATCAATCTCACAACACTTAAGACCTATGAATTTATCTTCCAACACTGTGCAAGTTTTGGTAGGAAAGTATAAAAAGAAGCGCCAGAAACTTTCACATTCATTCGAGCAACCAGCTCGATTGGGGAAACATCTTCGATTTCTCTCCTATTTTTTTCCTAATTTAATTATTTTTTATTTTCCTTTAAAATTCGTTTAATGATTCTCTTATTTTTGTATAAATTTATTTTTAATAAAATATTCACTTGGGCAGCGCGATAGTCAAAGGGTGTTTTTCCTGACTTGTCAGAGATTCGTTTTAGTTTATTTCCTTATTTAATTGGTTTTCTATTCACTTACATATATACATATATTCTCGATTATCACTCCCAGTCCATGAGTTCGACTAGCTCTCCCACTTTTACTTCATTTAATACTTGACTTATTTTTGTATAAATACATTTACTTGGGCGATGCTAAAGCCATAGCGTGCTCCTCCTGAACTGTCAGCGATCCGATTTGGTCTTTTATTCACTTACGTATTCGGTTGTTCATTGGTTCAGGAAAAATTCAAATTATCGATGCTTCGATTGAGTGCGAGATATACGATGCCTTTTCACTTACATATGTCCTCGATTATCACTCCCAGTCCATGGGTTCGACTAGCCCTCTCATCTTTACTTAATTTAATGATTCTCTTATTTTTGTATAAATTTATTTTTAAAAAAATATTCACTTGGGCAGTGCGATAGTCATAAAGTGTTTTTCCTGATTGGTCAGAGATTCGATCTTGTGCTTATTTCCTTATTTAACTGGGTTCTTTTAACTTACATGTCCTCGATTATCACTCCCAGTCCATGAGTTCGACTAGCTCTCCAATTTTTACTTTATTTAATACTTGACTTATTTTTGTATAAATACATTTACTTGGGCGATGCGAAAGCCATAGCGTGCTTCTCCTGAACTGTCAGCGATCCGATTTGGTCTTCTTTCCACTTACGTACTCGGTTGTTCATTGGTTCAAGAAATATTCAAATTATCGATGCTTCGATTGAGTGCGAGATATACTTCCTCAGGTCATTCGAGCAACCAGCTCGATTGGGGAAACATATTCGATTTCTCTCCTATTTTTTTCCTAATTTAATTATTTTTTATTTTCCTTTAAAATTCGTTTAATGATTGTCTTATTTTTGTATAAATTTATTTTTAATAAAATATTCACTTGGGCAGCGCGATAGTCAAAGGGTGTTTTTCCTGACTTGTCAGAGATTCGTTCTGTATCTTTAGTTTATTTCCTTATTTAATTGGTTTTCTATTCACTTGCATATATACATATGTCCTCGATTATCACTCCCAGTCCATGAGTTCGACGAGCTCTTCCACTTTTACTTCATTTAGTAATTGTCTTATTTTTGTATAAATTTATTTTTAAAAAACATTTACTTGGACGTCGCGAGAGTCATAAAGTCTTTCTCCTGATTGGTCAGAGATTCGATCTTGTGCTTATTTCCTTATTTAACTGGGTTCTTTTAACTTACATGTCCTCGATTATCACTCCCAGTCCATGAGTTCGACTAGCTCTCCCACTTTTACTTCATTTAATACTTGACTTATTTTTGTATAAATACATTTACTTGGGCGATGCTAAAGCCATAGCGTGCTCCTCCTGAACTGTCAGCGATCCGATTTGGTCTTTTATTCACTTACGTATTCGGTTGTTCATTGGTTCAGGAAAAATTCAAATTATCGATGCTTCGATTGAGTGCGAGATATACGATGCCTTTTCACTTACATATGTCCTCGATTATCACTCCCAGTCCATGGGTTCGACTAGCCCTCTCATCTTTACTTAATTTAATGATTCTCTTATTTTTGTATAAATTTATTTTTAAAAAAATATTCACTTGGGCAGTGCGATAGTCATAAAGTGTTTTTCCTGATTGGTCAGAGATTCGATCTTGTGCTTATTTCCTTATTTAACTGGGTTCTTTTAACTTACATGTCCTCGATTATCACTCCCAGTCCATGAGTTCGACTAGCTCTCCAATTTTTACTTTATTTAATACTTGACTTATTTTTGTAAAAATATATTTACTTGGGCGATGCTAAAGCCATAGCGTGCTCCTCCTGAACTGTCAGCGATCCGATTTGGTCTTTTATTCACTTATGTATTCGGTTGTTCATTGGTTCAAGAAATATTCAAATTAACGATGATTTCTATAGGCGTCCGACTCGAATGAATCTGATATACATATGAAATTTCTGCAGTATACAAGACTTCATTCAAAATTTCAGCACTGTAGTTGTAGCAGTCTAGGAGGAGAAGCTGTTGATCCAGACGGACAGAAAATTTTTTTTCGTTGGTTCTTAGTCAACTAATATGTATAAGTATAAATCTGGTAACACCGTAATGATAAAAACTAGCAAACGGAAAATCATTTTATTTTTTGTTATCTTTATTTTCTTGTTTAAATCGTTGAAAGTTCAAAGTAGATTTTATTTTTTTTAATTTGCTGTTTTTATTGAATACTATAAAATGTGATTTTGAAAAATAATTCTGCAATTTAAATTGGTGGGGAAACGAGATGCTATTAGAGAGGAGTTGATAGCCGATTGGTCAGTTATCGAAAAGGTCGTTAACGATACAAATTTACGTTATTGTCATTATCACGTGGAAATTCTGTAAATTTGTTCACATAATTTTAGTCTTAAATTTTCTACAATGTTTTTCTTGGTTTTCATCCCACTGTTGTTCCACAAATATTCTAACAGTTTCCGAATGGCAACACAGGGAAAATTCAAACGAAACGTGTGTATGCAGAGTGTGCGTCTGAAGGCATTATTAATAGAAGAATGTTGGCACACACACACAGACTCCCACACTCAGGCAGAGCCACTCATACATATGCACGCGAAAAGGATATAAAAGCAATAAGGACATTCATCTTCATAATTATGGGCAGACGAAAGAGAGAGAACGCTAAGCTAAGAAATTCAAATGAATTGGGGGAAAGTTTTGCATATGCCAACCACTTCTCTTTGCCTCCTTCTCCTTCCCGTTCTCCCTCCATTCCATATTTATGGAAATGGCAGCTAAACTTGGACACTGGTCACCCTAATGAATGTTGGTTTGGAAATGCAATCAAATGGAAATATGTATACGCAAAAACCAGCAAGCCGTGGGCCACACGCTTCACTGAATATC
The DNA here is from genome assembly GCA_018150735.1 of Drosophila sp. 14030-0761.01. Taxonomy (NCBI): domain Eukaryota; kingdom Metazoa; phylum Arthropoda; class Insecta; order Diptera; family Drosophilidae; genus Drosophila; species Drosophila sp. 14030-0761.01. Next base: position 5,296,215 of record JAECWO010000099.1, read on the forward strand.
CAGTGCTTCGACCAGGACTTCTCTCACTAATTACGCAGAAAGCATGTTCCTGAATTTCATTTTTTCCTCTCGGTTTTTCTCGTTGCAATTTAAATGATGCGAGGGTGTTGGCTGTGCAATCTTCAAAGAACAGTCCCCCGGACGCACGATGGCCGTTCGAATTAATTCTAATCCCAAACACGTTCCAATAGAGAGATGGGAAAGGGGCTGATGTCCAGCTGGTGGAGGGTTGCCGATCATTAGCGTGATTTCTTTACGTCTGACAGGGCGAAGAAACTGGGAATTCAAGGTTGAGAAAATCGTCTACAAACTGCTGCGATTTATGTCGTGTAAATTGTTTTTCAGAAGCCAAATTTCTCCGTTTTTATACCCTTGCAGAGGGTATTATAAAATTGGTCAGATGTTCGTAACGCAGAGAAGGAATCGTTTCCGACCCCATAAAGTATATATATGCTTGATCAGCAAGAGAAGACGAGTTGATATAGCCATGTCCGTCTTCTACTATACGAACTCGTCCCACAGTTTTAGAGCTATGGTTTTCAAAGTTGGTATATAAGCTTTTCTACACCCCAGAAAGCACATCTGAGATTTTCAAAAAGATCGGACCACTATATCATATAGCTGCCATACAAATACAAACAATTAAATTAAATTAAATATATTTCTAATTAAATATTAAACAACTACAAACTTCGGCATAGCTTCTTTGATATTTTTGATATTGCTAAGTAGTGGAGTGAATAAAATTGAAGTCGTAGTGTTCGAAAAGAAACCACTTTCTGGCCATTCTTGGGGCTGTTTCGCAAGATGGCTCATAAACTAATATGCCCAATTCTTTATTGATTCACTTCATATCTGACTAAAGTAATGGTCTATCAAGTTTGAGGAGTTGCGTATTAAGACAGGAAGTTCGCAGCCTTTATTGAGCACTGCAGCCTGCAAACGTTGGACACTTTGGAAAAACATGCTATTGCTTTTGTAAAAGAAATAAAACAAGTTGCATAAATTATAGTAACTAATAGAGCATCTGTTCAATAAGAATTAAAATGTACGGAAACAATTGGATAATCGGGAGAAGCATTGTTCAAGTAAATGTTATTAAAAATGAAGTAAAAAAGGATATATATGCATCAGGTGAAAATTCTTGCAAATGCTATCTTGCTCACTCTTATGTGGACAAGAGCACTTTAACGCCCCCCGACCAAATCGGTGATTTCCAGCATATGCTATCTCGCTCATTTTAGTGTGCATCTGCCTTGCACCGCTTTGAGGGAAAAACGTTTCTATTAAGGAAAACTTAATACAGAGCTTGTAGCTTGTGAAAAGAAGAGCAATTAAATATGAAAATAAACACAGGATAAAGATCGAGACTCTGGCAATTCAGGAGAAGCAAGCTTTGGCATGGTACAAAAATATATTTTTAAAAATAAATAAAGAGCACGAAAATTAAAGGAAAATATTAGTTAGGTAAAAATGGGAGAGAGCTTGAAGATGTTTTCCCAGGCGAGCTGGAAGTTTTTTTTGCTTTACTCTACAGCTTCCTACCAACACTTGCACAGTGTTGAAAACTAAATTTTATCAAGCAGTGTTGCGAAATAAAGTAAGGTGAAAAGGTGATGTAAGGTTTTCAAAACGCCATAGATGCCTTCAGTTTAATATTGATGTTATTCGCTTTTACTCCAATTTTACCTAATTTAATCTTATTATTTTCTTTTTTTTTAAATTGGTTCACCATTTTTAACTTTTATCGCCTCAGAGAAGGGTTTGACTATCCCATCATTTGATTTCGTTTCGGCTTCAAATACTTTTCTCTTTCTCTTCTTTATTTTCCTTGCTTGAATATTTTATATTATTGGAATTATTTTTGTTAATTTTCTTGAATCTCAATTTTATTTCTAGTCTTCATTCTTCTGCATTCTTTGCCAAGTTTCTCTTGTCTTCTTCGCTGTAAAGTTAACATAGTAAATCTTAGTAGAGAATCATAATTAACAGCATATTATTTTCATTTAAACTGCACCATGTTCTTGTTATATATGTATTCTTGGAATTTTGTGGAAAATCATGCATCTACCCTCGCAGCTTGTTTTCAAAAGCAATTAAAGCGACCGATTCGTGCGCCTGGCGGGCATCATGCAAATTTATTAAAGTGTGAAATATTGCAAATGCATTCACGGCATTGCCTAGAGAGAGGGCTCCCAGTGGTGGGTCCGACCAGACAAGACCAATAAATTAACACTCTATTTTACTATATTTTACTAAAGTTTTTTTTTTTTGCTTTGTTAATGTTTGCATGCAAACTGAAGAAATGGAAATAAGCTATGCATAAAATATATTTCATTTCATGGCATGAAATGTTTGCAGAATTCAGGGAAATAATACAATAAAATATACTAGAAACAATTTCTTTTGTTGTAGTGGAAAGAGGTGGATCCAAGGCGATGCACAGTGGTCGATTTGGTTTCATTTGGTACACAAAAATTTAATAAGTTGTTGCGCCGATTTGAAAACATCATGCACCAAGTGAAAGAGCTACTTTAAATGCATCTCGCTCACTCTTATTAACGCACGAGCACTTTGGCGCACCTATCGACCAACTGTCCCCTTTCGTTACTCCCTGTAAAAAACGTTTCAACGTATATCTCTGCTATTTTTCTTCCGATTCGAAGGCTTTACTAAGGTATTAGATAATAAGATACATTCACTTCAAGTTTCAAACTCCTTAGCAAAAATGCATGTCTTGAAAATGAAAAAAGGATTCCTAGACAATTTGACTATTGGTCGAATATTCAAACGATTCTTCAGATTGTATAAAAATTGTAGTGGCTTTTTTATGTAGGACATTTGATATTGTCTTTTGTGTTTCTCAAGCTAAACAGTGATGAGTTTTAAAGAAGATGGAAGAAGTCTTGCGCCACTGTTCCACACACAATGAAGGTCACGCATGGAGCTTGAAAAGTAAAGAAGTGAAGAATAAAAACTGCTTAAAAGAATTCCAGGAAAAATGCTTTCCATGAGGGAATTCCTTTGCCAGAAATTTCTCAGAAATTCAATTTAGTTTTCAATTTTACAGGGTATTCGAAAGTTCGTTCCCTAACCATCTTTCTATTGAGATATTCTTCTACTTAAATCCAATTGCTCTTAGCCGTTAATCTGCAACGTAAATCTGTAAAACCGGCAATAAGTTCCAGCATTATGCAAAATAGCTGACAACTCTTCTCATCTGAGGCTATATCATTAACCATAAGCAGATATCGTTGGCCACGCCCCTCTATCCTTTCGTAGTTATTGTAACGAAAGCTCACGCAATGCCTAACTAGACCAACCGATTAAATTATCTACCTTAAAACATGTTATTATCTTCACCATAATCACATGTTTTACTTGCTTCTAATTTAATAGCATAAAATTTATTTATATATTAACTGGCAGGGGGAGGAAGAGAGGGGAAAAAACACAACAACAAATTCGATTTTAATGTGTTTATTAACGAATAGGATTAAGTCTGAACTACCTCATTCCATGGCAACTCTTGGGATTTGCATGCTTTTGGCCCATAATCGTCCAGTTGAGTGATCTCTCTGTGTCTAACCCAAGAGAAGTGCAAATTTGAAACATGTTCTTCGCCTGTTTTCCATATAAATAATAATCTGTTCGATTTGCATGTTAAACTTAAATTTACCTGACAATCCATTAAAAATTAACATTATTAACAACAACAAGCAACATTATTTTTCCATTTTCCATTTTATATCTTATTTTCAGAGAGAGCGAGATAGAGAGAGAGAGAGAGGAGGAGGAAAAATCATCAACCTGGGCGGTCTAATGACATGTTCCTGGGGAAATTTTTCCATTGTCTTGGACCCTTTGCCAAATGCATGTCAAGCGTCTATTCTATAGAGAATTTATGTAAACTGCTAATTGAAGCCGCCAAAAAATCGTTGCCACATTTTCATACAGAAGCTAAAATCTAGGCAAAATAAGTCACTGTTTAATATATTCGTATCTAACAATACGAACATGCCATAACCAAAATATCATATTTAGAAAAATTGTTGGTGTTGTTAATTAAATTTCGGGAAATGAGACACTATAAAAACACATTGTTTTTGCCCGAGAATATTCTTTCACAGTTACTTCCTTATTTTATATTTAATAGACTTATTGTAAGTAGGTCTGCTTGAGTGTCACATGAAATCTTTCTTAATGAAACTTTTCATCTTTATCTTTTTCCAGGTGAAACTACATTTCGGCATCGTTTCACTAGAGAGAAGACACAACGCCAAAATCGGATCTCAAAGAATATGCAATTGGATCACAAAAATCAAAGAATTTCTTTTAAAAATAGAATTCTTTCACATTAAAAATAGACACAACATTTTCTTTTTTTGCTACTTTTAATAAATTAAGTTTGTCTTTATACTAATAGGAATAAATTGAATAACTTATTACGTATTTTGTACTATCAAACTTAAACGACTCAGTACGTAGTTATTTATGGATAGCACAAAAGGCGAGCAGTTTGTTTTTATCTCACTATTTTGAGAACTATCAATTTCGTTCATCAAAAAACTTCGCAAACGTGCCTAGAATTGTACATCAACTGGTTGTAAATTGAAATTAAATGATGCAAAATATAAACATGTTTTTATTTTTAAAACTAAACTTAACATTTTTTCTATATCCTTGCATTTTCCAAGCATTTGCGAAGCATTTAACTGGATTCATATTTTTTGCTGTAGGTAGAAGAAAGGTCAAGGTCTCAAAATGGTTTTCAAACTTTTTGTCTAGTGATATTGGTTAAAGGAGTTGAGTTTCTAATGGAAAAATATTGATGTGGGGGTATAAAGACAATCGTCCGATTTTTTATGTTGAATATATTTTCTTTACAATTAATATGCATATTCACACAGTGTTTACACGAATCAAAATGCACAAAGAAAACTCTTAAGACGACTTCGTTTACGTATGACCAGATATAATTTATTGCCAAAATTTAGATAGATAACTCTATGACGTAGCGCCGCAAAGCCATATAATGTAGGATTCTGCACTACAGAGATTTGTTTGATGAAGGTTCTATATAGCATCAAAGTCTGTTTATTCAAAAGTCGTGAGTGGTTTCAAGTTCATCGTTTGCGAATTCATAGATTCAAAATATTAATGAGAGAAGCGGATATCAATTGTAGGAATTTCTAGCAATTCTCGAAGAGTAACTCGATACTGCTTTTTATATTAACTGATATTTTCTATTAAATATGTATGCACACATCTTCTATATAAAATATAAATATATGTTTATCCATATTTCAAAGTCTCAATTTAACCGCTAAGCAAACATTTATGAAAATGCATTATTTTATCTCTTAAGTCGATCTCGCATTTTTCTCAAATTTTACTTACTAAACTTTAGCATTTTTAATTGCGCACACTCTATGGCCCCCACACCCCCTTGGTCCAGTGGTTTACTCTTTTTCTATGTACGTACATTTAACATAAACCACAAATAAATCTTTAAAAAATGTTATAATAAATGAGAAAATTATATGACCAAAGCAAATAAATCAAATTTTTGCTGTTGGCCCAACAAAAGACTTGGGCAACGAATGTGAAAGAGTTGGAAACGAAGCTAAACAAAAAAAAAGTGACTTAAATATGTATAAATTTTACCAAATTATTGTAGATTTTTACTTATATATGTATATGTATTTTATTTTTTGTTTTTGTTTTACAATTCCACTTTATGAGTTGTGCTGAAAACCAACAAATTGCTGGCAAGAAGCAACAACAAAAAGTGTCGGAGTGTCGAAGTAAGTATATACATATAAGCTGAAATTTCTATACCCTTGCTAAAGGGCATTTTATTTATTAAGGATTTGGACTATATAGTTATCTGATTGGTTTAAGTTGGTTTAGTTATTGTGGAAACAGAATTAATTTGGAACAATCGATATAATGAGAGCTTTGGGATTCAAGTGGCTAATCAAAGTGGGTAAACCATTTTTTGTCAGGGTATAATTAAACAGAAAAGCCACAAAAAAATGTATATTATATTTAATAAAGTGCAGTTTTGCGTATCCAATAGGTATGTAGTAAGTAACTCATTTCCTTGTTTTGCTTAAGGCCTGTTATACTAAGAAGAACTTAGTAACTAGTTTTCAGTAGTCAAACGACAACAAAAAAACCAAAAAAAAAAAAAACTAAATAAAAAACTCAAATTTAATGAGCTTAATTAACAACACGCTCAGGCGTCTTCTTCAAATGATATCATTGCATGGTCGCTGCGGCTGCATTACTTGATTTTGTTTTTCGCCTTCTTTTTGGAATTGTGCATTTTTATTGCCACTTTAAGGTAAAGATGTTGCTGTTGGTTTTTAGTTTTTAGTTATAATTTTTACTGCCAATGCATGTCTGATCTACTACAATTAAATTTGTTGCACTCGCTGCACAAAATGCATAAACAGTTTGCCCAAGTTGCAAGTTGCCTCTGTTCACAAATTGGCACGCAAATTGTTATAATTTTTTTCCTCCTTGTTTTGTTTGAGAATTTTTAAGTATTTTGCCATTTATTTGTTTAACTGGTAAATATATTTGCATTTTATTGCTCTGCGGTTATTAATTTTGTGCTATAATTACTTAAAATTGAAATTAAAAATTCATCTAAAGAAAAAAAACCCAAATTACACACAACGCTGATGATCAAATTAAGCAAATTAATTAGTGAAGAAATATTTGAGAAACATAAAAATACTAACTAAAAATAAGTAACAATTATTTTGTTTAAATGGAAATCTAATTTGGAAAGAAACCCGTAGCAAGTAAAAAAAAAATTGTTATGAAATCAGAAACTCGCAGGACAATCAAATAACGTCCTGAAAACAAACAGCAGACTTAAGGGAATATATTTTGCTTTGTTTTGCATTTTCAGAAAGCATATATATTTAATTAAGTATATTTCCTGACGATTTGGGGCAATTCCAAAAATATTTTCCAAGATAAAGCCGAATTTGTGAAAAGTGTTTGATGGAGCGGAGACACAAGAATCAATTTTCAAAAACATGTTTATAGAAACCACATTTTTCAACTCGGTAGCCAAAAATATTCGAAAACTAATGACCTGATTGCCTTGAAATTTGTTGTAGTTTTTCCTTAAAGAATGAGATCTTTTTTTCGATACTTAGTTTTTGTTCTATGGGTAAAATAAAATCTAACTTTTTAACTTGGAAGAAATGACAATAATATTATTAATCGAACATAAATAATATAAGTAAACATTATATGCTTTTTATCCACTATAGAAAGAAGTTTATTTCTTTAGAAGACACCAAAGTACAGAAGTTCCAAAGTATTACTAATATCTACTACTAATATCTACTACTACTATGAACTCTATCAAGGTTTGTAAAAACATTCTTGAAGAAAATGGAATAAAATTAAATACTATTGGTCAAAACATTGAATTTTAAATGTTTTACAAAGAATTTTTCATTTTATAAGAATCAAAGAAAAAAAATGCACGATTCTCTATTATTTTCGGGACAATTTTTTTACAAAAAATGTTAAACTGATTCTTTTATTATATACGACCCTGGCAAACTGACTCTTTAAGTGCGCAACCTATATTGACTATTAAATAAATTCTATTCAAAGTTTAATCCAAATTTGTGTAATCCGAGTTATGAGTATAATCCAATTTGAGTAATCCAATGAATAGTATTCCAAGGACCGTAGGTAGCCGAACCGTGCTCCTAGGCAGACGACAAACGATTGAGTAAAAGTCTCCTTGTGCATTGGCCTTTTATACAAATCAGTTTCCCAGCGATGCCTTTCCAAGTGTATTTTTTCCAATTTTAAAAGTCGAGGGAAAAATTTGAATATGCGCACAACATGAAAAGCTGGAAGGTGAAGTCACTAGGATTTTTTACTACATTTTTTTTAGAGGGTGGTTTTGGAAGAGGGGAGACGAAATGACGGGTACACTACAAATCAACCCTTTACTAACCAAAAACTGTTAAAAAAGCATACATTTACCCCTTTTTTATGGCATCGCAGCGTTGCCAAACTTATTAGAGTATTTAGATCAAGGCGTTGCCCCATCGATATCGTAACTAACAAAATTTACCACTTTTCTGAGTTCTATGATACGTGGAAGATATTTAGTTCAAGGCGTTGCCAATTGATTTTAGTTCAAGGTATTGCCAGATGTGTGTGGTTTTTTTTTGTCAACTGTGCTTCTTCATTATTATTATATCATATTGTATTTGCCAAATATGCAACAATTGGCAAAAACCCAAGCCAAAGTTGCGGGCTGTCAATCAAAATGCAAATATTTTGCCTCATTAAAAACATACAAACTAACCGAAAGAGTGGGGAAGGGTGCAATGGGGCGGAGTGGGGAGAGAGATAAATACACAAACAAAAATGCCAAGAGAAATAATTTACATTTTCCAACAACAATTAATCGAATCGCAAAACCCAAGAGACACACAGCAAAAAACCAAAAAAAAAAAACAAAAAATGTCGACAAAGAAATCTGGTGACAAAAAATGCTTGCAAAAACAATTGACATGAGGACCAACTAGAGATGAGAAACGGCCAAAGTTCTAAAAAGAAAAACTAAAGCCCAAAAGCATTTGGAAAATATTTTAAAATATGTATTAAGAAAATAATTCGGGAGTATAACTTGAATTAGCTTTAAGTTATTTTCACCCATTATTATATTATATTCTTTTAGTATCAAATCCATATGATCGTCGTATGATTAGGTGATATTAATAAATTACAATATCAATTGCTTAAAAACGAGTCAAGAGCAGTGGAAGATGTTTAATTATTGATATTATCATAGCAAGTTTTTTCTAATTGTTTATTTACACTTTTGCCAAATTACAAAAATTGGGAGAACATATTTGAAAATATTTTTTCAATACTGTTTTTATAAAATTTTTGGCTATGGACACTTTAATGATTTTTTAAACACTTATGAATCCTTTAAAACTCTTTATATTGATACAAAATGATTCAATTGATCTGAGTTTCATGCTATTTTATTTCTTAGCAATTTTATGGTCTCCTTCATTTTGATTTTAATATAAAAGGAATTAAAGAAATTAAATAAAGTCTACCAAGATGTTCCTAAAAATAACCAAATGTGAAATTGATATAATAAAATTAAATTTACTCAAGTTTCTAATGAACTCCTTCAAGAAAGTATTATGGACTTAAGTCAAAACGTCGACGTTTGCTTTCATGCATTTATTATTTATCAATGTTTGTATACTTTACTAAAAACAACTAAAATCCGATAGTTGTAACTTGCAAAATATTGTAAATTTTTTTTAAATTCATAACCGTTTAGAATTGAGACTTTGGGTCGAAAAATGCTTCAACCATATATGTACCAACACTTTGTGCTTAATACAATTGAAGAATAATTTATGAGCTTCTTCGATATTTCGGTGCACTGCGACTCACTGTGCCATCACTACGAAGTTGCAGCAACTTGCATCTGTTGGACTTCAACTGCTGCCTTAGCTGTGGCAGCGACGCGACGTGTTGTTTGTCGTTTTCAACGGTTTTTACACGATTTGGTCAAAAACGTCAAAGTGACTGACAGCTAGCTGACTGCCTGACTGCCTACCTGCCCGATCGCCCGATTGCCCGATTGCCCGATCTCTGGCCTGACCGAGGACAGAACTGAACACTCAACACTCAACTCTCGACTCAAATCAATTGCCATGTCTCGCGCCTCACATTTGATTTTGAGTTCAATTTTATTTATTTTTGTTGTTGTTGTTGTGCTTTTTTTTTTTTTTGCTCGCAGCTGTTTGTAGAAATCAATTTTGCCTTTTGAATAATTTGCCAAGTATTCGTTATTCATTCGCTGTTGCCGTTGCTGCTTTTCTGCTTATTAACGTAACCAATAATAATTGCCTTTGCAATACGATAAAATTTCCATAATTATTTAGAAATCACGAGGTTAGATTAGTCAGTTAGTTAAGTGGGGCCAAGTGATTAAAGCGTTTCAAAGGTGAGCAAAGACTAAAACTAATGTTGCATCAAAGCGAAAGAAACGTAGTAAAAATTTGCAAAATGTACTAAGTAATTTCGAAATCAAATATCAAATATTATAGTTTTTAATTTTGGGATGAATTTTTTAAAATTGTAATTAGTTGACAAAATTCTAGAAGCTTTAAAAATAAAAAGAGTTTGAAAAGATTTAAAATGAATAGTTTTATGTTTTTGAAACTTAATTCTAACGAGCTAGTGTGAACACACAGAACATTTGGACGATTTTCAATAAAAAAGGATCGCATTAAATATTTATAAAAAAGTTAACACATATTGAGCTATGTATATTTACTTTCTCATGTATTTTTTCTGAATGAAATGAAAATAAGTTTCTTTTATAATGTCTTCAAAGGCTCAAAATAGATCCTTAACTACTGCGAAAATTCCCGCTAAAACCAAAAAAAAACAATTGTTCCTAAACTCAAAGGGTTTTACCAATCAATAGACTAGAATAAAATCCCAGTCTGTAGTTAACATATATATATATTATGTAAAATATAATATATTCAGAAGTACTGAGTTAATTGCTCTATGAGTTGGAAGGGCAGCAAAAAACCTAGTTAAAACTTGAACAATACTATAGTAAAAATATAGTTCCGGTTAAATAAGGTATTATAATAGGTTTAATTAGGTTTTGTTTGTTGTTTTAGTAAATGTTTTGGTGTACATATGTAAATTAAATTGTCGAAAAAAGCGAATCGTCGTAGTTGTCGCTTCTTTCGTCGTTATTCTTCTACTCCTCTGTTCTTGCTGCGTATCATTCTAGTCGGTTTGCCAGATCCTCGTTTCTCTTCCTCTCTCCTACCTCTGCCTGGGCTGGCTATTCTGCATTGCCAAACCATTTTTGCAGTATTAAAGATACGGACTTAATATCTTTACAGGATATTCTTAATGAAAATGACACACACACAAATTAATAAAATGAAGTTTAGTATATACATAGATAGATTTAATTTTGGAAATCTATATTTCGACTGGTCTGGACAATGCAATTGGAGGAAGAATCTGTCCAATTTTGAGCGAATTCCCAACGAAAGAAAAGACAGTGGAAAACTTTTTTATGCACTCAAATGAAATAATATTCACAGAAAAATTAACCCGGAAAATAAGAAAACTCGTCTTTATGAATGTGATATCATATAATAGATCAATGAGCAATTTGTAAATGCTAATTGAAAAGTCTAGTCAACTTATTTCAACTAATTCGTCTGGGTCATGTTGCAAAAATTTGCGAAAAAAAAATTTCCATTTTAAAATACGAAAAACAAAAGGCTGTGTGAATAGTCAAACGTCATGCCATATTGAGTCAAGGCCTTTGAATTCGATCTGAAAAACTGAATGAATGAATTTAAATATGCGTCAGCTACTGGGCACTGAGTCGTCCGCTTGGCATCGATTGTCGGCACCTTTTCAAGATAATTCAACAGTCCACTCGACGAGGGCCACGCCCCCTTGAGAAGCCCCATCATTGGGGCTTAAAGTGGAATTCCTTTACAAGATTTTTGCGCTTATTTCAGATTTCTAAATACTGTAATTTGTTGGGACGAGCAGCTAATTTGATTTCAAAGAAAAATTTATGAAAAATCATGCAACTAATTAGTCCTTGAAATCCTTTTAAGCCAACATTGCCGGGGCAATTAGACCCATGTTGCTGCTGCTGATAATGATGATAATTGTTTATGAACAATTATGGCAATTTATGCAAACATTTTTTTGTTGCAATTGAGATTTGTCATTGGAAATGAACATTGGTGAATGTTGTTTCTCGAGAATTAACATTTGGAATGTTTCTCGATCAGTTGGTTTGTTGTTCGTTTTGTCTGATTTTGGTTATTTAATTGAAAGTCGAAATACTTATGCAAATTGCACAATTGACAACGAACGAGAACAAGCGAGAGCCACCCTAACGAGATTCAGCGATTTGCATAGAATGAAGTCAAATCAAGTTGGCTTAAAGGTATCGTTTCCGATTTGGTCAACTGATTTGCATGGCTTGGACAACAGGCCATAAATTGTCAAAGCACAAACAGGGAAAATGTGTGTTGTAAGTATATTGTGTGTGTGTGTTTTTTGTTTTTTTTTTTGTTTAAATAATTTACAAATTAAACAGACAGAAATTACATTAAAATGAGTGAAAATGTGGCAAAAGAGGCATCAAGAAGAAAAAAAAAGGCCTACAAAACAACAAGCGAACGGAGATGCCTTTCCAAGAAAGCCAACCAGTTGGCTTCTGGATGGCTGCATCATCCGATGCTATGTGATGTGATGCTGATGCTGCTGACTGATGTTAATAAGGCGTCTCATAAATTATCAAGGCGAAAACGTGCTGAGAGACAAAGAAGTCGCCACTGTAGCTGCCAATGGCCAATGGAAAGATTAGAGATGGCAGCGTGCTCAAGATCAGGAAATAACTCAAACAATTAAATATTATAAAATTGGAGTTAAAGTTGAGGAGAAGCTATGAGAACCCTGAATAAACAGTGATTTGAAATGGAGTTTTCTGATAACTAAAGGCTTGTGTAGCATTTGATGGTGTAACACTTGTTGCAACGAACTGTTGTGAAATTGCATATGAATCTCAAAGTAAGCACAGAAAGTTCTAAATCATAATTTTAGCTACTATGAACAAGGAACTACTATTATGAGTATAGATTCCTTCAGTTATTCTATTGATTATTTAGTAGTTTGTGTGTTAGAAAGGGAGGGAGGGAAAGCAAAAAGTCAGTAGGATAATGATATGTTCTTCAAAAATTGTATTGTAAAATTATTTAAAATTGTTGTTTCTGTGAAAACAAGCTAGATCCTTAACGGAGCACAGTTGGAATTGGATTTGTTTCAATTTTTTTCAATTGAGCAAATCTAATTCATTTACATTCTTCTTTTATTATTTTAGAGGGTGAACTATCTATATAAATTAGATTTATATAAAACTTTTCTTTATTATGAACTATTATTATTATCTTTAATATGAAAATTTTGTTCTTGTGAAGTAAACAGCTGTGTTTATATTTGGCAATCAGAGGATATAGCTTTGGAAGTCGCTAATTGGACGATTTCGGGCATCGGAAGATTTAAGTAAGGGGAGTACTGTGTTCTATAAAGATGAAGACGAGAGGTAGGATCTGAAGAAGTGATCAAGTTAATAGTCCTGGCAATTGTTGTAGAACCAGAGAAAAGACTTATAGTTTGGAGTCGTTTTTTAGGAGACATTTAACTTGGCTAAGCTGTAAGTAGTCAAAAAGCGCGCATAATGACGATCGAAAATAATTAATCTCACCCACTAAGAAAGGCCAGGACTTTGCCTCAAATGAAATCTGCGCAAGAAAATTGCTTTTCTAACCATTTTCACATGGTAAAAATTATTTTAGTGACATCTCCAATTTGGTCTTTGGTCATCCTACTTCGACTGTCTCCTTCTTTGCTTCTCTCACTCTTTCTCTCTGTGGCTCTGTCTATCTCTGTTTACCCTCTTCCTGGTCGAAGCATCTTCCTTCGATTTGTTGTTGTTGTTGTCTTGGACATATGCAATGGCGCGCAATACACACAAAAAAATTTACATTGCATTTATACGGATGCGAAATGCAAGACAAGTTCAGCCGCAGAAGCCGCAGCGGCGGCAGATGATGATGAGATGATGATGATGATGAGATGCCCGCAGCGGGTGGAAGAGGAGGCACTGGTCTGGGGGGAGGGGGGAATTGTACCACTATTAACGTGACAATTTGTGATTTGTGCTGCAGCTCTTTGGTATTTAGAATTTCTTGGACACAGCAAGAGCGAGCATCCTGTTCCAGCTTGTACAAAAAAAAAAAATCCAAGAGAGAAGAAAATGTCGCCGAGAGTTGATGATGACGATGACTGCATTTAGATTACAGAATTATTTAAAATATTTTATTAACAACGACCGAGATGGGGCGGGGAGACACAAAGAGCGGGGGGAACTTAAATGCCAGCTGTGCATGGTTCAAGTGGCCGAGTATTAATTATACAAAATTTATACCGCAGAAAAACGTTCGAAAAATCTTTCTCCTTAAAAAAAAAATGAGAGCAGCGCCATCTAGTGGACAGTTAAAGGAAGTATTTTGCAGGGGTTGGAAGTGTTCTAAAAAAAATAAATAAAAATGGGAAGCGGATTAGGGGAATATGCTAAACTTTAACCCCTGGAAAGGAGTAAAGGGTTGAATGGTGAATCCACTTTTTTAGCCAAAGGGTTGCATTTTTTACCAAAACCAAATTTAGTTTGAATTCGTTCTTCAAAGAGGAAGGTTCAGAGCGTTGGAAATGATGGAGAACGTTTATAATCATTTCAAAAGACAAAACACTTTGCTCAGAAATGTTAGAATTTGTTTTAACAAGTTTTACATAAATGGAACTTGGAAAAATTGCACAACTTTTGCCTTCAAAAGTAAGTTTTAACAAAAGAAAAGTGTGACCAAATTTTCAGCAAGTTAATCGATGTTCTGTGGTGAAAGTTTAATAGTGAAAAATAAAATTAGAAATATGTGAACTTATTTGCAAGATAAATTGCCGGATATGGATAAATAATAATCATATTCGACCATAAAACAAAATGAAAAATAGTAATAGTCATAAAAATGAACTATCCTTAAAGAAAAGCAATAAAAATCGTGAAATATTTGTGGAGTTTATTTGATATCTTTGACAATACCTAGGCCTAAAGATGTGTTTTAAAATTAAAGAAAATAAGGAGAAAGTGGCCTGTAGTATTTTAAGATTTAGTAGTGCCAAAAGATATCAGACTCTGCCCACGACTCTAGGGATCTAATCCATGAAGTGTTGAAAGTTTTTGTTTGCAGTTTGATCGTAGATTGATGCCATTTTGATCTATTATTCATACATATAGATCTAACGCAGAGCTAATGCTTCATCTTAGTTGACCAATCAATTGCATTTTCCACGCTTTTCACATCAATATTCAAAAGGAGCTTTAACTTAGCTTGCCAAATTGGCAACAATCTGTCAGATACATTTCATAAAGTCACAAAAAAAAAAAGGAGAAAAAAACTCGACACTGGCCACACAATTTAACTTAGAGAAAAAAACCATAGAAAATTGCTTTATGAACACGTTTCAATTGCAGTTGCCGTTGCCTCTCGATTGGCATGTTCGATGTCATGTACTCAGAGTCAGTCAACAGTCGACTGGACAAGAGGAGGAGGAGACGATTACGGTGACAGGAGGGACGTGGCAGGAGAAGCAGGGAGTATGAGGAGCAGCAGCTTGATGAAATCGATCATTTTCCCACGATCGATGTGTAAACCATTGGCAAGTCTCAATGACTAACTAACTAAATACGAGTACAAAAAACAAAAAGAAACGACAACAACTTGACCAATAGCCACAGAGACATTACTTGATTTGTATGTGCTGCTATGTAAATGCTATAAAAGGATTTTGATTACGCCAACTAGACAAGAGGCACATGAGAGATACATGAAAGAGTCATGGGAGAGACATGAGGGACATGAGACAGGGCTGAGAGGTGTCTTTCAATTCCCCAAGGCGGAAACCTTTTGCAGCATGACTTTAAATTTCTTTTCCTCTTTTTCTCTCTATCTATCGTTTGCTTTTCTTTTGATTCGGCTTTATTCTAATTAGCGTTGGACTTCAGATTCTTCATCTTCTGGTCTTACGCCATGACTTTACAATTATTTTTTGATACCCATTAACCAATGAGAGGTAGAAATGATCATTTAAAGTCGAAAATCGTTATGATGATAGAGAAACGGATCATTAAACTGAATCAAAAGATTTCAAAGACACTTCGTCACTTTGTAATGGGTATCTCAGAGTCGTCACTCTGTTAATTTTAAGTCAGTTTTTGTCTCATTTCATTTTTGACATGTTTTCTATTTGTCTAATTTGTCAGCTTGTCTCTTTACTGAAACGGAAATGATCTGGCAAAAGTTTTCGAATCAATTTGAGGCTGCCAGATTCGATTGGATTGATTGAAAGCGTGGCCAAGCACAAATATTTAAATTGATCTGCCCCCTCCCGCGGACCCTTCACAACACTTCTTTGTTTATCCTATTTTGAGCTCGTGTTCAAACAAGTCTTAGTTTAATTAACCTAAAGTTTTGTTGATTATTGTTTATTTTTTTATCGTTACGTGTCAAAGCATAGTAAAACAGAGTTTCGAAGCGTGTGCGGATTGAAGTGGCAGCTTGAAAACAAAAGTGGATAAACTATATCAAACTGAATTCATGCCAAGACTTAAAAATTATGAAATCTTTTACAATCTTAAACAAATAAAAACAAGTTCAATAAGATCAAAATTTTTGAAAAAAATCATCTGACTAATTTTATAATATCCTCTGCAAGGGTTCAATAAATCAAGAGCAAATAAATTTTGGTGGAAGCTGCAGTTGAAATAAAATAAAAATTGGGCTAATTGGAAGAAACATTTTTTGTAATAGATAATATTTTAGGATTAGAATTATGGATTTGTACTTGCATTATCTGAGTTCTTCAAATATATCAATTATATTCAAATATTTAAAAATTATTAAATCCCGAATTCAAAATTTTGTATTGATCTTATTTCCAAATATGTAGAGAATAACTCTTATTGACTACAGTTTTTTTTTGTCTGCCTTAGTATCTGCAAAATTATCTCCATTTATAGTGATCATTATCCAATATTTGGGTATTTATATCTGGTTCTAAACTTAAGGGCGGTTTCTGCTTTGTAGACCTGAAAAACGACTCTTTTTTCGATTTTTCGACGTAGTAACTGTGTTTTATTGACAACAATTTTTAATTTTTTTCATGATAAAGGTCTATCCCCTGCACACACTATGAACATGTGTACAAAATGTCATGGCGATTGCTCGATTTTTGCGCCAGTTATCACTTCGAACTTCAGGTCGAAAAACACTGTTTCGAGTAAAACGCGTTTAAAGTTTAAATTGACTAGAAAATCGTTTAGTCGCGCGATGTTATATATGGGATATCTTCCGCTATTCGAAAGATATGGTCATAAAAATTACTCTCAAAACATGTATCTATCCGAAAATGCCAAAAATATATATTTTTTTTGGATGCAACAAAGCAGAAAACTCCCGTAAACTTTTTCTTACCATCTAAAATTTAGATTTTAAATCATTCTTCGATTTCGAACAATAGCTGCGTTTGTAAAAATGACTTTTTTTATGATGTTGAGTTAGATACACTCTATGAACCTTAAACTCTCAGAATTCTTCGATTATGTTTTAAATATTTTTTAAATCACTTAAATGACCTAAAAAACAATTCTACAATTTTTATCTAATAAATTTCTAGAAATGGTTTATAAACTTAAAACATTATTGGTTGTTCTAACTCCCATAATAAAAAACCAATTTTATTTTTTAAAAACAGTATAGACAGAAAATTTGTTTATCAGGACGAAACGGCAATTATTTGATTCTTTAAAACAATAAAACTTAATTGTTCATATCTAACATTTTTGACATTTTGAAATTAAAGTTAGTAACGGAAAGTCTTCTTCTTGTTATTAATAACTTCGAGAATTCGACTAAAAATAGAACTTTGCAACATAATTAAATGAAATTGAGGACCAAGCATTAATAATGCCTTTAATTAACGCCGATTTTGAATTACTTTATTTTCCGGACAAAATACATAACTCTTCATAACAAACTTTTAAATTTGGAGATTTAAATATGAGAAGTTTGATTTTTTCTGCTAAAGTTTTTGCAATTGATTTCAAGTTATTTTATATACATACATACTTAGACTTAATTTAATGCATTTAAAAAATCTTTCTCAATGACAAACAACATTGGCAATGCTAATTCTGTTTAAATATTTGTTTTTTGTTTTAGACAGATTTTGCCACACCTTATAGAGGATTGCCTTGTAATAGAATATTTTTTTAGATTTATTTCGCTCAATTTGGTCAAGATTTTATTAATTTATAATTAAGTTTTGATTTTTTGCTGTTCTGATCACCCTGATCGATACAATTATGATATTTCGTTCTTGCCTTAACACATTCCCAGACAAAATGGCCAAATAAGGATTAAATGGATTAAAGGAAACAGTGAAATAGAAAAAAAAAAAAAAACTGCCACCTGGAGGATTGGCAACAAAAAACTCGCTATAACCAAACAGAAATTATTATGCACTCACTCAGAGCAATTACTCGCCAATTGTAGGAGAATGAGAGAACGTTGGGATTGGCCATGGATGGCAGATGGATGAGGCAAAAAAAAAAAGTTGTTTCAAATGAGGCGATAATCCAGTTGAAGTTGACTGGATCTTCTGGATCGCAAGCATCAAACGGCAACCAAAACGGGAGACGATGTCTGCCAGTCTGCAAGACGATGATTATTTTTATTATAATTGCCCGTTTATTGGCGTGAGGAAATGTCAAACGATCGCTCGATCCCCCATGGATCTTTAGGATCCGCGCGATGGAACGGTATGTTCGTGAGAGGTGAGTGCATAAAATTTCATAAGCAAAAATCACACAACAATTTCGTTATTTTCCAGATCGCAACTCCAACGCCGCAATCGGACTCTGACTCTGAAACATTGTGCTAATGACGACGACACCTTTGACAACACCTTCGCCCCCCCCTACCTCTCGCCCCGCGTCACTTACATCTACAAACATCCCACTAATTTTGCCATATATAGCCAAAGTGGTACAAAACATTTGGTCGTGCCAAGGCGGACAAACGTCCAAACGGCTTCGATTCGACTTGGAACGTTTGGCTTTTGCTTTGATTTTGTTCTGTTGCATTTGTTGCCCCACACAAACAAACAAACAAACTTGGCGCTTGTCGTACAACATTTTTTGCAACTCTCGAATGCATCGGCATCGGCTTCGCCGAGTCAGGCAGCAACTGACTGCATTTGTGCTATATAGTATAAGGATTCAACTGATTTCTAGCTATTTTCAAAGACTTTTTGCCGACTCAAAAACACGAAGCGCAACGACCAGTAGCACAAAGGAATTTCAGAATCAACAAGTGCAAAACAACACAAACAGGTAGAAAGAAATGTTACTAACTAAATCAATAACTAAGAACTTATATAGTTGGCAAATAAAACATTATCAAAGGGTAACAGGAATTTTAAACAACTCAAAGGCAAAACAATCTTTCGAAAATAAAAATCTCTTTTGAGAGTTTTTGAATGTCATTAAATAATCTCCAACATTTCGCATTTTGTTGCACAAATTAAAATCAAACTTTAATCATATTTGCATCGAATTGCATTTAAAGAATAAATGGATATATTTTCATATGAGATTTTTGAAATTATAAAAATTATCTTAAAATCAACTGAGAACTCAAATTTAACGATAACATTTTCGGAATAAACATAATATTATAATAATCAGGAATGGTGATTCTGATTCAAGTCAGATGTCATTTTTATGAGAGAAGAATTATTAGAAACTTTCTCGAAAGTTAAATTGAAACTAATCGTTAAATTGGCATACACAAACGTTTGACATTTGACTTAAGAAACCTTTCACAACCTGTCATAATGCTCGATAGTCCGATCTATTTGACGAAAGTGACTTAGAGCCACCATCATGAGTCTTACAGCACCCATCTTTAGTCCTATGACAGCCCTCGAACCTTTGATAGATGCATAATAGACCGAGCTGACTTCTGGAAATGACTTAAACCCGCCTTAAATTAAGTTGATCCTAACGTCAACTATCTTTATCTATGACAGCCATCGAGCCCTTTCTATAAAAATCGTCATGTTATCATAGTATAGCTTCAAATCTTTCCAAGACTAGTAAATATATGGTTATAATCTGGTGATTTCGAAAACTAAGAAGAGCCTAGTCAAAATGTGGTAGTCTTTCCATCTACCTGGCGTACCTTAGTATATTGAATAATTAGTGTGGAAATGGGTAGAATTTTTATCCATAGAGGTGCAATTCTTACTAACTATATCATGACACATATTCTCTCCTAGAGAGATATTATATATTCTATAGAGCTGGGAATCCATCGATGGTCTGCCCCCTAGATAGTTTTGTCAGCGATGGAAAAAATCGATAGTATAGATGGTTTAGTATTTTTCAATCGATGGATAAAACCATCGATTTTTCCATCGATGGTTAAAAGGGTTATTCGAATTATTATTCAAATAAAATACAAAACGGTTATTTATGTGACCACGCAAAAATCAAATTCGATAGATCGTCATCGAACTTTTCCCATCGATCTATCGCACTTCTTAATTTCCATCGATACTATCGATGGAACTATCAATGGAGTTCCCAGCTCTAATAATATTATTATTCTACACATTTTGTGTAGGGTTCAGAAAGAAAAAATGAGCATTACTTTTGTGTTTACAGAGTTACTTATGGATATTTTCAGTATACTAGACATTTCTATTTTAAATTTATAACTTCAATATGAATAAAACATAAAAAAAGCCTATTTTCTGTTAATACATATAGAAAATTATGAAAGTTTACACAAACTGATAATATATTTCTACTACTGCTTACATAGCTCAGAAGATACAGAAGAAACTTTGTCACCTAAGAGTTTAAAAAATTGTTCCACCGGAAACAGGGAATAACGATGTTTTTTTTTCCTCTCTATTTCAAAATTTTAATACCGTTATGTTTGTCCACTTACAACATAAAATATAAGTAAATTGTAAAGTTTTACTATATCAAAAAGAGATCAGTCTTTTAATAACGAAATAGCTTTAATTGTCAGCCCATTGAGAAACTTTACAATATTCAAGAGCTTCAATAAATTGGAAATTTAATTAGTCCCAACACCGAGAGATTCGTATCATAATTTCAAAATGGTATTGTAGTGGACATGGGTTTAACCAATTATGTTATTAAATGCAGTTCAATGAGAGGAAGTGCATCTCAATGCCCATTTGAGGCGCCCTAAACTGTTAAAAATCTCTGGCCATAATTAGTTATTCATAGAAAAAAAGGGTGAAGAAAAGATGAAATTATATTTGTGAGATGAAAATCTCAACAACAATTTAAGAGAAGAGAGGCTGGGCTTAACCTACTTACTATCTACATGGACCGATCTGGGATGGGAAGAAATAAATAGGTGAATGATTGAATTTGTTGAGTAATTTTTTTTTTTTTTTGAGTTTTAAGGGCGTTAACCATAATAACTCAGTTAGTTGTCTATGCTAATTGAAGGTGGAGTCGTATCTCTATATCTATCTCTAGTAACTCGTTTCTCAGACTTATTGCATATGGATTAGCGAAATTGATAACTAACTAACTTACTAGTTGGTGCCCTTAGGGTTCGATTTGATTAACGAGTGCATGGCCTTAAATGTTTGCTTAAAAAACAATTAAACTCAGCAACCTGAGAAGCATTATAACAACAACAACAATAATAATAATAGTAATATAAAGGAAAACAAGAAAATTTTTTAAAAACAAAATGTATTATAATAATCAAGTATCCGAGAGCGAGAATCGCACGCCAACGACTCATTTGTAATGCTCCAGAAGAAACGCCAGACCCAAAGGCTAATTACACATTGCCTTTTGTGTTATAAACATTCTTTTTGCTCATTGCGACAATTAAAATTATTAACTTTTTGCATTTTTTTGCGCCACTCTTCGCTCTCTCTCTCTTTCACCTTTGCATAATTGCACAATTTGTCAACAGGACATGAATTCTTCTTTAGTCTTTGGCTTCAACCCTTTTTCGGTTTTTAGTTACGAAAATTTTCAATTTAAATGCTAAGTACTACTAGTCTACGGGGATAATAACTTAAAGTGCGTGAAAGATTAATGTTTTTCTCGTATAATTGCAGGAAAATTGTGGCCAAGTTCTTTCTGTTAGCGTGTCTCAAGTGTGAAGTGAGAAATGTTTCTTTGTGCCAGACAACCGAAAAGGAGAACTTCAATTACCACGAAAGATAAGAACTTTTAGCACAATATATTTATTGAATGTGTCCAGAAATTGCCCGAGGAGTGTGTCTGGGATTTTGTCTGGGAGGAGGTCTATTGTAGAAAAACCTGCAGCGATTCTACTAGTAATTCAATCCAAAATTATCATGCACCAAGTGAAAAATACTTCAAAAATACTAATCAGCGCACGAGCACTATAGCGCCACCACCGGGCATCTTCGCTTTAAGTGCAAAACATTCATTCGAATAACTCGGGCATTCTTATTTGAAATTTGGAAGAAATTATAGATATGGATAATTCGTATTAGCGTGCCAAATGACAATACGATAAATATTACGGGAGAAATTCACTTTTTATCAATTTCCGGCGAGCGGAACGAATTATGTACCAGAAATAGCCAATTTGTCTCTAATTGAATCTAAAGCAATATTTTCTTTAAAAAGAAGATTATATTCATCGTCGAATGAGTTATATTTGATAAAAATTTGGGAACTTTCATCGCATCAAAAAGAAGAAAAATATCAACATGTGATGATAACATTTAAAAACTTTACCTGAGTACTCGATGCTACATATCCAATTGAAATTGTTTACCATAAAAACGATAAGATAAACCACTAAAAATAATACCATAAATAGAAAATAGTTTAAAGAAAATTGAAAATTAAATTGCTGTTTATATCAAAAATGCTTTGCTGAATTAAACTAGATAAATATAAAACACTAAAAAACGAGAAGGCCGGGCTAACTTCGGCCATGCCGAAGTTTGTATACCCTTGCAAGCTCTTGTGTTACTAGATCCCTAAAAAGAGTTATCTAAATGTAAAGACCCTGGTGTAAAAATCTGTTTTTACACGCCATAGCACGCCACGCATATATATGCATGTATGTATGCAGCATTCAATTTTTTCATATGTTTGTATGACAGCTATATGATATAGTCATCCGATTTTGATCAAATTTATTAGAATTATAATTTTCAATGTGGAAATGCTATTTACCAAGTTTGACGATGATCGCATAAGAAACAAAAAAGTTTCTAAAAGAAAAACTATTTTTGGTCCGATCGTTCATATGGGAGCTATATGATATAGTAGTCCGATCTTGATCAAATTTGGCACGGATGTTTGGATGTATAATAAACTGCCAAATGTTAAGTTATGATAATCAGGTAAAAAAGAAAGAAGTTATTGATCTAAAACTCATTTTTCGACCGATGGTTCCTATGGGAGCTATATGACATAGTCATCCGATCCGGATGAATCCGAGATATACAATGCCTGCAGTATATACAAGACTTCGTGCAAAATTGCAGCTCTGTAGCTTTAGCGGTTTAGGAGGAGAAGCTGTTGATCCAGACAGACAGACAGACGGACAAACGGATTTGAACGCGTCTTGTCATGCTGATCAAGAATATATATACTTTATATGGTCGGAGATGACTCCTTCTATGCGTTGCACACTTCTGACCAAAATTAATATACCCTTTTTGCAAGGGTATAAAAAACGAATTTTTAAACCATGCATGCCAAGGATAAAATGTATGTAACAGGCAGAAAAAAGCTTTTCCGACCCTTTAAAGTATATATAAAAAACTATTGAAAATAAACATGCAATAAAAAACTCGTTGTGTAAATACTTTTGACCAACCCAGTATACATACTTGATTAGCACAAGAAGAGAAATTGATAAAGCCTCGTCCATCTGTCCGTCTGTATGAGTGCCTGGATCTCAGGAACTATAAAACTATAAAAAAATCTTGTCTCTTGTAGTATACACGCTAGTCGAGATTATTATTTTTTCCTTTCCGGCCCCAGAGAAAAAAAATGGATGTCAAGCTATGTGAAGCCAGTGCAATTCTCAGCTATCTACACGTATAGTTACTTCAAATACTAAATGGTCAGAAATGTTAAAGTACTCTAAAGAGCTAGACTGTTAATTTGGTTTGTAGTACATCTAAAGTCTAAGATATAGGAAATTGTCGGAAGATTAAATCTGTTATTAATCTATGGAACATAGATTGCAAAATACACACTTAGTGCCTTCTTTAATCTCTAAAATCTCTCTATAACGGCGAACTAGATAAGTATCTAATAAACTAACTGATAAAGATACTAGATAATAAATGTTGAATTTCTTTCCACGTTTTACTAAATTTCAAAACAGAATTCCACATAAAAGTAAAATCCATTTTTAGTACGAATTCAGTTTTAATAAATTTAATTAACTAACTCCATGATAACTAACTCCAAGTAATGAAGAGTTGAGCGAAGAGAATGATTTGATGCGATTGCCTTTTGTTGTTTCGACTAATTACATAAATGTTGGTTATTTACGCTAATGTACATCAATGTGTACATCATCTTAAATACGTTAAAACTAATAATAAACTAACCAAAATTATGGCCATTTCGAATGGAGAGGAAGAAACTTTCTTTCCGAATATTTTATGAACAACATCAAATCGGACAGTTTATGTTAAACAAAACTAGCAATTCGGATTAAACCATAAAGCATGGCGCACTGCAAGAGCATTGAGAGAGATAGAGAAAGAGAAACAAAGATGGAGAGGATGGAGACGTGGTATGTAATGTTTCTGTTTCTTCTAGTCGAGAGAAGAATCTCTCTTTGCGTGTCAGCAGGTCTGTCTTTTTGATTCCTTCCTCTCGTTGATGTTGTTGGGCTTCATGGTGCACCAAGCAGAACGGCCGCCTATGAAGAATTCTGCCATAAATCATGGTCATAAAGAAAACGAAGCTTGCAACTGCCACTGCCACTGCCTTTGCCACTGCCAATGCAACTGCAACTAGAAGGGATGGTTAGATACTTCTGGTTATTTCTGTGTGTGCCTCTGTATTTTTTTTTGAGTCGTTTGCGGAAGCATTGCCCGTACTTTCCTCGTTCTCTTTAGCATAACTTTTGATTGATAATGATGTGTCAATAATATGTGTTTGCAATTTTATGCTACTTGAATATTATGGGAAATGGCTCGAGCAAATGGAATTCTGCAAAATACCAAAGGGGAAAGACATTCGAAAATGGTAATTAAAACATACTCGTAGATGGCCACCAACTACCAGTTGAGTCTAAGGAGCATTATAGGCAACGTTGTGGCACAGTGGAGAACAACTAACAGACGGCAACCAAGAGAAAGAATAATCTCAATAGATGAAAATTTATTTATAAGGTGAGCTTGACAAGTTGCGTTTTACTCATTAGTTTATAGCATATCGTAATTTTATATAAAAATACCAATCAAAGGAAATATCGAAACTGAAATAAAAGATCACCGTTTTGAACACTCAAAACTAAAATGTCGTAGATCCTTAAATTTGTAAAATAAATATATATAAAATATAATATACGAAAATAAAATGACACTAAATGATGATTAATTGTTTAAGAACTTTGTTTATCGTATCGTAATTTCATTTGTCACACTAATACATCATATGACCATCTATCATTCCACCATATTTCTTTCAAATCGGAATAAAAATGGCCGATTTATACGTATAAACGTTTTCTAAAGTGCTCGTGTCCACATAAGAGTGAGCGAAATAGCATGTGAAAGAAATATAATACATATATGCATTTTCACTTGATATCTTGAGTGTATATCCAAGTCGGCCCGGGAAGTTATTTACTTGCAATTGCTAAAAAACTTTGTTTTCAATGGGAAGGTATCGTTGAAACTTCCTAAACTTATAGTTCTTCTTGGAAGATGTGTGGTTATATCGAAATGGAAATGGATTTAATTATGGGAAATCCTCGCGAAAAAGTTTATTGTGCAGTTACCAAAAGTATAGCAAGGACAATAAACTGTTTGCACTCATTAGGCCTCATTTTACGGAAACTATTCTTATGTAGTATAAGATGAACATACAAAAAAAAAAAAATTATTAGGTATTTAAAAATCTTAAAAGAATTATAAATATTAAACACAATTAGTTGATATGCCGATTGTTTTCCTATATTAAGTTGATACCTGTAAAACCACTGTAGGCAAGTACCCTTTCTATTTCTTCTAAGCATAATAAACTCTACGAAATTAACAAATTTTTTCACATTTTTTTTTTTATAGCAGCAATATGTTTAAGGAATAATCATAAATTGGCCCAATGAAAAAAAATAAAATAGAAGCTTAAAGTTGCTTCTAAAAGAAGGTAAGAGAATATGCAATAAAAATGTAATTTTCTACTTATTTGTAGTAATGCGTGAATAGTAATAAAAAATGTTATTGAAATTTTTACAATATTTAATCCTTTTGGAAATGTTAATCGTACGTAAAATTTCCAGTTTTTGGGAGAACTCTCCCCCGGTCACCGGATCCGTTTGGTAACAGAAATCATTAAACTTGGCGTAAAGTAAGACACTCTCGTTGAAACACGGAATCAAGAAGGTGGCGCAAATCGATAGCTGTAGTGTTTGAACCACTGTGCAAGCGCTGAAGCGGTCGGCAGCATTTGAATGAACTAAAGGCCGCAGAAATGCTTGGAATTTGCATTCAAATTCAACTTTTCTGAGGATTGCTCGCTCTCTATGTCTCCCTCTCTCTCTCTACTTCCACCCATCTCTTTCTCTGTTGACCGCCACAGAGAGAAAAAATGCAAACGACAGGCTAATAAGCTTCAGTTGACATTTTGGTATGCGTTCTTTTTTTTTTTTTTTTTTTTGAGAGGTAAAGGCACTACGCATATGGTAAACAATTGGTCGATCGGTGGTCGGTCGGTCAGTTGGCCAGCCACATTATGCACAAGTCGAAGAGAATCCGTTGACAGCTTTCTTAAATGCTCCCCCCTCGCCCTTCATCCTCTGACTCATGAACCACTGCCTCTTTAACTTAATTGCTCAAGGAATTGTGTCAGAGATCAGGTAAGATGATCGTGCGTAAAGATATTGCCGCAAAATGTGGCGGCGCCAAAGGCATTGTTTATCTTCTTGGGTTTGAAAACTCTTTTTTCGATGCGGCCTTAAGAATTGGATTTGGAATTGTTGAATGGATTTTGAGTAGTTTGGTTTGTTGTAGTCTTAAGGTATTTGTTGTTGTTGCCTCTTGATTAATTGTTGATTAATTTTGTTTGGCTTAAAGGCCGAAGGGAGACTTCAAGATGAGTTGCTAAAGCTTTTGGTGAAAGATCAGCTGATTAAAGTTCGTTTTGGTAAATGTATTTAACATCGTTCAAGATGAAGTGAATGGAAATGTTGTAAGTAACAATATGAACATGTTATACATTACAGTCGCAAGTGCAGAGATTAAATGCCAATATGGGGCCCTCAACTTGCTATTGAAAAAAGACATCCATTAAGCAAACTTAAAAAAATACCGAACTTTTTCGGAGTATCTAGTGATGGCACCGACACATATTTTCTCTATTAATAAATTTACGTGATGGAGTGGTAAAATACAACTAAACTTTTATTTTAATAACTGGATCCTTCGCTCGAGGTAATCAAATATACATACATTTTTAAATTGAATAATATAGATTATCTTATAAATATGTATCTATGTACATAACTTAAGCGAATTTATCGGACAAAGATCCTATTGTTGTAGAGAATCTACAATATCAGGATCTATTAGTAAAGTTAATAAATTTTACTTTTTTTCTTAGGATTCAAATACACAATAAAAATATTTTTTGATCTCGAATCTAACTCAAATGTGATTGAAATGGAAATAAAAACCATTGGAAAAAAGTATCGGAGATAGAATTTGATAAAAATGAATGAAGAGCAAAGTTCACGTCCTAAATTCAATTAAAAATTAATATGAATTCACTATAACAAAAATAATTAAAATTATTATTCATTTTATATCGTATATATATTGTATATTTCGATATCTTAATTAAAAATTGTCTAAATTTTTAAAAAATTAAAGAAGCGACATTCATCACTCTAAATTATCATGTAATAATAATAAGCAATTTTCTATAACAATAACTACATATGTTTATAATAAAAAGTAATATTATATAATAATATAGTAAGAACCTAATAAAAATAAATCTAATAATATGAAATACGAACTTTGTGATAAGCAATAATAGTTGTGATAATTAATAATATAAATTTATATTTTTAATTTAATCAGAACAGAATAAAGATAATATTGTAAAAAAAAGTATAACTGATAATCTTATAAGTATTATTATAAGTTTAATATAGAAATAATCTTAAACTAATGAGTTGCTTTAAACATGCAGTAATAAATATAAGATGTCTTTATATCTGATTGATAGTATTATATTGATCTATATAATATTATATAGACTATTTACAAATTTGTTAAAGAAAGTTCATCACTCAATAGATCTATATTTTAGTTATGTTGTAAGTAATATCTTGGAAAATCTTTTCGCAAAACTAAACACTATTTTCAGCCTTTGCTCAATCGTAATTTGCCTAAATAAGTATTGCTCACAAATTGTTGAAATTTATTCTCTTGAACAAATTCTCTCTCTGATTTGGTTAGAGCTTCTTGAACAATATCTGGAAAATGTATCTATCCAATGGCAGGCAAAATCGGTAAACCAGTTTCACACAAAACACAAATCCAATTGGATAAAACCTAGGTATATAAAAACACACAAAAAAAAGGTTTTAAATAAAAAAAAAAAAAAAGTTTGACAGTTGGCGTAGGTAGTGCAGATACAAAAAAAAATGTATCTGATGGATTGATCGTAAGCTAAAAGAGCACAACACCAGCCCCAGCAGAAAATGCGGCCAATTGGATTAGGGTAAAGCTAAACAGAGATAGAAGAACGATCCGATTTGCATACGGCAAGTGTGTGCGTGAGAGAACGAAGCTTGCTGCTTCGCCTGCCATTGGCCATCTCTTTCGAGCGTGTGGGAGAGGGAGAGAGCGCCATTGGAGCTTTGGGCACGCACGCATACCAATGCAGCTAGTTGTGGAACCTAAGAGAGCGAGAGCCGAGTCTCTCTCTCACGATCTTTCTCTCGCTCTCACCGAGCGATCGTTCGTGTCGCTGTGTGTCTCTCTGTTGCAATGGTAACTGCAGCAACTGTTGTTGCAGCAATGTGCAACAGTTGCCGCCGTTTGTTTATTTGCTTATTGTTGGCGAAAAAAAAAATTGCCTGGCTTTTTGTTGTGGTTGTTCGCTTGTAGTGTGCGATCTGCGCATCTTAAAGATACATTTTGCGAGCTCAGTTCAGCACGATTTCAGTTGGGTTCAGTTGCGTTCAGGTGGTTTGTTACTCAAGTGCGCGCGCGCTCTGTGTTGCTCTCGTAACGAACGTTTTTGGATTCGCCGATTCGCCGCGGATATCATCATCGAGATTGTCGAAATCGGCTGTCTCTGCATATGTGTGTGTGTGTGGCACTACGGCGGCAATGATCCTCATTGCTCATAGCGTTTTAACGACGGCTTTTTGAACAGCCACAAAAAAAGTAAAAGCTATAAAGGAATACTGTGTGTTGTCTCTCTTTTTTGAATTATAGTGCCCGAACCCAAAAATTAAAGTGCAAATCACTTTCTCAGTGTCACAGCAAGCAAATAGAAGCACTGAAATTTCAACAATTATTTGCATAAAACAGAAATATAATAAGCAAAAGGTAATTAATTGTAAAACAGGCAACTTTTTTTAAGTTTGCATACTTATTTTAAGTTTTAAGTAATTAAATGTAGAATCAAAGAAGTTTTTCTGGTTAATTGAATTGTTATCTATCTCTTTATTCCAAGCATCTTATTTAGTGCAAATTTTAATTACAATAGAATTAAATTAATAGCAAATGAAATCAACAAAAAATTATTGGGACTCTTAGGCTTTCTGGAGAAATTATACCTCCGAATTTTTGATGACGTTGACTTTATTAAGGGTTGAAGAAATATATTTGACCAAGCAAATAGAATATAAAAGGATTTTAAGATGGATTCTCTGTTATTAGTTTATAAAATTGGGCATTGAAATTTTCTTTAAATTTTTTGATATCCCCAAAGGAGTATCTTTTGTGGTTGTAAATAAAAAGAATATATAAATGTTAAATTAAAGATTCAATCTAATTGAAATTGTAATTGGTTTCCAGTAATCCGATTACATATACATTCCTATTTTTCTGAACACAGCTGTATGTATAAATCATTACCAAAAGGCCAAAATACGGTAATATGTACATGCATAAAGACAATCTTTTAATAAATTATTCAAATTTAATGAACATTATAAAAGTTTTGAGAGCTTTTTAAAAATTTTTAATCTTAGAAGTCGAAAGAATGAATTTAGAACGTTTAATTTGGCATCTTCTTTAATTTAATGTTGCCCAATTTAATATTTTGTAAAATTAGTTTTTGCTTGGACTTGACATTAAAAAACCATAAGGGGAAAAAATAATTTTTGTTTATGTGATTCAGTTTCGTCGTCGATATGTTCATTATGATCATTCAAGAGAACTTCAACTTATTGAGTTTCCTTCAACCCAGCTGTGTGTTTTTTTGTAGGATTTCTGAACTCGCAAGAACCTTGTACCGCATAGATATAAATATTGATGGAGGTATACTTATGTATATGGTTATAATATCTTTGGGAGTCGGCCATAAGCCAAAAGTAAACAATAAATATGTATAACCTACTATTCTAAGGTAACTCCGTACCTGTTGATTTTTGTTTAAGTGGTTAACCGGAGGTGATAAATAATATTGAAATTGAAATAAATACAATAAACAAAGTAACCAAGGGAAATCGAAACGAAACGAACCGATCGATCGATTTATACAAATATCTCACTGTCTCCCTCTCTCTCTCTCTCGTTGGAAGGTGCAATGTAAATATGGCATAAATATATACATATGTATAAATATCGGATGGTATAAGCAGGTTCCCTTTAACTGATAAACGAACGATTTTGTCGTTTTATTAGCATAACACTTGTGCCAAGCCGAGCGACGGAGTGCTGCAGTGCTGCACTACCAATAATACTTACTTACTCAAGTGGTAGGAATGGGGAAGAAAACATCGTGTCTTATTCAAATGCCGTTATCTCTGGCAAAAGAGGAGATAGACCCAGAGACCAGAGAGAGAGAGAGAGAGAGTGAGATAGCCAGACCATTTTGCTGTAACGATCAAGTGATTGATTATTTCTTCTTCGTTCTTTTTTTTACAGTACTCTAGCCTACTCATCAATATTTGTTCAAGTCTGCTTAGCCTAATTAGATAAAAACGGGAACGTCTTCTACTTTTGTAGTTGTAGTTGTAGTCCATTTACCATATTGGTAACTGATTTAAAGCGAAGACATGTTACAAGTTAGGACTTATTGAAGCATATTTATTGTATTTGTTGGACGACAATTGCGTCGAAGCTGTTTAAAGAAATGAGTTCAATTTGTTTACCCACACCACACCACACCAACACACACAGATACAGATACAGATACACAAATAGACTCACTCTGCCTGATAAGACGACAAACCCGGGACAAGTCGAGTTGACTTTGAGTTGCGTATTGAGATAATAATGTCACCAAGAAGAAACAAAAATAACAACCAGGTGCCTACTAACACCTTCCCCATCACAATGCCAACCAAAGACTCACACACTTTGCATATCATTTTGCTGACGTGTTTGTTTAACAATATTAAACACTTGAGGGGCAGGAGAGCCAATAAACTAATCAATTTTTCAAGGAGACCAAATAATTGTTGGTGTGATTCAAGCTGATAGATGTATGTCGTAGGTTTTAGAAACATTTAGAATGGGAATAGAAAGATTAAGAGAACCTCGACAAATAAGAGATTCTTTAAATGAAATTAATTTATTCGATAATTATGTAAAATGGTCGCAGTGAATGAAAGGATTTAAATGGTCGATGGATCGAAATTTACTTAAAGAGTAAAGAATCCTTAAATATATGAGTATTTAGTTGAAATTTTTTGCAATAAGCGGGGAATAAAATGAATGTTTAAGACACGCTTATCCATAGAATTTCCCTATTTTCGTAAGGAGAATTTCAAGTTCACAGAGGAGTAAAGCGATTGGGAAGTTTCGGAAAAACTGTAACAATTAAATTTTTAATAGGTTATGTTAAGAAAGGAAAAAGAAATCCTTAAGGCTTAAATGAATGAATTGAATTTCAGTACAAACTTCGTTCAAGCATTTATGAAAAGATTGAAAAGTTACCCATAACTACACCAGATTATTCCGTTTATTTGCGATTAAAGGTTAAGTTTAAATCAAGTGAAATCACTAAAAGAAATTACGAAAATATGAGAAATGTATTACCAGCATTTGAATCTAAACTATTTTTCAGTTTATAGAAAGACTAAGCCACGTTCTTGATATTTACTTCTTATGGCTTATATCATATATGTATATGTACATAGGTACATATCTTACTTTAGATCTAATTTTCGGACTCCATTTAGTAGGTGTATTCTTGATCAGCACCAATAGCCGAATCGATATAATCATACATACATATCTGTTTATCAATCTGATCCTATGTCTTGTTTTCTCGTTTATAATCCCGTTAATTCGGGCAAGTGAAATAAAAAGTAATCGTCAATTGTCCCAGATAACATATACATATCACTTTTTAAGTATTTCTGTATTAACCTATTATAAATTGAAATTAATATTGAGCATTCGTAGTAAAATTTGGAACCTTCATTAAAGGTTCATGCAAAATTTTGTTTCAGAACAGCTGCAATGAAATCGATACATTACTGTAGAAAATTTGATCGATAACCGATTAATGAACCGCTGATACAGTAGACAAGGAAATAGGTTTCAAAACGAAGGGAAATTGCTGTCTATTCGATTGTATTTTTATAACAGCAAATAAAAATGTCTTCCATTGGTGTTTCACTTCTACACTTTGTGATTTTTATTTTTACAAATCAACCTGTGGTAAAAGTATAGTATTCCCCTTAAAAAATAAAATACAATTAGTATACCCAGCGCGTTCAACCAAAGGATAGGATAGAAAAGAAAAAGATCCACAAGTAGCATTCCACAAGTTTATTCGATTATTCTATTCTATTCTAATGAAATAGCCGTGTCAATATCAAAATGACTTTTTAGCTCTATAAGTACATAGTATGGACAAATTTCAGGTGAATCTCTTACCGCCAATCCGTTTCCTAAAATTTGATTACCAAAAATTTGTACTAAAGAGTAAGTCCGGAGAACAGGTGGATTTTTTTTTTTGCTATAGAGACATTGGCACGTGTTCGTACTTGTTATGCACCAAGGTGACAAAGCTCGTTCTATTTTATTGAGAAATGTTATCACTCAAAGTTATATATCAGAGATAATTTCAGTTCGAAATCTTATCAAAAAATTATAAATTTGAATATAATTTACATATCGATACCGCTGCTATCTACATGCATAAATAATTTATATGCTTAAGGCTTGTCCAGCACAAAGAAAAAAAACCCCAAAAGCTCCAGTTAAGAAAGTTGGCGCCCGATAAGAAAGCATTATTGGTTTCTTGCTCCAGATAAGTCAGTTTTCCCCAATTGCCCCCGCTTAGTTGAATCGGAAGCAATATAATGCTAAGAAATTTGCACAAATATGAACAAACAAAACCAATTTTGATATATAATTTTTTGATTCACTTGACCCGACACCTGATTTTAGTACTGCTTTTATTGGTGTAGCACTTGAGCACTGGGATCTGGTTATCAGTTGGTATTCCTGGAAATCGGGACCGATGAGGTAAACAAAAACGATTTCTTTGAGTATGGGCTGATCGTTGGTCACTTATCGGTGCAAGGTTCAAGTTTTCCCTTTGGAGCTGATTGTAGGTATTTAGGGGGCTCGGTGCTCGGCTCGTTCCGCCAGTTTTAACTGGTTCTCTATTTTTGGGTTAGGTTAGGACCGGGAGCGATACTAAATTAATTTTATTTTTTTTTTCGCTAACTCTCAAGTGGCTCATTTGCACCTTGGAATAGCAGCGAGAGATTTGAGTACCACTACATATACATATAGTTAAAAGGGGCTTGGTGAAAAGGCTGATGAAATTCACGATAGAAAATAGTATTATTATTGACACTCAAGTTAAAAAATTTATAAGGAACGCCACAGTTGGTTGGTATGTAAATATTGATTAGATTTGATAGAACAGGTAGATAAACTATATGAATAAATTTATCTATGTTTGTGAAATCGACAAAGACCTGGCTTACATTCTGACATTTCATTTGAAATTTATTTTTAATTTGGATGATATATTAAAAATAAATTGGAATTACCTCTGCTACTGCTACTTCATCTACCTATGCTGAGGGTATTCACATTTTCAAGAGATATTTGTAACGTGCTACGTGCTAGACGAATTAAATTAGTAGACAGAAATCGAGATTTTAGCGATTCCCAACATGGTCCACATGGACCCCTAAGGGTGCGATGAAAAGGCAACAGGTTATCCACAAGAAAGTCCACCTAGACCACCAAAAATCTTGAACTGTTCTATAGTTTTGCTTTATGAAGAAGTGTTGACCTTAACTTAACTGAACCCAAATGTAACCTTTATCTTTAATAGCCAATCTAGGGGTAAATTGTAGGAAGAAAATTCGACCATAAATTTATATAGAATAAACATAAATATAAGAAAGTTGTCTAAGTCGAAAAAATCATCAAAATGGCTTGGCTTTTGGGTTTCGTATACTTATTGTATGTTGTGTAACCAAAGCTCTATTTCAGATATAATTTAGCCTAGATTTGCACTATGGTACCTAAAAGTGAATTGGAATATTCACTATAACTCACATATAATTTAGAGAAAGAAATAAACACCAAGTGTATATACAATTCGGTTCTAGAAAGTTACGCTCTGACATGAATGTTTTTTTCTGTTTATTTTTAGCTAAATTTGTGGGTCTTAAAATGCTAATAGAAATTTAGTGGCAAATGGCATAAACATTATATGAAAATATTTGAAAATTAAAATTAATTATATTTAAGTCGAAATCAAATAGACATTTCGTTTCTCATCGATTTCTGTCACACGGACACCCAGGGAGTCAGAAATGCGACTGCATTGGGTTTTGGCCCCGTTTTTATTTTTGTTGGAGGCGCCTCATTTGTTAAGTGCCAAATGGGGGACTTATGCATGTATTTTGTATGGCTTATGTTGGCTTAGCCTCTGGGCTAGCCTCCCCCACACTCCCCACCCTTCCGCCCTCTAGCGCTTTAAGCACGTACTTGCAAATGAAACAATTTTGACTTACAAACTAAGACAAATTAACCCAATTTCAGCTCAATAATAATTAGCCAAAAATTTACTGATTGCCTTGTATTGATATGCATAACGGATTGCCTGCTATTTTTGCCTCACTTTATTTTGTTTGTTTTTTTTGTTGCTTTGACTCATTTCCATTTGGCAACGATATCGCCGAGTCGTGATAACACACAGTTGGCTGCCCCTCTTAACTAGGCAGGTTCTACTGTAATTGACTAAATGAATGGCACTCCATTGTTGTTGTGGTGTATTGTGTTTGTTGGTGACAATTTTCTAATTGTTATTGGTTTGTGCTTTTCTCTATGAAATTTATGGACAGACGTTTTACTTTTTATTTTTATTTTTATTTTTTTGAACAACATTTTATTTCTTCTTTTTCTAAGAAACAGACGCTGGCGTAATTAATGATTATCACGTGGCTAGTCCAATGAGGTTTAAATAGATGTACATATGTACTCGAGTAGTAGTTATCTTATATAAGAAAGGGCCTTCGAAAACAGGAAGGGGGAAGTACATTTCCTAGTTAACCAGTTAGTCATTATCATTGCCAGCGAAGAAGTTTGTTTGATTGCTTACCAATCAAATGGGATTTTCAATTTCTTAGATAATTTAAGATCCATTCGAATTTCAATTAAAATTGTATGCATATCGAAAATTAATTGGAATCGATATGGTCATCCCAATCCTTATCTATAATGACTAAATTAATAAATAAGCTGAATTTTTATCTATAACTATTAAAAAAAAATTTAATTTTAATCAACAATTAGTTTAAAAATTACATTATTTATCTACATGTTTTATTTTTATCCACTGATAATTCAGTTTTCATTTAAATTGTTTGTCTTTGAGTATTGGTTTTATTTGTATTTATATAGCACTAAAATACGTATTATAAAGCTGAAAATGTCTAATGCCCAGTGCGGACTTATGGTTGTAATTAAAAATTTATATGTATATCTTTAAGTACTTTGCACTAAATTTAATCGTCAAAGGTTAAATTGTCATTTAACACAGTTTTAACAACATTTGCGAACGATTACTTATTCATTCACGTTAAGGATCTAGTCGATAAGTACTTGTAATTACATTTTGCAAACAACTTTATGTAGACTTAATCATACACAGCTGTTTAAAAATTACGTACTTTTATCAAATTTATAATATTTAAATATTAAAATTAACTTAAATATGAAGAAATGAAATAATATCCTTAAATAAAGTAATTACTTAGGAAGTAAGCATTACTTTTTTAACTTCTTAAGTAATTACTTTATTTAAGTAAGTAAGCAATTACTTTTTTCTAACTTCCTAAGTAATTACTTTATTTAAGGATATTATTTCATTTTTCCATATTTAAGTACTCAAGTACTATAAATATCGCCTATCATCGCACAAGTAATTAGTTTTTTAAATGGCAATCGCCTAAAACAGTTAGCCTGATTAGATTAGTAATACTTAGACAAGTAAGCTTAGATAATTCAAGTAAATGAAATACTACTAGCATGTGGTTAGAGATAAGTCAACTAAAAGAAATCCTTCTAGCATTTGATTAGATTTCTATATGGTAATGACAATGATAATGTTAACGAAAGTAGTTATTAAATATCTGAAAGATTTCAATTGAAGTGCCACCTGATTTCTTTTCTATATGTTATTCGATTTCTATATAAATATTTATAGAATTCATCTACTTAAACTGTTAACTGTCCGACTATTCGAAACAGTTTGCTCTCAATAATTTCTTTCAAACTTAATAAGCTTAAGCAGCAGCAGGTTCAATTTGTTAGCATAAAATTGAAATTTTGGCCTTGTCATTTTGTGGTCTTTTTTTTTGACATTTCCGTTGCAGTTTTCATTTGATATCGATCTACTCACATTGGTAGCACATAGCCGTATCAATTTTTCAATCTCATCATCTTCCTCTTCCTCTGTGTAATAATAGAACATGACTTTGGGCTCTTTGGCTACGCACAATTTAAATGGTATTAGGCTCGAAGAATGGAAATTTGTGTTTTTTGGTCTACGATTATTATTATTATGATTATTTATGTTTTTTTTTTTTGATTGCCCATCGTGTCTGAGGGCTACTGTCCATCCTCCTGCCCTCCCTCTTCTCCATATTTATATTGTTGTTGTTGCTGCTGTCGTAGCTTAAATGGTCAAAAACATCAGGTAGATGACTTGTAATTATTATTATGAAGAAAAAAAGTGCGAAGCGATGTTTGAGTTGAAGACAAGTTTTTTGTTATGCAGGGCAGTTAAATGCTACAATCGGCCTCTTGTTTGCTCGTAAAATCAATTGATACACTTGAAGAAATTATTCGCCAATACCTTAAACTTAACTTTTTCACTTGACTTTGGTTTCAAGATACTAAGATCGATAAAATGAAACAATATGAAATCTTTAAGAAGTATAGATAAGAGGGCTAAAATAAATTCTTCACCTACTTTTTACTAAAAACAAAATCTCATTTATTTATGCTTAGATTTCATATCTGCTTTCTGTTCAGTTTGTAATCCTTATAATAAAAAATTTCGTTTGGCCCCCATGATTTCTGATCAATAGATCAGATAGATCAATTAACCGTATTTTTAAAAAGACAATTTATTATTTGATTACTTTCGAAACTATTTTTTAGCAGAAATAAAATAGCTAAAATTTTGGTAAATAAAAAATAGAACTAGTTTTTGATCTATTTATTTTAATACTTTATTGAGTAAATAAAATAATTACCGCTAGAATTTTGGTAAATAGAATATTGAGTGTAGCTTTTTCACCCATTAACCTCAACTTACACACTTAATTCTCTAAGTGTATGTGCAAGATTTTGTCTTTTGCTTCCCGAATTCTTCTGCGACTGCGACTACTGTTCGACCGATTATGTATATTCAGTTCAATTGCCTCAATGCTCACTCTGACTACCGTTTGACAGACTTCTTCTTGGTTGCTTTTCTCTTCCTTTTACCCTATGTGTGCCCTGTGCCTCTTCCGATAAGCTAAACAAAAGTAACAATGATTAGGCATTTTCCGATTTTAATTTTCAAGTCAAGTCATGGTCATGTTATTACCAATTGTTGTTGCTGCCTGTGGCTGCTGTTGTTGTCAGGTGAAAATATGAAATTGAACTAATTAAAATGACAAAAAATAGTGTTAGAGCAGCAGCAGTAGCAGATCATGGCATTAGAATGACGATGGGATGGAGTGGGGAGGGAAGGGAATGGAGTGAAACAAGTTCACATGTCCATCAAACTTTGCGTGCCAGATGATGAGTTTGCATAAAAATATATGTTTAAGCTGAAAATGCGATTTAAAAAGTCTAGGCTTGAATTTTTGTTAAAAAAAAAAAATATGTACATATATGCGATTTCCTAAACAGAGAAAATTAAACCAACTAAAAAATACAACAGAATCAACTCTATAAGGTCAACTAGCTGCAGAATCATTAAATAAAATTATTTTGGAGCGATGAAAGATAATATTAAATCTTAAGAAAGTATAAATCAAAAATAAATTTGGTTTGCTATAACGGTTATTTGGTAACCACTAAGAAAGTATTTAATTCAGTTCTGTTAGTCAGTATTCATCAATTGAAATAGAATCTAGCAATTAAAGTCACCTTCTTTAAAAAGTTGTTTCTAAAAAAAAAAAAAAAACATAAGTGTTTAAAGGAAACTTTTGATATTCTACAGCTAGTAAGTCTTTAACTTCTGATTATGAGTACTTCTAATTACCACAGAATAGGCAATACTTGCCTAAGAATGATAGATATATTGAGATTCAAAATTAAAAGTTTTATAACATAGTAATTATTAAATAATGAATCACAATTACTTTTAAAAAATATTCACAACTTAGGCAAAATTTGTAAACAATTTGTATTTAAATTTACTTTTCATATTAAAAATTTACTTTATTATTTTTTATTAATTATTAAATATTTCATTTAGTTTTTCTCAGTAAATAAATTTATTTTATAATTTTAATATTTAGTTTTTATAAATGTGATTTACGTATCAAGTTACATATATATTTCACGTTAAATTTTGAAGTATCTACTTGTTAAAAGTTATCTCTTTAGCTTCTCATTATTTCATTAAGTTGTAAGTGGACAAGTGATTACATTTCCTACCCCAATATACCGTTAACACACAATTTGGCTTCAATTACCAATGTTTTCGATGTTTGCAATCAATTTGTTGTTATTATGCAGTAAAAATGTAATGTTTTTTCAAAACCCAGAAGCAATTGCAATTGACGCCATAAAAAACTAATAGAAATAGTAATTGGTGCACAATTTTGAAAGCCTTTAAACCTAAAATATTTATTTAATGTTGCCAAAAACTACATTTTTATATTGTAAGCTAATTAATATTTGTTTGCTTCAATTGTAGAGACTTGATATTGGAACCATCAGACGAGTCTTTAATTTTGGCTTATCAGAAGACACTTTGGCTATGCTCATGCTGCTGCTGTTGCCTCTAATGTTGGCACAGTTAGCTAGGAAAATTTATTATTATGCCATTGTTGCTAGCAAATTACTATCAGCAACATCAATATCAGCGAAAGGTTGCTAGCATGTTACTTGAATACAAATCCAATTTACTTTGCAACACAAATCAAAGAAGTCATAGTGTCAACGGTATTCCCCGGAACAGCAGCAACAAAAACAAGAGCAAGACCAACCACACCAACAACACAATGTCAACGCCAACAACAACAAGCAAATATAAACACAATGGCGAGGCCAATGAGAGTGGCAATGCAGCAAATGATCTGCTCTATCATCATCATCATTCGCATTATGGACAGCTTACGCAGCAGCAGCAGCAACATCATCATCAACAGCAACAATTGCTGCTGCAGCAACATTTACTACAGCAGCATGTTGCCCCTAGCACACCATTGCAACATTTGAGCAATCTTTTTGGCCAACATTCGCCTACACAAAGTCTGCAACATTTGATTGCTGCCAAGTACTGGCAGCAGCAACAACAACCGCAAACAATTAAAAGCGAGCCAACAACTCAATCAGCTGCAGCAGCAGCAGCAGCAACATCTTCGCTCTTCAATTTCACACCGCAGCAACACGTCAATTTTGCCGCCTCATTAGTTGCATTACAACAAAATGATGATTTGCCTGAGGCAACTGCATCATTGGCCACGCCAATCACAACAACGACGACGACAACAGCAACAGCATCAACACCAACAACAACAATATTGCAGGCGCCAACAACAACAGCAACAGTTGCCGCCAATGATGACGACATGCAAAATGCTGCTGGCGGTAAGTTTTGATCTTGTTTTCATATTTTTTTTTATGATTATTTTGGCAGCTGCAGCTGCAATTCTACAGCGAGGTGAGGCACAAAAGTTGCCAAAATTGAAAGTCAATTGTTAAAATATTTTCTCAATTTTGTAACATTTTTTAAAACCTATTTCTTTGTAGAGTCTTTGTTTTTTAACCTTATTCCATCATGTTTGCAAATTTTCATAAATTATAATTAATTTGACATCCGTTAATGTGTTTTTTTTTTTTTTGGATCAAAATGATATCATTTCCTCAGCCTCTTAGGGCTATGTATGTAAATTTTTGGTTACTCTCAGAATATTATTCTCATTTCATATTCACTTATTCATTCATGTTTGGATAAAATATTGCGTGCAGACAACAACAAGATAATTTTCATAAGAAAACAAAAATCGAGCACACACACACACACAGATACAGCGGCCTAATGATACAACAAAGAAATCAAGTTATATATATACATATATAAAATTATCCATATTTATGTATAAGTATATCATTTGGAGGCGCTACTGGTGTCACGAACCATGATAATGATCATCATGCTGAGCTGCCGTTTCGAAAACTTCATTCATGAATGCCAATGATCAGTTGGGGGTCAGCATATGTGACTTGTGAATGAAACTACGAGTATATAAAAAATTGGAATTGACATTTTAAAGATTAAATGAAGATATTTTATTTTAGTAGATCATATAAATTGGTTAATAATTTTTGGTAATAATTTACATGACAATTAATCACTTATTGCAAGTGTATTAACCTCCTTCGCTCGATGTTTTATACCTAATCATATTTAGTGCGAATTTTAAAGATAAGGTAACGTCATTTAATGTAATCATATATGAGTGCTTAAAGCACCCTGCTGAAAATCAGCTCTTCTCGTATTTTAGAGATCAGTAAAATATTTTATCTAATTTTTATTTCGAAAACAAAAAAAAAAAGTTTTTGTACAAAAGTGGATAAGTAAATTTCACATATCCCCAGATATAAATTTCTTAAAAGACATGCGTCCAAAATGAATGAAAGTTAAAGACTAATTTAATGAGCAGTTATTAAGTGATGAGTAAAAATACAAGTGTAAGATGGAAGAGTTGCCAGAGTTGTTGTTATTTGTTATTGTTTTGTCGACACTAATCGATATTCAGGAGAAGAAGCTGGTTATAACATTTAGAATAAAGTGTTTAAAATTACCCAATAAAACGAGTAAAAATGAATTTTAAATTGATTTTAAATTTCCCCGACGATTTGAGTTCCTTTCAAATATCCACAATTTTATGTTTATTATATTTACATTGGGAAATTTGAAGTTTTGCTAAATATCATCTCTCAGATGTTATACATCTCATCTGCATTGTTATTGTTCTGTCTTGACGGTAGCTTAAAACCTATCACTCAAAGCACTCCAGATCTCCTCTTGATGAGTTCAAATTGCTACTGCACTCTGCTCCAGCTCTCTGAACGAACTCATCTTCATTTATCATTTTTAATAATAATCAAAAGCCATAAAAAAGAAGACGGCGTCCGATCAGACAATAGGTAAAAAGCTAAAGCAATCATCGTCTGAACAAAAGCAACATTCTCGGGCAGTTCATCAGTCGGTTTCTCGGTTTCATCTCTTTCGTTTTGGGGTTATTAAAAAATGATTTGCATAAAAGTTATATTTTTTCTTTCACCTCTGAAAGGATTAAGCCATTTGGCAGTTTGCTGCTAGAGGAAATTATATTCAAATTAGTTGGCAATTGAAATTATGCCAAATGGCTAAGAGAGAATCGCTCTCAGACTCAGACTGGGTGACTGGGCCTGATGCTGTGTATTCTGTCTATTCTTTTTGTCTATGGTAAAATGTTGGGTGCAGTCTGCTGATGCCGCTCATCAATTATCCACGTGCTGCTTGGCAATTTGTTACATGAAAAGCAGGTGGGGCACGGACAGGTCTAAAGAGAGAGAGAGAGAGGGAGATGGGTGGAAGGGGACAGGGAGTACTTTTGACACCTCTCCGCATAGGCTATGAAGAGTGTTAAATTAAGGTTTGCTACCAACACCTTTGACGCATGATTATAACACCTTCCTTTTTGTTACCTACTGCTTAGTTATTAATGATTTTCTATTGAATACGATGAAGTAGAATAAAAAATTATGAATAATAATTTTTTTGACATGATAATTAGCATTCCGAGTTGGAATTTGAACAAAAAAGTAGGTGGAGTTGTGGTTTTAATTGGTTTTGAAGGGTATTCATGCGCGCCATCACAAGTTTTGTGATCGAATAGGTTAGAACTTTAAAGGTAAACATAAAATCGATTATTATACTAAGTATATCGACTCGATATCGTTTGCTTTCAATTTATATTATTACATGATCGTTTTTTTTTATGATTTTTTTGATGAGATTCTAGTCTAATCGATTTTTCCTCGGTATATATGCTAAATATGATTTGTTATTTAGAAACCGATAACTACAACTAACCGATTACTTGTATTAAGCTTCGATTTCTTAGTATAAAGTTCCGAAAAAAATTAAAGAATGTTGGCCAGAAATTTGACATATTATATATTGATATATTGGTCATCGGTATCATCTTAAAAATGCCACTTTTTGTATTCATATGGAAAATCTCGAATGTCACAATTTAAATATCCTTTGTAATCGATATATTCATTGATTTACTAACGATCGATATATTCATGGAAAATATTGATAGTCCCGATTTTTTATACGATTAATATTATAATATTAATTAATGTTTGGAAAAACTGGTATTCAATAGCGATAAATATTAATAACAATTCGATAATTGGGTGTTAATGAAACATTAAACTGTTTAAAATTTAAACTTTAAATGAATGAAATTGTGGTTATGATTGAGGATATGCGAAGATTATTGAATCACATTTTAGCTCGTAATGTGGCAAATAAGCACTTGAAAATATTACGATTAATTCCTCAACGATATAAGTATGTACGATGTCTATGCTAATTTGGAGATCGATGCGATCTGTTGGCATGCGATTATACTTATGTAAGTTTTAAATACCTGGAAGTAGTCCATAAAAATGTTTTGATGTTCAATTTTATTAGGTCTCATTTCGTTTCTAAACTTTCGCAACTGGCTTACGAAAACTTCAAATTGCGAAATACTAACGGTCAAATCAGTTTGCTAAACCAAAAGTGATCATTAAGCATATTTTCTAGGAGAGAGGGACAGATTAGCCATTAAGGCAGCATTATTACCATCTCTATCTTTAAGACCAACCAATTCCCTCCTCCTTAAAACCATTCCCGAGATACCATTTTCTCCCCATTTTGAAGTCTCATGCCCAACTGCTTAAGTGGAGCCTGACAACTGTCAGAATTTAATGGCGGCTTCAATTTTTATAACCAAAGCACGACTACCGTCAAATTCAGGCTGCTGCTGCTGCCGCAGTTGCTCATCAAGTGCATTGAGGCTGAGGCTGAAGCTGAGGCAAGTTCAAGTTGCAGGCAGACATAAAGATTATGGCCCAGCCAATCTGTGCAGAAGGCTTAAAACAAAACAAAAAAAAAAAAAAAACGAAATGCAAACGAGTTGCAACTTTTGCAGACATCGTTTTCTGTGCAGTCAAAAATGCAGATTTCAAAAGCACGATATCGTTTGAGAGAAGGAAGGGGCAAAGAGAGAGCGAGAGATGACTCTGGGTGAGTTGTATGTGTGCAGCATGCAACATGAGTTCCCACAGTCTTCTGCGCGGTTGCTCTTTGGGCAACGCCTTCAAAAACTGATGACGTTGTAAGGCAGCCGCCTTCGTATCCAAGTTCGACTCCTGCCTCG
Organism: Drosophila sp. 14030-0761.01; assembly: GCA_018150735.1. Classification (NCBI taxonomy): domain Eukaryota; kingdom Metazoa; phylum Arthropoda; class Insecta; order Diptera; family Drosophilidae; genus Drosophila; species Drosophila sp. 14030-0761.01. The sequence goes on from JAECWO010000099.1 coordinate 5,340,524, forward strand.
AACCACTGATGATGACTCCACCAAAAACCGACAGACAGACTCAGAGAGAAAACCAGAGCGAGATGGAGACAAGAGAGCGAGAGAGACAGAAGTCTCGCCCGGCATGCATATGAGCTTTGTATAGTCCTAGAGATGGTCCTTAATCACGAAAAGAGATTCAACACTGGTTCGTTAACCAACACTGAGCAATAGTGTGGCCTATGCTAGAACCTAATGAGTAGGGTAAGAACCTATGTAGACCTTTGATCAATTTTAAGTCCAGTTCAAAATTAATTTATGAACCTTTTTCTTTGTCTATTAACCAATCTAATCATTTAAATCATTTAATATTTTTGTTCACCAACACTGTAAAATAGTGTGACCAAATTGCAACTCTTTAAACTTGATGAGTGTGACTTCTTTTCAGATTTCGATTTCTTCTTCGTTCTTTCACTTTGATCACGACGAACTCACGCTGTCTGCTTTAGGCAATCTAAGAGATGGCTTGACCGAAACCATAACCCATCACCATCAACCTCTTCGTCTTCGTCGCTTATCTGGCAAAATTTGATCAACGTTTTCGCAATTCGGGAGCTCCGCCCCGAAGGTATTTCCATAAATATTCCTCAACTCTCAGTCTCCGTGGTTGTTGTTGTTGTTATTGTTTTTCTGTGTGTTTCTCTGCTTTTGGTTCATTTTCTGCTTTTTAGTTTTATTGGTTGCTACAAATAAATTAAAATTATGCATGCTTAGGCCATGGGAATTTGCTTAGGTTGTGTGGGAAAAATGCAAAAAAAAAATGTATTTTTGGCGCTCAAAAACAAAGCGAAAACCTCATAAAGATGAAGTGAAAAACAAATAGTCCTAAGTTATTTTTGGTGGGGGGTGGAGGTAATCAAAATTGATTATATGTAACAAGAGTAATCGATGTAGCTCAATGAAAATTGATCACATTAAACAATTAACTATCGCAGGTCGTCGACTTTGCTTTGGCTAGACCTCAAATAGTACACTTTGGTATCGAATTACGAAATTCTTTTTTATTAGATCGATAAAAAGAAACCAAATCTAATGATAAGGCAATGAGGTGGCATAGCTTCTTATGATCCTTGAATTCGTTCTTAAAGATTATCGCCAGTTAAAAACAATGTGGTGCAACTTCTGTCGCAAAAGATCTTATATTCAAGCCCGTTATCGATTAACGATAAACTATTCTTGCTGTCGACTCTTAGTTGCTTGTGCGTCTCTCACACTACAAACCTTTCTCGACCTCAAGATCGCGACATTTTGGCGCGCAATTTGGAAATTCGGAATTCGGTGAGGAGAAGTTGTAGTCCTCTGAGTTTCTTGAGATTTGGCTGCCCTTCACACTATTAAAGTGTTCCTACTCATTCCACGATCTTCATTTGGTTGAACATATTCACCGTCCTTAAATTTAACCACATACATTTGGAGCTACTTTTACCATTATTTGTGGGTAAGCTAACAAAACTCACTGTAAACCGCTGCCTAGAGACGCAAAGAAAGAAAGGATGTCAGTACTTATAAAAACACTAAAAATATTGTGTTAATTGAGTTAGCAGCGTTTCTTATTGAATGACTCTCGGCATTGCATCATCTCGGTACACCGTAGTTTGCCAAAAGTGCATCTACATGTGGATAACACGTTCGGGCAGTTAAATTTCCACCGTGTTTCGGTTGCATTTGATTGCTTTGGCCAATGGCCAAAGAGATGAAATGTTTACCATAAAAAATGGTAAATCTGTGCTACGTTACCGAATTAAGGCAATGAATGGCGCCGCTTTCGATCAGGGACAGGAAGAGTATGGAGACCTTTCAGAATATTTCTGTTTTTCTGCAGAAACTCAAAGCTCGTAACTCATACGACCCGATGGTACCTCAATTTAATTTGCACCCCAAGCCAATTAGCAATAATAAAGTTGAGACGTGATATTTCATTTTGCCTGCAAAAATTTGCCTACGTCCCGACGAAGAATT